>JBCLNQ010000025.1:0-418726 GCA_039119965.1 Talaromyces sp. DC2
TATATCTAAAAAGTAGATTTAAACTATTATCTATAGTAAACTTTAATTACTTAAAACTTTATTATTATATTATATAATATTAGAAAGTAGATTATTTAATTTATTATTTTAGATTATTTCTTAATTTATTAGTTAAAGAGATAGTATATTTAAAAGATCTAGAATATTAATATAACTAATTTTAATATATATTAGATTAGTTAATAAATATTATAAATTATTTTATAGCTATTTAGATAATATATTTAGTAGCTCTATTAGTAGTTTTATTATCTAGAATATCTATATAGATAGAAATCTATTATAAAATAATAAAGATTTCTTTAATAATATATTTATCTAATAGATATTAGTAATTTCTAATAAAGATTTATTTAAAAATTATATTAGATTTAAAAAGTATTCTTAGAGTAGCTTAACTATTAGATAATATAATTACTTTATATTATTTAACTTAGACTTTCTAGTTTAGTATATCTTTATAATAGAATATTATATATAGTATAAACTTAATATTATAAGTTTCTTTAATATATACTATTAAGAAATCTTTAATATTAAAATACTTAGTTTATTATTTTTTAATTTATAAGTTTATTATAAATATAATAATCTAATTTTAAAAGTTATTACTATTTATATAAAATATAAATAGTTTATTAGTAAATTTATAAAATATAATATTATATAGATAAGTTATTTTTTTTTATTTTTTAATAATAATTTTTAGAGATATATACTAAGATATTTAGATAAAAGTCTCTTAGCTCTCTTAGTTATTATTTAAAATATTTAAAGAAACCTTAAAGTAATTATTTTTCTTCTAGATATATATCTTTATAAAGATAAAATTTTTAAATTTAATTTTTTTTTACTATATTATATCTAAAAATAGATTAGTATAGTATAAGTTAATTCTATATAAATTCTTAGTATAGTTTTTTTAATAAGTTATTTTATTTAAAATTTTATAGAAAATAGATATAGTTCTATATTAAAGATTTTAATAATAATAATATAAAATATATTATTAATTAAAACTATTATATATTTTTAAATTATAATAAATTTTTATATAGTTTTAATAATTTTTTTTTTAATAAGTAATTTTAGTTAAAACTAGATAGCTATTTTATAAAATATTTATAGAATTAAATAATTTAATAAATTTAATATATATAATTTAGTATCACTCTTTATATAGAGTTAGTTAAATTTTATAAAATATATAGACTAGTATTAGCTTTAGTTAATGCTTTAATATAGTAGGCTTTAAATATTAAGCTTAGATTTAATTAGAAGTTTAGATAATATTTAGCTTTATAAAATATTTTAATTATTATACTATCTAGTAAAATAATTAAAATATAATAAAGTTTAGTAATATTATAAAAATTAATAAAATATATAAATTTATATTTTTTAATATTAAATATAGAGATATATTTTCTAGCTTATTTATTAGCTATAATATATATTTAGTCTAGTTTATAAATATTAGCCTTCTCTAAGGCTTTAGTAGTTATAAAGTTAATATTATTAATCTAATTATTAATAATAGTTTTCTTAATAAAATTAATATAGTTATTAAGTAAATTAATATTATAAATTAGATAAAGAATAAATAAAATTAGACTTCTCTATAAGATATTAATAATAACTAGGATATATTTAAATATATCTTTAGATATATAAATTTTTATTATATACTTATTAAAAAAAACCTAGATCTATAGAGTATAATATCTTAATTATTTTCTATATAGATTATATAGTAATTGTTAGAAATCCACCCAGGAACGAAGCCATACAATGAGGCCATCTGGCAAGGAGCCGAGTCGGACCCGACTAGGAACCAATTAGGAGGCGACTCCCTAATAGGGTTAGTTCAGGGGCCGGCGCGCGTCTACTGAGACGCGCCTAGGGATGAAATCTTCATGTAGACAAGCAGTAGATTACTTAGACAGAGTCATACAACATAGCTACTCAGGTCCCTCTCCAGGCCATTGCTGGCCGCTTCCCACTGACATGCTATTCTACAGGCTCATAACTTCACCCCAATTCAACATAATTAATATTATAATATTAAAAGTATATTAAGTTTTTATTAACTTTATAATAAAAAATAATAGAATATCTATTTTTTTTAAAGTATATATTCTAGATTAAAAACTTATAAGTATTATTTAGATCTCTTATTATTATAATAATAGTAGAGAAATATTAGTTAATAGTCTAGATAGTTTTTAAAGATTTAATCTATATAAAGTCTTATATTAATATATAGATTCTTTTTAATTTAATTTTTTTTTAGATTAAACTTAACTTTAAGATATTATAATAGATTATTAATATTATATATATCTTAATCTTATATTATTATTAATCTAATTCTATTAAGATAACTATAAAATTAATCTAATAGTAAATAACTACTAAAAAATCTTTATAAATTAAAAAAAGTATATTTATAATACTATTTTAATTTAATAAAATTAATATTATTTTTAATTTAATATAATTAGTATTAACTACTTTAATAAAATATAAAAAATTTATTTAAACTAAATAATAATTAAATTATAAAATAATATTAATTTTAAATTTTTTAAAAACTATATATCTATTTTTATATTTAAAAATAAATTTATAGTTTTTTTTAATAATATTATATATAAATTTTAGATTTTTTAAATTTATTTAGACTCTAAAAAGCTTATTAAAAAAAAAATCTTTTAGTAATAATTTATTAATTTTAAATATTATTAACTATTATATTAATTTATTAAAATTTTATAATAAATTTTTTTATAATCTATATTATAGACTTTATTTTTAAAAAAAATTCTAATATTAAGAATAAAACTCTATATAACTCTATAAATTTAATATCTTTATTTAAATAAGTATATAGTCTATATATAATCTTTAAAAATATTACTTTTTAAAATAATAATAATTATTATAGAATTTAAGATTTTTTTTAGATAATAAAAATTTTAAAAGATAATTTTAAAATATTTTAAATAATTATTTAAATTTTTAAAACTAAAAATTAATTTTTAATAATATCTAATTAATTTATAATTTACTATTTTAAATTCTTTATTAAAAAGATAATATAGATCTTTATAATAATTATTTTAGTAGAGATAATATTTTTATTATCTATAAAGTATTTTAATATAGCTTATTTAAAATTTTTATAATTTAGACTAAATAAAGACTTTATAAAGATTTTTTTTTAAATTATTTAGATTATAGTTTTATAATATTTTTTTTAAGATTTTAGATACTTTCTAGAGAAAAGATATGTTATTTAAGGGATCTAGTAGCTTCTTAAGGTTAATCTTTAGGCTTGGTAAGAAGTCCTTATTATAAGGAATCTTTATACTGGCCTTAGGGGGTGCTGGCGGCGCTGTCTCTGCTGTGGTGCCTGCAGGTGTCCCTAAGGGGTCTACCTGGCCTGGCGCCTGCCCCCCTGGGTCTAGGGGGGTGTTGTCGATTTTGGGGGTTTCTGGGGCCATGAAGAAGCCCTGAAAGCCGTCAATAGGCGTTGATTTTCAAAAAGTCGATTTTTGATTTTCCCGGCAGGTATACTTTCTTTTATATATTTATATATATAAAAGTATATATAATTATATAATATTATAATTCTATATTCTTATATCTTAAGGCTGTGTCTAGCTGTGGAAATAGTTGGTTATGGTCTTAGCTGCTTTAATAGTGCATCTTTCCGATAGTAGTTTAGCGCAGGGCTGGCATCATGCATGTTCACTTCATAACAAACAGTGTATCTTTCCTGTAGTAGTTTAGTATAAGGCTGGCGTCATATATGTTTATTTCGTAACACTACTGGTTAGGGCCCTAACCCTGCATAGCGGCGATAGTATGGAAGCTAGCTACATCAGGTTAATGAAATCTACTACTACTACTACTACTACTACTAAAGTGAGAGTGGCAGGTGCACATAGTGGCACGATTACTACTACTAAAGACTAGAGTATATCTGATGCGTAGCCGGCCTTTCATGCTAGCCGACAGATTATGATCCGCATCCTTCATCCCCAGAAGAAGCTGCATATCAACATTTCTCGTTGTAGCTAGAACCCTTGCGCGCGTCTCCTGGTGAGTTTCTCCTGCATTTGGGATAGCATACACGCGGTGATCGTGTAGAAGACTCGCCATCACCGCTACGAATTCGACCTGCGAGAACTTGTTCCCAGGACAGTTCTGGGGGCCTGCTGACCATGGGAAATAAGTACACCTTGGCGGGGTGATAACCTGTTCATCCCCATTTAAAGTCGCCACTGGATCTGTATTAATCCACCGTGAGGGTTTCCAGGCCATAGGGTCTTCCCAATACTGAGGGTGGATATGCATAGTGAGAAGGCTCGGATGGACTCCGGCGTTTGAAGGAATCATGATAGTTCAAAAAACCACTTTTAGTAGTTGCGGCTCGTTGCTGGTCCACTTCGGCAAGGATAGGATAGGAGGAAAGAGGCGAAGGGTTTCGAGCTTCAAAACCAGTCAGGATATCAAGTATGAATATAAGAGGCTAGCTAGGCACACCATGACAGCTCTGCAGCGACTGAGCCTGGGGAAAATATTGGCGTAGTGGCCTTTGATGTCATCGCTAAGAGCATGTAGTTCCTCGGCCACCCAGTCTTGAACCTCTGGATATGCTGCCAAAAGCAGCAACCCGAAACTTAGGGTATTAGCCGTCGTATCATGGCCAGCAAAGTTTATGACGAAAATATTGCCGAAAATTTCCTCAATGGTAAGACCTTTAAGTTGTAGGATTTTCAAATCTGTTTTGCTCTGAATGACTTCATTTTGCTGCAGATCCATAGCACGCACAAATGATGTCATTAGACCGCCTGTACCAGGCTTTCCTGTATTCAATGCTTTGATCTCCTCATCTAGCATTTGAGCCATATACTGCTGAAAATCATCAGCGGCTGTGGCGAGCCGACGCCATGAGTTCGGGACGAATGGAAGCGTAAGCCATCTCCGTGGCATGACTATCAATAGAATACAGTTATCAAGTACCATCTGGAGGGCATCACGATAGCAAACAGACTCGTTTTGGTCACTCTCATTCTCTATTGACCCCAGATGGCCTGCCTGTCTTTTGCTGCTGTCCCGGTTATTCGCACTACTATAGAAAGGGAATGATTTACGGAACCCTGTGGCAGCAAGAACATTTAGTGAGAGCGTGCGGGTATCCTTTGCGACGCTGGGAATTTGATGGTCATCATGGGATATAGCAAGCCAAACGTCCAGCATCTGACGGGTTTGCTCGACAGCTTCATCCCACACAAATGACATAATGCCTTCGTTAAAGGGAGTGGCTAGAACTTTCCGGTGACGAGGCCAGTCCATCCAACTAGCGGTAGAGATACAGGGTCCATTAACTCCAAGAACCTCTATGACCCAGAAAAGATCAGAAACTGGAATCTCTTAGGTAGAACCATTATCGAGTATGGTGGATTCGGGACATCGACATACTGTACATTTCACTAGGCCGAATGAAATCCATTCGTCGCTGGAAAATATCATGAATCGCCTCTGAGTCGGCAACATTAATGTATATATGCCGGGGCGTGACTATCGCCCATATAGGACCGTAGCGTTGATGTGACTTGCCTCTGTCGGCGAAGTACCATCCACGGCGAGAGTAGCGACCGAAACTATAATTGTCCCAATTAATCGGCAGCCGGTCGAGCCATGTCCAGAAGATCGGTTCGCACACCATCCAGAGCAGATTTTGAGGGTCAATATAGAGCCGCACCAGAGGGATTCCCATGGCAGATGCACGACGATAGTTGATCTCCAACGCCACCAGATTCCAGGCAAGGTAGGCTAGGGCTAGCAAGCCCAGAAATTGCAATACCATGATGATGATGGTGATGATGATGACGATAGTAGAATACAAGCGAGTTGGTAGAGAGCATGGACTAGGAAGGGGGATTGGAAAAGATGTTCAGTTAAAGACGGAAGGTCGCGTCGGCGCTGGGTGGGGGGAGGAGGACGATCAACTCTAAAGCAACTTCGTACGCCGGTTTGATTAGCCTAATACTAGTCCGTACAACATTACCCCTCAGGGTCACAGTGGAAACAAAGAAAGCTGCAGCCGTCCGTATGTATCGGGGGGTATACGTATTTAATTACAAATCGGCTTCTTAAACAAAAACATAGATCTACGGCCGTATCCTGATACAACAGTAATACGGTACTAGGTCGACCCTGTATCTATGGAACCGGGAACATCGGGATGACCGTCAGCACTAAGAATGCAGGATCGATAAGGTCCGTCTCAGTCTCCTATTGGGGTATTAGCTCTAGCAAATGATACCGATCAAAGAAGACACCTGCAGCTCAGGACAATGTGTTGTCAGCTTCTCCTTGTCCAGGGGCCATCCAGGACTAACTACTTCATGCAGCGGTAACTCCACTTGACATCAACCACCAAACCTGCCAACTTCCTGTTTCAGCTAGCGAGTACGAGCATTGCCTGTATTATGCATCCATCAGGTGATAGTATTACGAAATAGTTGCATTTCCCCTCCCAGACTGCGTTAGGGCGCAGTTTACATGAGAAAAATAAAACCGAGTATACCGGATCCTGGAGCGGGAGTTGCTCGATTTTCAGCCCCAGGTGTGTAATCACTATATAGTCTCTTCTCAACAATGAAGACCCTCATTCCCTATTTCCTGGAGAAGGGTTCGGCGTCGGATACTGAAAATGTTTAAAGATTCGCAAAGGGTCTTCTCCACATCCATCATCAAGATGGAGCTGCCGCAGATGAGAGATGGCATTATTACCCTACATATCTCCTGTCAACCTGGTCATTGTATGGCGATTGTGATCTTTTACCATCTGCCCGCGATTGTACCGCGACCGATTAGAGTACTTGCCATACTGGATCCCATGTAAGCGAATAATCACATTCAATTCAATAAGCCCTGACAGCTGACTCTAGAAGACCTGGGTGTGTTTCACTGTCTGTCTTCCACTGGTAAGCACCGCTAACCAAAGGCCTAAATACGTTTGACCGAGCAGGCCACGTTATACCGTTTCTTCGGAATTCCAATAAATTATTTGCACGGGCGAAGAAAGAATTCAACCGCAAGCTATGTAAATTGCGTATCCCTGGACAGGACATTGTGATGGTCACAATAGCTGCGCAGATATCCGTAATCGACAAGGAACGTCGTATTTATGCCTTTGAGCCCTTCATCGATCTAATGTACTATGAGGTCGCTAGGGTCTCGCCCAAGAAGAAGTTTATTCTGTGGCAAACCCCTGCCGAAGGTTATGTCTCAGTCTTCCCAAACACCAGACAGATGACAGCTGCGCACACTGGGATAGCTCTGCTGCATAAGCAATTTACACAACCAGATGTAGTGCACCAATTTATGGCAACCTCACTGGCATGTGTGAGCAACACGCTGCAGTGGGATTCTTTCTATAAGACAAGCGTGCTTGCCTCGACCCCCACTATCAAAGTCATTTCTCTCGAATTCTTATGCCGTGATGTGATAATGGATGCCCAGGTCACGTCTTTCTTTGGTCCACGGCTATTTGACCTGGAACCCAATCTGCGATTTCTCCTCAAGAACTGGGACGTCGAAAGCTGGCGGGTCTCGTACAAGCTCCCGTCTACACTGTCCATACGTACAACGAGTCTCAGGGACTATCTTATTGATATTCTCACTCAATCCTACAACTTACCCGCGGAGCAGCGGGCGGGGTGTCTCGCATTCGTCAACGAAGTTTATGACGATTATAAGCATGCGGGACTCTCCGATAGAGATATAGCCGGCATTGTCTTTACTATTCTTTGGGGGTAAGATTTCTCACTAAACGCCCTCTAGTTCTAACCATAGCATAACTAAATCAATCATTTCAAGACTCATCTATAATGTCACTGTGATCTCGTACTGGATGACTGCCCATCTCATGGACAACCCGACAGTCGTCAATCAGATCCGTGAGGAGATTGCACCTATGATGCCAAAAATTGATGCGACCTCCACGCTCGATGGGAATGCGTTGGCTGAGATCACCAAGAACCCTCTCTTGAATGGATGTTTGGTCTTCAACTCCACATTCAACGAGTCCTTACGCTTTACTGCCACAGGGAGTAGTTTCCGTAAAACCACACGGGATACGACACTAGAAGGTCGCCGTATTCCAAAAGACACCACGGTCGCAATTCCGCAACGGGTGCAAATGATGGATGAAGAGGCTTTCGGCCCAAATTCACATTCGTTTGACTGCTATCGGTTTCTCCGAAACAAGTCGCTCCTAAGGAAAGTAGAGTTCCGCGGATTTGGCGGCGGTGCCACGTGCCACGTTGTACAGCGGCAGAACAGTCGGCAGACATCAGGTGTTGGCATTCTTGGCTATATTTTATGGAGATATGATTTAAAGGTAGTCGGACCTGAAAAGGAAGTTCTCTGTGTGCGAGGAATGGCTTTTCCTAGGCTGGATGAAGCAAAACCGAGTCTTGGGCCAGGGCGGACGATGAATGGTGATGATCAGATTCTGAAGATGACTCGTAGGATAGTGTAGGGAATATTTAGAATTGAAACCACTTATGGATCATTATTTATAAAAAATCTACCAGACATACAACAAAGTTGGACGAGTAGAGCAACAAGTTCACAGCGGTATCGCCCGAACCAGCCTCGCCAGGACAGGCGAATAACACTAAACGTTGAATATTCCTTGTTTATTGCTAGGAAGTGGCTGATGTACCTCGCAATCTTAAGAATTGAAAAGCTCCTTGTTTGATTCCACCCACTCTTGGAATCCCATGCTCGGCTTGCCTGTGTACAGACGGACGTTTTCAACGCCAGTTTCATAGTCTGTACGAGCCATTTGTTCCTTATCAGAAGCAGATAACATTCGAATCATATACTCCGCGAAAGGCATGGGAACACCATTCTGTAGCAACGCATCCAAACCCTCTTGCTGGCTTAAAGTCGTGAGCTTTACGTCCTTACCCAAGACTTTTCCGACGGTTTGAATAGCATCTCCCTGTGACATGATTTGCGGGCCGTATAGATACACTTTCTGCTGTCCGTTTTTTGGACCTTGTACCAGAATAGTACCACTGACTCGACCCATGTCGGCAGGTGTGATACAGTCAAGTTGGAACGTAGAGCCGATAAGCTTCACCTCGCCAGTCTTAATACCATCCTTGAATCTTAGTATATTCGTCGCGAACCCGCCAGGCCGCACGGCCACATAGTTTTCCGGCCCGAAAACTTCGTCGAGGTTGATCTCAACGTGTGCGTGAGAGTAGGCGATCACCTCGCTCGGTTGAATGCTGCTCAGTTCCCCTGAAACAGTATAACTGCTCAGGAACACGATAAATTCAATGCCAGCAGATTTAAGGGACGTGAGGGTTGCCCGCATATGGTCTGGAGAGCCATGGGAGCTATAAATGAATGCCCGCTTCGCCCCCGAAGCCCTGACAGCTGCGGCAACGGTGTCGGGGTTGGACAGATCGGCCTGGACCCTTTTAAATCCACATTCTTGTTCGCGCTCTGGAGTGAGACCAGGAATTGGCTTCTGAGGATCTCGCATGGCCAGCCAAACTGTCGCGCCATGTTCCTGGGCAGTGGCTGCCGTGACAGAAGCGACACTGCCTGTTGGTCCAAAGACAATCACGGTAGACATAGCTTGGTAAGACTAGACACCATTTCTAATTTTTGAGAGACCATAAAAGAAAGAGTTGACATAGTAAACCAGGAATTTCTCTTGCCTTTTATACATTGCAGGGGAACTAGTGGGCATCGGCTTATCCTATCCCCGCGGCATTTACTTCCAGATCCAGCCAATTGGCTATGGAGTTGGGTAGCTAGGTCTTTTTAATCTTAATAATCTGCACTGGGTAACTCTAATGTTGTTATTATTGGTAGATGACATAAAATTATCCCCTTTCCCCTGTACCAGAACTGATTTAAAACAGTCAGGATCGTGTGACGTTGACATCATTGTTTTGAATGTCCTCCGTCCCCGCCCCCAACAACATCTCTGTAGTTATTACCAAAGTCATTGTATGTTGAAGAGCGGAATTTTCGTTGAAACGTTCAAAGGGTTGAATCAGAGCTCATATAGTTTTTGAAATCATATCTTGCTAGGATCTTATATATCCATTCCTTCTTTTTCCCTTTCACTATTTTTGATGCGTGGGTTTATTCGTCTCGTCCCAGAATAAACGCTAAGATATTTATCATAGAACACTATAAGGTGATTATCCCTCATAATTACTGTCCTCAGAGAAAAATAAAAGAAGACAAAAAAGGAATTTATTAACTGATTAAAATATATAAATTCTCTACTTGGAATAAAAGCCTCTTATATGGCGAGAGATACCAGTAATACCGAGGAAAGGAAGAGAGGAGCGGTTGCCAGAATACTTGAGAGGCTTGTAGCCATACTACTGTGATTGATTTCACAGGGTCCTCAGACTATATTTGGACAGTTTACTGACCACTCCGATCTAAATTGACTGATTTTATATAACTAGTCTAGTAGCATACTATGCAAGCTTTCAAGTCTCCCAAGCACACTGTAAATCATTTTATATTGCCTTAGAAACCAGGTTACTGGCCTCTGACTTCTAAGTTTAATAGTCAATTGGACACCCTTTATATAACATCTAATTCTATACTTCGTTCCACCCCTAGCATCTACATACCACTGAATTTGCATATACATGAAAATAAATTCTACGTACGAAGAAATTGATTTGTTGATAGAGCATTTTTATCGATCCGAGAGAGCAACGTCAGCCGGCAGTCGCAACCATAACGCGCCCTCTCTCACAAACAGGGTTTTCCTAAAGAGCTCAGCTCCAATAATCGGCATACCTGCTCTCTCCCTTGAAAACCTCGACAAACCTCTCAGCAATAATAGAATCGGTTTTGGTTGAAGGGTGCAGGGAATTGAACCACATAAACGAAGACTGGTTTGGTAGACGTGTGCACCCGTGTGAATTACACTGGTCAATAAAGCCAGTCACGTTTGCTGGAGAGGCTAGGTACTGGTCAGGATTGTTGTATATATCCCCGAGCTGCAGGGTAAAAAAAAGTAAGTCAGTACTTCATTGGGGGCTGGGTTATTGAAAAGTCTCACAATGCTGAACATCTCCATAACTGCAAAGTTGGCGTTTGGGTAACGTTTCTGTACCAAGACTTCAAAAGGAGTCTTGTATTTGTAAATGCTGTGGACAGTAGTTCACAGCCTCCCACATCCTGTATGAAGTTTCTGTGACGTTTTCCGCCTCTGAGGGGTATTGGGATCCATCGACACCACCTCTTTCCGGAGTAGCATATAGTGGAGTGAGATGGAGAGGGCTGACATTTTGAACAATAAAGAACCGGCCCCCGTTCTTATAGACATTGTCCAGCACACTGAAAACACAGTCTACGTAGTCAGGAATTATCTTCCCCGCGACCTGAGAGTCTGTTAGAAAGGCATCAATACCCAGATCGTTCGTTCCAATCCAGATAGAATATATAGTGGCCGAGGGCGGGATGTCCAAGAATGACTGGTTATCACTGTTGCGGGCCTGACTGCTTGGAAGAAACGCAGGCACCTCGTATCCCAGCACAGATGGATAATAACCGTTGATAGAGTTGAGCCGGCGTGGAGTGAGATCGTTTGAGCATACTGCACCCCTGACAGCATAATCATACAAATTTATTTGGGTGGAGTTGGCAACGTATCTAGCCCACGTGTAGCCACCAGACGCAGTGTCATTGTTCTTCACCCCCCTCACTCAGTCAACAGATCTGCCAGAGATTCTAAGAATGATACGAGAAGAAGGGAGCTTACGGCAGGTTCAACCCATGTCGGCGGTGGCGGAGCGCCATCGTAGTCTTCGAAATATTGCAGCCGGCTCTCATCGGTATAGCTGTCTCCAAATGTTACCAAGCTCTTGAACTGCTGTGATTTCCAATTATCAGCACTAGATGCAGCAAGATCAAATCTCACCGCGCAGGTGAGAGCTGTCGAGACACGCATTTCTTTCGCCTCTCCTTTTCGGACTGATTTATTTATGATTATGGTGTAATTCCCTTTCTTGTTCCGCTATCACCAACACCTGGTGGGTGATGTACCCTATTTAATGTCATCGTAAAGTTCGGGGCTAGAAAACGCAACCCATCTTGTCAAGGTTAGCAGTTGTAAGTATATAAGACATTGCTGTCCAATAATAAAATAGCATGATTCATATACCTCAATCATAGCTGCTTCGAGTCCACATCGGGAAGTATTCCACGCGCTGCGATCAAACTTCGTTACCACGAAATCTCCCCATTGGAACACCACAACTACCGGTATTTAGGATACCGTATCATCATGCTTTGTGGTATACTCCGTACAGTCATTGTTGTAGGAAAAACTGAGCAAGATCAATTTTTATGGCGAGAGAGAGTAATTCAAAGTTAAGATTTACCGAGTTAGCATAGTAATACTAATGACAAATTACACCCGACTCGTAGAAGCCTTGTGCGTAATAAATTATTGTAAATTAGGATTCTGCCCCTAAAACGCTCGGCCTCTACGCTTTACTGCGTGTGTATAGACGCTGCGCTCTGCTTTGCGGGGGCGAATCATCGGCAAGTTCGGTCACTTATAAGAATTGGATGTGATCCAATTTTCTAGAAATGTTCAATTATAATGGGCACTCATAGACACATATTTTATAATTAGTGGCGATATTGTAAGTTTCCTGCAGGAATAATCCATCTCGATTGCGCCGGTGAGAAGTCAGGTTGAACTCCTTCAAGATATCTCGTACAAAATAGTTTCCAGCCTCGTGGCCCAAAAACGCAGCATGTCAGGCAGTCAATTGACATTCTGGTGATATGACACGCTCTGCAGCTCCCTAGTTCTAGCTGTAGCTTCCATTTCGTCCTCAGAAAAGATGGACCATTTCTGATTGCTATTATCATCAGTTCGCCGTGCTTGCGGAGGTTACACTCGTAGTGTCATGCAGCAGAAACTGGGCTAGTGGCATCGAAGGTGAGATCTTAACTTCAGATTAATCCAACAGGCTGAGATGGCGAAGCATAAAGTATTTATTTGGCATTTGCAAGGTACCTCAATCCACAATAATACAGTATGCTCTAATAGATACTCCGTTAAAAGCTAGACTGCAGGGTCAATCATTGTTGCGGGGCAAAGACAACAAAGTAGCAAAAATCGTATTAAACCAAGGGATTCAGGTAGGATGTATGTTATTGGGCCAGCATAATTCATAGACATTATTCTATCTACAAAATAATTGACCAAAAACTCGCCTTCGAGGAATCCCGGCTATCATTTAATAATTGCCTTGCAAAGTAACCATCTCTTGATCTAAATAGGTACTAGGCTCTTCGTACCGCCCCTTTATACTATTTGCGCTCGTTCGTAAGCTCTGTGGCGTCAAGCCACTGGTGCCACCCTCATCCTTGGTTTGTGGGGCGGCTTACAGCCGTAAAATGAGGCTTTTGCCATGCCGCTGCACTATATTGAGTAATTAATTCCTAAAATATTCAGTAGACCCATATTTAAGCTTGGTCTGATCTCTTCCTGACAAGCTGTGGAGGGAGAGTCTCTCCTACATAAAGGTCTAGAAGTTGTTCGTTGGTCTGTTATGCTGACAGAATTAGTGAGGCGGGAAGGATGAAGAGTCAGCATGTGCATCGCTTAGGCTAGTATTTAGTTAAGGATGTAACCTTTTTGGACAAGCGATTCTTATTGATTATAACAGTTTAGAAATCAATGGCAGGAGGAGTGTTTATGCCGCAGAGCGGATTTTGGGAATGATCATCACCGGCTCATATAGTAGCCAGGGAAGGACTGGATATTCCACGCATAATTCGATAGAACCCGGGAATAACTCCATAGTACTCTTCCTAGCTTGTTTCATGTGGACAAGAGTGCTGACGTCTACCTATTCCCCAGTGCTACATAGCCGTAGTACTTCCCAATACTACGTGGCTGCAGTACTTCTGAAGTGGCCAAGATGCCGCTACTCCGAAGCTACTTCTTGATCAGGGGAATTGAGGCGCTGACCCCAAACCAATGGTCCAATAAATAAATAGTGTTTATAGAAAGGCTTAACCAATTAGAAATTAACAGCGGGAATGTATTCTCTTTGCGGTACCTCAATTGATACAAGCCCCCTGACTATCCGGCGATCTGGGGTTGCACGGTGCTGACTTTCGATATATTGTTACATTATCTTGAATCATTAGTTAAGTATTTTCAGCCGGAAGTCGCTACGATTATGAGAATGTCATGTTTATAGTCAGCTGTATAAATGGGATGTAAAACCCATTGGATCTCGATTTCTTCTTTATCACTTCAACTCAAACAACTCAAACAAACCCAAGCCCACTCATTACAAAGACTCCTCCTTCCTCCAAGGAATTTTTATATACACCGTCAAAATGTTTGCCCCAAAGACCCTTGTCGCTGCTCTCGCCACCATGGCTAGCATTGCCTCTGCTGCCCCCGCTGCTGCCGCTGGCGGCCTCAAAACCACCTTCAACCTCGCCAATGTTAAAACTCCCCCAGAGCAGCACGTTGGCTGCGTCCTCGAGGTCGTCTCCGAGTTTGGCATCGGCGTATCCGCTATTGTTGTCCTCGACGGTGAGAAGGCCTGCGACAAGCTCCACACTAAGGAGTCTGGCCCAGCTGGCAACGGCACCGCCGGCGTGGACTTTTCGCTCTCCCCCCCCGGAGCCTTTTTCATTCAGAAGGACTACTTGGCTCAGTGCGACATCAAAAACATGACATGCACGGCCACTTACTAGATTCACACCTAGGTATGTATAGTGTTTTCTCGGTCTTTGGCTATGTGCTTACGAATGGGCCGTTTGGTTTAGACACTTCTCGACTGGTGAAAACCTATATCAGATATCTGATTCATGCACATATTTTACAAGCAGCTACATGTATATACGCGTTGCAATTTCTCGTTAACTATCAAACGATAAAATAAATCCATTCGCTTACTTGTGTCTATGGAATATTGAGAATGGTTATCGGGGTTGAGATGCACAACCTAGCCCTTAATCTCCAATAACTTTGTAGAACGAACTATATACGAGATAAGCCGGAGCTATTGTTTTAACAAAGCTGGTAGAATCTCGAAGAAAGTTTCTACACTGATATATTAATCAAGGCACTGTTATGTATACTATCTGGGCTCTCGTTGATAATTCGGAAGTTTAGCTCCAACACCACTATCAACGACTTGCGAGAGATCTATTTAACCCCGATCTACGAGCATCATCCTTGTTTAGACTATGCTGGAATCTAAAAAGATTTATAAAATTAACTACTGAATGCAACTTGATTTAATATTAAGGAGATACTGTAATACTACCTCCGGGTCGCGTCTCGGGGACTGTCTTCAAATTAAGCCCATACTAACTTTCATATCCTGATTTGTTCTAGACGTGACAGTCCTCCGCATAACCCGACTATTGATATATAAGTATGCATTTTATAGGAAATCATTGCACTAGTGCATGAACGCGAGAGCATTAGAGAATAAAGTTAGTCGTAGGGAGTAACACAATGACAATGATCTCGAACTACTAAAGTTGGACAGCAGAAGCGAGTGCCAAGGTACCAGCATTCATTCGAGAATTTTCGAGAATACGTCAAACAAAAGAAGTACGCATATACGTGGCTGATCTGCTAGCCATGCTGGAAGGGGCAAGTGTCTAGACTCGACAGTAGACACATGGATCTCCGTACAGTAAAACATGGCAAGAATGTACCATGTCGATCATTTCTAAAACATTTTTCTGAGTTAGTTCGTACAGAGTATTACATGAAAGACAATTACTAGAAAGAAGCAAGCGATAAAAGACATCATTCTCTATTCATATCTATGATGAATATGATCTATCTCAATTCACGACAACACAAAAGACTTTATCTCGTCTCTTTGGATATCAAAAGCGAAAAAAAAATTTCCATGTGCCACACACTTTCGTCAGGCTACGAGAACCAGAGACAAGTTTACATGAGTAAATGTGGTTTATAAGGACAAAGCAAAAAAAAGGATTAATGGTATAATGATGGCATTGCACGCGACGTGCTCCATCTGCAAAAATGCTAATCAACCTTATGTAAAAGGTGATCTTGGGTGGGTTCAACCCTGTTGAGCCTCGTCCATTTTTTCTTTTCTATAAATCACCCTCTCTTAACACAGTTAATCAGAGGCGCTCTTATCTTCACCCGAATTGCTGCTGGTGGCCATCTCAACCTTCTCAGCATCAGCGGTGGTGGTGTGGTCGGGGGCACCCAGGCCAAGGTCAACCGACATCTGGTAAATCTGCTCGGGGGTGAGCTTGGGCAGCTCCTGGGCGACCTGGAAGGGCCACTTCTTCTCGACATGAGCCTTGGCGAAGATGATGTCGACCTCTTCCAGATCACGGCCGGCGGTCTCGACGTAGAAGAAGTAGGCGAAAGGAATAGCGATGAAGTTGACAAGGGCAAAGAACAGATAGATACCCCAGCTACTCTTGTTGGAGAAAACGGGTGTGAACATGACGACGGCAAAGTTGGTGATCCAATTAACGCAAGTCGAAGCAGCGGCGGCCTTGGTACGAGTACGGAGAGGGTTGATTTCGGGAGGGTAGATCCAGGGCAGAGGCAGGGTGGTGAAGGCGAAGAAGCAGATGAAGAGAAAGATACCAACGACGGCACCCTTGGCGTCCGACTTGCTGCCACCGATCAGACAGCCCATAGTGATGATGAAACTGAGACCCTGACCAAGGAATCCGATCAAGAAAAGGTTGCGACGACCAACTCTTTCAACCATGAAGAAAGAAGGAATGGTGGCCAGGGCATAAACGGTTGAGAAGACACCACCCAAAACGAGAGGGAGCTTGCCAGTCATGTGCAAGTCTTGCTTGAAAAGAAGGGTGGAGTAGTAGATGGCAGCATTGCAACCAGTGAACTGCTGGAAGAACTGACCAGAGCAACCGATCATCATACGCTGGAACTCTTGAGTCTTGCCGAAAGTGAAGAGGGTCTTCCAGCTGGTGGCCTGCTGGCCCTCGATGGCCTTCAGGTCAGCCTTCATGAGGTTGTAATCCCGGAGGACGTCCTCGGAATCGACAGTGCTGTCGTTGAGGGCGGCCATAACCTCAAGGGCCTCCTGATCGTGACCGTGTGCGAGGAACCAACGAGGCGAATCTGGCAGCATCAGAGCACCTCCACTAACGAGCAGGGCAAACAGGATCTGGAAAGCAACGGGGAAGCGCCATTGGACCGAGGACTCGACGTAGGAGAGACCGAAATCAATCCAGTAAGCGACAAGAGTGCCGACAGCGATGATAGCACCCTCGAAGCAGACAAGGAAACCGCGGTTGTGGGCTTTAGAACACTCGGACTGCCACACAGGGATTGTAGCAGTGTCCATACCGTTTCCAAGACCAGAGATGACACGACCGATGACGAACTGGCCCAAACCCCAGTGGGGACCAAAGGAAGCAGTGGAGATTACAGTACCAATGACCATCAGGACACCGCCCGCGACCAGCAAGGGAGTGCGACCAATTCGTTGACCGTACATGAGGGTAAAGATAGCACCGAAGAAACAACCGAGTTCGTAGCAGGAGGTGACAGCACCTTGCAGAACGGAGACGTGCAGAGTAGTGCCATCGAGAACGGGGAACTCCTTGACGAACTGATCACCGGAGATGATACCAGACATCAGACCCTGATCATAACCGAACAACGAGAACCCGACGACAGAGGTGAAGGTGATGGCCAGATGGAGCTTCTTGCCCCGGAGACCGGAGGTTGTTGTCCACATTTTGGATGCTCTTCTTTTGCTCGCACCTCTACTTGTTGGGTAGGATGAGAGGGAGAAGAAGGAAAGACTAAAGACGACAAAGAAGAAGAAGAGGGGAAGAAAGAGAAACAAGACGCGTCCTCCGGGGATGGGCTCTATTTTGTACCTTGTGGAGGGCGTGTTCTGCGGGCGCCAGCCGAACGTGGCGGCCGGGGGGAAAGTCGGGGCAGAGGTTGCGCTGAGGTTGCGCCGGGGTCAGCCCGGGGACACGATTGGCAAACGGGGTCCCCGCTTGCCCCAGCGGGCCGCCCAATGAGTGCCACGGCATCCCCCGAAACGGCGCTTGGCTGAATCGCGCTCGGTGGAGGCTTGGAGCGAGTGGGCCGTGCCTTCGCCGGCAAAAGTGGGGCGTGGCGTCCTGTGCCCCGCAGCTCTATTTACTATGACGACTGGCTACCGGCTGATTGGGGCGCGCAACCCGCACGGGGAACGAGTTCCCAACATCGGAGATTGCGGAAAGGACAGGCCTTTTAATATACATGGGAATTGGCACTTAACATATGTTGGGGCCCCAGTTTCTGGAAACCATATTTCTGCTCTTCGGCAGAAAGACATAAAGAAAGGTGGTGGCGTCGGCTGGCAAGCAAAACAAAAATTTTCAAACTTTCAACCCCTGGCATTTCCAAAGTCTCTTTCGGGCATGCTTCCCTTTCCGACAGCCGATTACAAATTGATCCTCCAGTCGAATTGCTCGTGAATGCGGGGCTTCGACGTGAGGTGTGGGTAGTGGCCCCGACGCCATTGACGTATGGCGCCGGGATGGGCTGTTGCGTGGAGCATGTTACTTTTCAGCGATTGGCTGCTCCAGAGGTGAAAACTCTTTCCCCTTCTCGTTTACGGTTTACCCCGACTCACCCCGGCTAAGGCTGGCGGCAGAATCCCGGTCCTGATGTAATGCAAAAGACGGTCGGCCCGAGGCGTCGGTGTATGTCTACAGCGGGCTTTTATTGAGGCAGCAGCAAGGTTCCTCTTTATGCACGCAACTCGAAAACTTTTTTTTTTTTAAAAAAAACCTTGTACCTTGTAGGAAAAAAAAGAACAAAACGTTCGCAACTGCGAAAATAATAATTCAAGTGGAGCAAGTAATAGTTATACACTGCTACTTCAGCTACTAGACATCTTAGTTCCCCCCTCTCGACAGTGGATCGGAGGCCTGCCCCCGGCGAAACAGCGCTCGCCGAACGTTACTTTCCGGCTCTTTTCGGGTACTGCATCGGGAACTGAATACCGATTGGCATGTGCGGGCCACATGGGATGTGCGTTTTCGGGAATGATGTTCGCACTGCATTACTCTTTACATGAGACTAAGGCAATTGGTTTGGAAGACACGAGTTTGATGCCATCATTGGCAAACCCACTGTCCACGTTGTTATCACTTGCGTCTGACAGCGGTGACAGCTTCTGAATCTCAAAAACGTGAGATCGGGAAGGCTGATTGGTGTGTGGCGAGCAATACAAGCAAGAGAGCGACGACGACGCGCGCGAGAAGTGCGATTTTCCGTACTGTGGAACCTGTCCCATCGACAGACAGAGTGGACAGAGTAATGATATTCCTTACTCGTGTCGCGTTGTATTTAATATTAATTGCATCCCACGGGAAAAAATCCTAACTAACTATTATTAATTGCAATACGTATACATTGATCCTATACGTTCCGTCTGCAACCGAAAGTTGGCAACTTTATATCGCCAGGGCATGGGCACAGTGACCAGGGCAGTTGAACAGTTGGTTCTGCTTGGCAGTGGCCAGACGAGACATATTATTGACATGGTGATGTGTATCACGTTGGTAACCATCCTGCACGACATAGCGCCGCATTTACATAATAATTAAATGTATATTACTCCATACTTGCAGTTGCAAGCTGCAGGTGTTCTGTGTTGGTTGACCTTGGCGCCGTGTTCATTCTTTGATGTCCCCATTATATCCTTTAGCTAGCGGCTCTACGGCCGTTAACATGTGATACTAACAACAAAATTTCTTAATGTACACAATGGACATGCTGCCACTGGCTGGCTAGTATACTACTAAAATCACAGGAACAAGAAATGAAACATTTTTTTCGTAAAAATATTAGTAAGATCCAGCCTTCGGAGAACAGATCTAGACAAAATTTTTTAATTAAAGCGAGTAAAAAAAAAACATCAACCACTAAAAAGTTATCTCATATGGAGAACGAAATGACGCATGTGGTGTTGTGGGGAAAAGACGGGCTCACCACCCAATTGATTGCTGCCTTTTCACAATGATGGACTGGTGCAGCCCTCCAGTTCCCCGCCAAATCTGGCATGATTAAGGAGGGTGGAAAAAATCTTCCCATGGGTCCTAAGCAAAATCTCTTCGATCCACTTACTGTAGCCCAAATGTAACATGCAAGGATGAAACTTTTGCCGAGTGCTGCATGTGCTTCCGCGCAGGGAAAGTGGAGCAACAGCGATGGGCGAATCATTGTTGCAGCATTCATGCGGCTGCAGCTTCTGGTTGGCCTGTTGACAAAGGCACCCCTAGTTGTGTGGGGATGACACAATCCAATCATCGCATCTCCAGTTGTTATTAGTAAATAAAGCTGCGGGGCTTACGGCCCCATAGTTCCACCTATATTCCAGCGTAATTGGAAATGGGCGGCCCACTCGCTCCAAGCCTCCACCGAGCTCGCAGCCTCGACCCAGACCAAGAGCCGCCAAACGCCGCTTCAGGAGATGCCGTGGTACTTATTGGACGACCTGCCGGGTTGGGCGGGGCCCCATAAGCCAATAGAGCCACAGATTGACCCCCGTAAATAAGGGGCCCCGAAAGCGGATTGGTTGTGCTTGCGTTGCCATTGACGTACGATCCCGTGAAAGTCTTTTCCCCTTTCTTCTCGCCCACGGTTTACCCCGACAGGGCAGCGGCAAAATCCCGACTACCAACAATATCAATTAATTACGTATAATCTTTAGTCGGCCCGATGACAGCCTGATCCGGCAAGTCTAACCTTCATCTTGTTTGTTCAGAAATTTGACACCGAGGACGGGAGTACGGATATATTCAAACCAAAAAAAGGACGAATTCAAAGACAGAATTAATAATAGTGGAGATTCAAGATTCATGCTCCATCCCATCGGCTGCTCAGTAGACGCTACTCCGTACAGTAGACTCTTAGCTCCACCCTCTCTAGACTGAAGTGTATCAGGATTCAGCACAGTGGACCATTCCGCCATGCCGCCTGGCGAAACAGCACTCACCGAACGGTTAATGTCCGGCCTTTTCGGGCACTGCATCATGCCGATTGGCATATGGCCCCTTCACCGGACCACTTGGGACACGCGCTTTCGGAAATAATGTTCGCTTGAGCCCAGCAAGAGTCAAAACTGCATGAGACTAGAAACAGGAAAGTGGACAGCGGAAGCTGTCCACGTTGTCGGGCTCACAGTTGACACACTCTGACAGCAGTGTTCTGGCGCGAGAGATCTGGCAGCTGGTATGTATGGAGAGAATTGCACTCGGGACGGAGTAACAAGAATATGGTAGGACATGAACGACATACTTGCCCAGCCAGACGTAGTAATGATAGTCCGTCCACTCATCTCGGGCTGTAGTATTAATTTAATATTTGCTTCAGCCTTTCGCATCCCACAGGCAACTGACTAGCATTTGTGACTCCTGTTGGCAGTCCGAGCGAGGCTGGGTGTTTTCCTGGCCCAATCGAACTGGACTTGATGACAAGAAACATCAACGCCTGGTAAATTGCTATCCACTGGAGTCGACAGAGTGTCCGACGGACCGACGACGCTGCCTGTTACATAATGCATTGTATGATCTCCTCGGCGGTTGTTGTTATGCTGGATTTTATTAATAGGTTGTATCCTAACATCGTGGACTATGATTACATAGTACTCTGTACATACTGCACTATGCAGGATGTCCTCTGTCCAGTTTACCCCGTAGCAGTGCATTGCTAGTAGCAGCAGTAGGACACCAACATGTGGAGTTGCTGATGGCGCCTGACCCTGGAGGTCCTGGGGCCTGGAGGCTGAAGGGCCAATCTCTACAGAGCCCGCACCCACGACTAGCCTATTCGTAGTACTTACTAAACATTGACTCGGTCATATTCTTACTCCGTAGCACGGAGAACTGGAGACTGGTCAGCTGCTTCGGCTTCCTCGTATCCCCGGACGGGATACCAACACCCCGTGTTCTGTCTATGGTGAAACACCTGCGCGATGATGCAATCTCACCCCAGGCAAATAACACGAACACAAACGATATCAAATTCATGCAATTCATAGCTGACTCGTCATACTCTGTACAGTGGTGTATATACAAGAAATGCCCCAGAACACAGCCTCACGTGTGAAGCATGACGTTCCGGCGGCTGCCCGCCTCCTCCGGGTGGAACCCGAACACCAACCGATACAGATCGCGCAACCAGGCATATTGCCCATTCTGCGCCATCGCCTGCACTGCCTTGCCAACATCGCCCGCGCCCGCACGACCCGGGATGCCGACTACCTTGAACGCCGGGTCTGACGTGACCAACTTCTTGTACTGGTCGAGCAGCGCAATCTGCCACGCCATTGAGCCAAACGAGTCTGACGACAGTGACTTTGCGAACGAGGCCAGGTTCTGACTGCCTCCTCTCTGGTAGCCGCTGTTGAGGGCTGCCTTGGTAATCAACAACTTGAGGCGCATAAGATTCGGCTCTTCTGCAGGCGTGATGACCGTGTTGGTGGATGATGTTTGCTCTGACGACCGCGATCGTCCGGACACCGTCGAAGCGTTGGATGACCATTTGGTCTGACTGCCTGGCCCTTGTGCGTGTCCCAGCACTAGGATATTAGGGATGGGTGCCTCGTCCGGCGAGACGGTTGCGGTGTCGTCGAATATCGTCGTCGGTGTTTCTGGATTCGTCTGTTGATGGCTCATCTCTGTGGCTGAGGCAGCAGACTCCTTGGCCTGCTGGTACGCCTGTGAGAATGTCGTCTGGCTGGGCCGCGGTGTTCCGCGATCCGGCCGGATCTGTGTCCAGCCTTCGCGGAAGAGGTCACAGAGCTCCCAGCACGCCTGCACCGCCGATCCTAGCAGTTCTTCGTCCGGGCTCTTGCCCTCACGCTTGCTCTGGCGTATACTAAACAGCATCTCCGCCAGTGACCAGCACGCATGAAGGAGCGAGTCTGTCTCCTCGGCCAGATGCATGCGTTGTTTCATGAGACGGTGGCATAACGTGATATAAAAGTCCAGCGTCCGTTCACGGAACACGCTGGGCAATCCGCGGTCACTCGAGTTGTAAAGATGATTATTGAGCTCAAAGCTCACCCGTAGCACCGAGTCGGCATCCTCGTTGTCTCTAGCCCGGACTTCGAATAATGCCTGACAGAAGTCTCGGCAAAGGTCTAGTGTAGGCTCTACCTGAGATGCGTAGTCGGATTCTCTGCATTCATACAGCCGCTGACACAGCTTCCAGCATGATTTCCACGCCAGTTCTTGCATATCGCCTTTACTGGCAGAATTGAACAGTCGTTCGCGGTGATTGTGACTTAGTGTCGCCAACGTGTTACAAAGTGTCCAGCACTCGTCCAGTGCCGTCCACAATGCAGCGATTTCATTCCTTTCAGTATGGGTTGGTCTTGAAGGTGTCACTGGCACGTCGCTATCCCTGGCCACTATTGGATCCGGATCAGTGCTCTCAGGTATATCTAAGTCGATTAGATATAGTAGCATTATTATTGACTAGAGAATGAATTACCTTCTAGGCTTGTAGAATGAGGCCGCCGCTCAAACTCTTCAATCTCTTGTCGCGTTTGCGCGCGGGGTGTTGCTCGGTCAGACCAATCTTTTACTGGTGGTGGAGGAATCGTTGTCGTTATGGGAGGCGGCGATACTGGACTGTGGAACGATTTCTAACCCAAGTTAGTCCATTGAATCAAATATTCGAAACAAGACCAAGCACCTTGTCAGGCTTTTGAGTCTGCTCTGTTTGCAAGTCACTCGCTTCGGTGTCTTCCGCGACTGAGCTATCGTCTTTTTCTTCGTGCTGAGTTGAGGTAGACGTTGATTTCTGGCAACAGTGAGCTATTGGTCAGCTGCTAGCAAATGTTTGAGCTACATACTCCTACAAAATGGCCAAATCCCGGTGGTGCGTGAATGACAGACTGCGGCGCATCATCGTCGTCGAGATGCGGCTCGACAACGCCCAGCTGATTTTCAGAGGTTTGAATCTAAATCACGTATCAGCAGCAAGCTTGAGGTCAGGTCGAGGTCGAGGTCGAGGTCGAGGAGATGTACTTACCGTAAGGTCGGTTTGTTGAACGGCACCGGGAACTTTTCTCTTTCGGGATTTGGGATTTAATGGAGGTGCCGCGGTGATGTGAGAATCTCGGTTGGACTCTGTCGTTCTTCCAGGACTGGAACTTGGACTTTCAGATGCGTCGACTGCTGTTTGTTCATCTTCCATCACGGAGGAATCCGTGACAGTCTGGTTGTCAGACATGATAGTGACACTTTTCCCCCCTCCCCACAGTCCAGTCAGCTAAACTATAGATAGCAGCATAGAGAGATGCGAGAGCTATACGTAGGGTTTTTGGAAGTCAGTCGCGTCGGGCTACTGTCGCGAAGCTGTGGCTGCGCGAGGCTGCTCGGTGGGACAGAAACCAGCGGGGTTTCTAGCATGGCGATGATTCCACGATGGCTACACGGAGTGAACAGATTGCTTCTAATGATGATAATGATAATGATAATGAAATAATAATAAGAGCTGCTTGCTCGCAGTAACACTAACCTTGTTTACTCGCGCCGTGGCGGGTCCAATATCTAAAATCGCGCGAGCGCAAGTGCAGCCAATCCAATCGCATGGATTGATTCCGTTGCGCTCTTAGAAAAACATCTCTTTGGCGCAGAAGTACCCGGCTCAGAGGAATCACCAAAGACGAGACGAGCGGATAAACGACAGAAATCGAGAGGAGCAAGCAGGGTTGCGATGAAGTCCCATCACGAGAGGGGTTCGGATGTCCAGGGGAGGTGCGGAAGCTGCTAGCTGCAGTTAGGCGCCTGCGGCGTGACGGACTCGCATCCCCATGCGTGCGCATTGGCTGGCGACCCCTCCGCCCGTGTTATCATGGTTGTTATTGGCGGTGGTGATTATTCCAGCGCTCTGGGTTAGCCGTGGCTAGTTGGAGAGCCTAGCAGTACTTGGTTAGGGAGCTGTTTGTTTGCGCTGCTATTGGGACGATGCCGTTCCTAAGCGCCACTAGCAAAGAGTGCATGCATAGCCTGGAGGACTTAGTATCGTCTATCTCTGGAGGTAGTACGTACTATTATGTACTCTGTACTCTGTACTCCGTACTGTCCATACTTTGGAATGATTAAACATGGCAGACATTATATACTAAATACAATAAAGTAAATACACACGTCCAACATAGCAAGTTTATATACTATAACACGCTATAAGCCAGTTGCGCCATCGGTATCCATACTATCATTTTGAACAGCCAACAAGCAGAGAAACAAAAGCTAAGAAGATGTCACGAGAGAATTGATGACGTCTTTGAAAAGAGCGCTCGCAGGCGGTAGTGCAAAAGACGGTGCCCGGTCGAAAATCCCATCCAAGCTCTTGATCTGGACGTCCGCGACATTTGAGATTTGCCGCGTCTTGGGAGCGATCTGGCTACCGTTGCCAAAAATACCGCCCAAATTAGCCACCGAGTCATCGTATGCTGTCGTAGAAATTTTCAGGGCTTGGCTCTTCCTGCTACCGTGGCAGCTGGCGCGCTTGAGATTCCCCGATGTGTCGATAACGATATAGTCGCCCGTGCTTGGGTCGGAGACCAGGTTCAAAGGAATCTCCTCGAGGCCGGTTTGCAAATGGGCACCTAGACCGGAGGCGTCATATACCGAAATGCCGTACCCAGATCGGGAATCTGCCTTTAGATAAGTGACAGCAAACGTGTTTGCAGAAGGGTCTACTGCGAGCGAAATGAATATCTTTGCTTTTGGGATCGTGACTGTCTTCAAACAATTGTCGACCATGTTCCATATGACAAGCGACTGCTTCAAGAGAATGACCAATGACTGGTTTAAGAATTTGGTAGCCAGTACCGCTTCAGAGGAAACACTGCGGGTAGAGCAGACGGTCCATCGGAGAGTGTCGACGAGCTGGATAACATTCTTTGTGCTCAGCGCGAGGACAGACCCATCGGCAGAAAAGTCCATCACTGGTTGTCCATAAGTCTGACTGGCCTTGAAATGCCCTGTCAAATCCACGGTTTTCCCACACTTCCATGTGTAGTCAAGGGGGCTGGACGACTGATTCTTGGATGACTTCTGTCGTCGCACCGTTGGCTGCCAGACCTTGAGCAGTTTGTCAGCTCCAAATGTAACAAACTCGTGTCGCCCAGGGCGCGCTGTAAGACAGAAAACTTCAACCGGGCTGTCCGCTGAGAAGTGAGGAGATTCGACACGGGTGACTAGTTCCCATAGTTCTTGCGTCTCATTCCAGGACCAAAACTTTAGGTAAATCTCACTGCGGTAAGTCAGTCTCGCCTCACCAGAGGAAACTGTTGGCCCAAAGGCTATGAGGTCGGGCTGTGGTGGACTCCAGCAATCGACAGTAACAAACCATTTGCCATCATCACCCATGTCCATAAATTTCACGCTTGGCGTGCCGATCGGGGTACCTTCAGGTCCTTTATTCAAACTAGTGACATTCGTCCGCGTGAGAGCCTGTCGAGATATATAAGAGCCTGTTTGGACGTTGAGAGTGTGGAGAAATGAGAGGTTGTTGGAACCATCGCTAGAAACTGCCACAGATAGCCTCTCAGGTCGATTAGGGTGTAGCGTCACAGGGTACTGGCTAGGATAGTGTTTTCTGAGATCTGACAGATTGCCTAGCGCTGGTAAGCTCAGCACATTCATACTGGCCACTGGTTCTAGTTCGGTGGCCGACAGAACAATGATGGACTTTTCAGTCAATTGAATTGCATAAAGTGCTCCACTGGGAGAGACGGTGATGTTGTGAATAGATGAAGGAAAGTGAGGCAAGAAATTTTTGCGTCCCGATTCTAGCTGCCAGAAAACCAAAGAAGACTCTTTACCTCCAGAAATGAGGTAGTTACCTTTTAAAAGTTAGTGTCATTTTCTAACATTGGAAAAATAGTAACATACCGTCTCTCGACCAACGAACAGAGGAAACGGCTTCACGATGCCAGTGCAGTCGATGAAGCAGAGGCAGACCATTTTCGGCTATATCCCCAGACGAGCCGCCTCTGAGGATGTCTTGGTAGAGTAAAATCGCACCAGAAGCTTCGCCGATTGCTAGATCAATAGATGTTATTTTGTCCGAAGGTTGAGAGCGGGCTTCTCTGGCATCGAAAGAAGTGACCTTGAAACCGGGAAGGCGGACCTCTCTCCACACATAATTGCTAAAAAGAGACTTCTTATGGTGCTTTTGGCTCAGAGTACCAATAACGACGTGTTGCTTCGTACAAGCCACGATAACATGGCCATCCTGCAGGACTTGCAACCGACTGAGAAGTTTTGTGCTTTCCAAGATGACGGTCTCGGTAGAATCTCCCGGCTGTGAAGGTGAAAATATATTCACCTTTACCACAGACGACTCGGTCCCTGTTCTTCTCACTGAAAAGAACGCAATGTGCTCCTTGTCTTGTACATTAACGTGAACGATCTCGCGGCAAATTGCCTTCCCCAGGTTTGTCCACTTTCCGGCCTCACTGTTTGATTCCCAGTTCAATCGTATAAGGTTTCCAGAGGATGTGGATACGTAGATATGTTGGGGATCAAGAGGAGATGTCTTTATTCCCGTCACTTGGCCATCATTCTCTACTTGAAGAATTCGTATCGATCGGCGCGCTTTGATGGAAAACACCTGGACCGCATTGCCCAAGCTCAAAAAGATATACCTAGCCATAAAGTTCAGCTTGTAAGTACAGGGGCATGGGACTTGGAAGTGGAACACACTTTTCATCCACCGAAAACACTGGCTCAATATGATAGACCTGTCCTCGCAAGACCACATCGAGAGACCATTTGGAAGTATTTTGGACCGAGATTTGCCCTGTAGAAGAATTCTCGATTTTCTTGTTCTTTTTCGTCTGCCCGTCTTTCCGGGTTTTGAGTCTTTTTGACCGATTGTCAGCGTCGGCCTGTGACAAATCTTGCACGGCATCAACAGGCCGTTGTCGCTTGGTGGAATGAGCCAAATCGCTGGAAGGAGACATCACGATTTTTGGAGAGCTTCTCTCGTAGAGTCTGCTCTTGCACAAAAAGGGAGCGTGTGTCAATTGGTTGCGAGGAACGAGGGTTGCCAACCTGTGATCTGATCTAATTTTCTTGATAGAAAAAAAAAAGTGGGCTGGCCCACGAGCCCGCGTTGACCGCCTGCCGTTTGTGTCAGAAGACTAGCCTTGAACTGGTTAGCGTCGGAGAAGTATTGAAAGAAAGAGAAATGTGAAAGATTGGAGCTTTATGAGGATCCTCCTCATACATTCTCAATTTCAACAACCCACGGCCTTTCTGGATCTAGACTCGCCTAAATCATTCTTCGGCTGCCATTTAACACCGAGGGTTATAGCGAAAATGATTATTCCTGTCCGCTGCTTTTCTTGTGGCAAGGTATGGAGTGCGCACGCAACTGTTTGATGGAAAAACCATTCTTACACTTTTCCAAGGTTGTCGGCGACTTGTGGGAGCGATATCTCCAGCTCCTTGACGAGGGCGTGCCAGATGGGTATTTTTAAATTCTCGAACGGAAGCGCTGAGTTCATTAACACTGACTGGTGTAGCGACGCAATGGACCAACTAGGTTGCAAACGCTACTGCTGCCGAAGGATGGTCATGACACACGTTGACCTGATCGAGAAACTGCTCCGGTACATACTATTATCGCGCCTTTATCTCTACGTGAGTCCAAACTTACAGAAAACAGATACAACCCCTCGGAGCGAGAAAAGGCCAAGGCTCAGGCGTGAGCCCATGATTTAACGAACTTGTTACGGAACGCAAAAAATAAAAGGAAAAAAAAAGTTTAAATTATAATATTGGGTGGTCTATTCATGATATATCTGAGTTTGACATCATCCTTTTGGACTCAAACGAATTACAAATGAGGCCTTTCTTCCGTGCATATGCGTTAAATAAGCGTCCAACTCGTCATCTTCCTCGATCACAAAAGATATCTCGTCTCCTCCGTCGTCCTTTTCAATCCCCTCGATCCTGGTAACCACAGATTCGGGGTGCTTCAGTTGCACGAGATGTCGCAGTTCCGATACCGAACTCGACACCAGCTTCTCGACCCACATCTTTGATGCGCCGTGGACTTGGCTATGGGGACTGATGCGAAAATACACTGGGACGGGAGGGCGTGTAAGGAGTGACTCGACATAGGCAAAGGTCGGCTCGGTATTCTGTTGGAAGTTTCCTGAAATCGATGTGTCGTTTGCAGCCTGGAGAAGTGAAGGATCTATTTGCATTTCGCCAAGTTCATTGGATGTCATTGATGCACTAGCAAGCGCTTCTGATGCCAAAGTACTGATTCCATGGTTATATGACGTATTAGAAATAGAATTGCCTGTGTTAGTTTGTAACGTGGTAGTGGGCTTTTGTTTTATCCGCTTTCGCAGGGGATCTCGTTTTGTTTGGTCATCACGTAGTCGTTTCATGACATCGCGACAGAGAACTTCTATAGCTTTCACTTTTGTGGCATGGTGCGGATCCACCGGTCCAGGCGCCAGGATTCGCTGGAGAAGCTCTGATCCTTGAATCCACTGTTCTTTAAGTTCTTTCCAGTGGTCGTCACCTGCCTCGAGTTTGCTGGTGAAGTGATCAGCTTTCAGTGTGTTGTAAAAGGCCGTCCGAATCTGGCGACTCTCCTCGGGATTGACGCCAAGAGCGTTCTTCGCCTCGGCGATGGTCATTCGGCTCTCCAACGTTCTCATTCTTTTGGTAACGTCTGTGCAAACAACATCTAACGCGAGCTTTTTAGCTTCCAACTCGCTCGTATCTGGCATCGAGGGATCCGTGTAAAAGACGCTTCTGAGATGCGGCGATTCCCGAATTAACCTGTTCTTAGCTTCTTGCCATCGTTCAGGCCCAGCAATCGTCTTTTTGATAAAACCGGCGTCTTCGCAGATCTTTTGGAAATCATCGCGCATCTGGCGGTACAACGCGGCATCCAAATTGAGATATTGTTTACTTTCGTCGAGGGTAGTTTCTGATGGGAAACGAGGTGGTCCAGGGGGGTCAGCTGGTAAACCGGCCCAACCGCGAGTCCGTCGCCGTCGCTTTCGGCTGGCCCATCGTTCGGCGCTTTCGGCTTGTAATTTCTCCAATCGCTCTTTTCGTTTGGCGAGTACTTCGGGCGATAAGCTGGGGGACAGGGAGGATTGGATGGGTGGCTGGCTTGTTAGCAATGGGGTGTCGTTGGAGAGGCCCTGACCGTTGTACATCTCCTGCTGCAACGTGAGCACGCCTTCTTCGACCGGTGTTTCAAATGCAGGTTGCCCCGTTGTGGGAGTCGTGATTGGCTGTGATTTCATGCCATTGGGGACTCGGAGAAGCCAGCGGTTCTTCGCGCGCACCCGCATGAGCTCTCGTTCTTTGATGTTGAATCCCTCGTCGTTGAGGATCCGCAGCATTTCGCGTTGATTGACGTTTTGTTCCCAGAGCTGCTTTACGCGGGCCACGAGCATGGCGTTTTTGTGGGCTGGATTCTGTTTTGAGGGGAATCCCCATCGTTTAAACTGTGTCTGGAAAGCACGTTTACTGCCATGATGTATGAGCTCATATCCGTAGAAATGGAAAAAGAAAAGAACAAAAAAAAACACAAGGTACAAGTAATCAAGACAAGGTAGCTGTACATAACACAACTTACCTAGGCGCAAACTGGTATGTGTCCTTCATGAATTCCATGATCTCCTCCAGAGGGTTTTTGTCGACGATATACATCTGATAGCACATGTCGCGCTTCCCTTCCCAGTCGTACACCATCTTGGCTCAGCACTCGGCACGCGCCACACAAGCGGATTAAAACCGAAAGACCATGAAGCAGTCGGTAGCTCAAGAGACAGCCCGGCACAATTCTCGGCTGAACAGGCCGGCGAGCGTGTCAATAATCTTGATGGTTCGTTCCAGGTCGCTTTTGGGAGAGCGCGGAGAAAAGTCCTCAGCGCGGCTGGGACCAAAAGCGCAATTACCAAAGCGGCAATTGCCGACACGTGACTTCGTCGCGTGGAATTTGGAAACGATTGATTCAATCGTGACTCAGGGCGTCATCGCCGTGATGATGCCGGTGGCGATTTTTGGACCACACGTAATTATACAACCTGGCAGAAGAGCAAAAAGTCGATTACGCCAGACCGTTACTTCGCTATCAGTCGTTGACGGAATAGGCCTGGCGCCGAGCGTCGCGTGCGGCCACTAACTAGTGCGCGCCGGGATCTCCTGTTGCCGCGACTACACTACTGGAAGTTACCCCATAGTTATTATTCTCGACTCGTCGTCCCAACCTGGCTCTGTCGGTATATGTATTGTATACTTATACCCCGGCTGAGATCTGTTGCTCTGACATGAGCATGCGCCACGAGGCGCATCGTGCCGTTTTTTGCTCTTGATCGTCATCTGCATTGCTTATCACGGTATCTATCTCAGCGATGTTCCCTATCAACACGACCGTCAACAACAACAGCGGCGTAGCCCCAGCGTCATGGCGGGACTCTTACTCTGGCAAGTCGTCGCCTGACATCCTCCGAAACTCTTCGAGCTATAGCTCTCAGAACGCCTTCGACACACCCGTCTCGGAGCCGGCGACTCCGGATGGCCATCTCGTGCTGCCGAAGCTACGGACACAAAGCACGCGGGTCAGCGTCAAACCGCACATCAGAAGCCGGCCTCCTCGTGATGAACGATTGTCGACATCTATCGACCTGTCGCGATCTTCCCTAGAGCTTGAAGGCCTTGGGATCTACACAAACCTCGAAAGGGACAGTCGATTCTCGCAACCCCGTAACAGCCTTCCGAGCCATTACTCCCGGTCGATCACCGAAATCGCCTCAAACACAAACCGAATCGGACAAACCTACGTCCACCCGCGGCGTCAAGTACCAACGTCGCTTACCCCATCTCTCAGTGAATCCCCGCGCTGTTCCATTGACGAGGGCTATTTTTCAACCACCAATGGGAGTCTCTCTGGCTTTGATACTGCGCAAACCCCGGTCCTGGATGAAGACTCCCGGTCCTTTCGCGAATTGAAAACAGCGCGAACGTTTTCAGCAGACTTTTCCAACCCTGACAAACCATCGCCGATCCAAAGGACCAGCACAGATGCGTCATCGCTTATCCGCGGGGGGTCTTGGAAGCGGCTATCAAAACGGCAAACTCTACCCGATTCAACTGCACGCGCGGCCGCTGTCCACGCTGCTCGTATCGCATTCGAGGAAAAAGAAGCGAGCAAGGCAAAGAAAGCCGAGGTCCTTCGTAAAACGGCCCCCGAGCGCGAATCTCGCCGGAATAGCAAAATTCATAGCCAGCAGTCGCCAAATATAAGCCCAAAACAAACCCTTGATGACAACTCCCCTTTAAAAGTCGAAAAGGGCAGTCGACGTGCTTCTGTCGCGGCACATTTTACTACTTCTTCCTCTCATCATAACAATAAAGAAAAAACCGACACGGAAACCAAACTAAAAGAACGACCACAGACTGACGGAGCCGAAGCAACAAGAATACGCTCACAGTCCCCAGTGGGCAACGCGAATAACTGGGTGCGCTTTATGACTTGGTCAAGAACTCGCTATTACAAAACGAAGAGAAGAATTTCCTCGTCGCATTTTGCAGTCAAATGAGAGGGGGAAAAACGAGGCGGTTTACATTGCCTGGAGCAGGACCTCGGGCGAAACGACGATGAATTGATCTGATCATTGTAATATATACGTGCCTTATATAACATGTGGAAAGCCTTTGTTTTGTAGCTATGGGCCGTTTTAACACGCACCATTCCCAAGGACTCTCGGGAAGAGTAAGAAGGAAAAGAAAAAGCGGCGGAATAATCTATTGAACTGAGATGCTAGACGTCAAAATAGAAATTCCTTTATACTCAAAATTTTACAAAGTAATGAGAAGGAAAAAAAAAATAATATTCTCTGTGCGCAGTGTAATGCAATTGTACTACCACTCCTTGACTTCACTCGCAGACGGTGGCTGAACCCGAACGATTTTATCACAATTGAGCAGACATAGCGGATCAAAAGCAGTTTTCAACTTGATATATTGTTAGCCAAACGTATACATTAAGTTCCTCTCGGGGAGGGAGGTGGCCTAGACTTACTCGTCGCATAGCATCCACTGTCGTTTCACCCAGCTCATGCGGTAGATAGTCTCGCTTCACGAGGCCGATGCCGTGCTCGCCGGTGACAGTGCCCTCCATTTCGACGGCGTTCTTGACCATGCGGTGAACGACTTCTTCTACTAGTGGTTTCTCTTTGTCGTTGAACATGATGATGGCTGGGGAAAACTATAATCAGTAAAGGTCTCTCTCTGTAAGAACAAATTGACATACCGTGGAAATTGCCATCTCCGACGTGGCCACAGATGCCAGCGAGCAATCCGCTTCGAGTAAGATCCTTCTTCGTGGCTTCAACAATGTCTGGAAGCTTGCTAATCGGCACAGCAACGTCTGTAGTCCACACGTGGTCATTGGGGTCTCGTTTCATGGCCATCACACTCCAGAGAGCCTCTTTGCGGGCACTCCAGAGCTCCTTCATCTCGGCGTCATCGCGAGCAAACTCAAAGGTCTTGCCTCCGGCAGCCTTGGAAAGTTTTTGGACCATGCCGACTTGCTCCTTGACTCCTATTGGAGTGCCACCGAATTTGAAGAATAGTGTGGGTGCTTCTTTCCACTCGCGCCTCGTCGACTTGCTTGCATTGATGCATTTCATTTGCACATCGTCCAGGATTTCAAGGCCTGCAACCGGGATGCCTTCCTCCACGACTCTCCTCGCACAATCAGCGGCATGGTGAACGGAAGGGAAACTGGCCACGGCTACATTTTCGCTCTTTGGCTTGACTGCCAGCTTCAGGGTTGCTTCTGTCACGAGGCCAAGAGTGCCTTCGCTGCCGATGAACAATCTTGTCAAGTCATACCCAGCACTCGACTTCTTGGGCCGTTGTCTCGTTTTGATGACAGTTCCATCTGCAAGGACTACTGTAAGAGACACCACCCAGTCCTTCATAGTTCCGTATCTGTAAGCATTGGTGCCTGAACAGCCCGTTCCTATCATGCCGCCAATCATAGCTCCCGGACCCGGGTCCGGAGGAAAGAGGAGCCCATCTTTGGATATCTCCTCATTTAGATCCTGCCAGCCAACCGCGGGCTGCACGACAACATCAAGATCCTCCTTGTGGAGCTCAAGAATACGGTTCATACGCCCAAAGTCAATACATACACCTCCCCTGGTAGGCGCATAATGGCCCTCCAAGCTGGTGCCACCGGAGTACGGCGTCACCGGAATCAGCCTTTCATGGCAAATCTTCATGAGCCGCGAGACTTCGTCCGTCGTGGCCGGATACACGACGATGAATGGCTTCTCAGCATCCTTTTCGGAATACGACGAGAACTCGGACCCGGAATGAGAAGTAAGATCGTGCTCATTGGTCGAAACATTTTCCTGGCCGACGATAGCGACAAAATCTGCCCAGGCAGCTTGCAGGTTTGCAGGGGTCGTGTTGTGTCTGATCGGAGGTATATCCGAGAGGGTGACGGTAGAGGAGGTCGGAGGAGGAGAAGGTTTGAACGTTCCGAGATAATATCCGCCGGCAGTGAAAAAGGTCAAGACTATTATTCTACCCCGTCAATTCGATCCAAAACCAACCAACCGGAAGGGAGACAGACATACCGAAGAGTAGCGCCGCATAACGAGCACCGGGGGATTGCGTCTGATACTGTGAATACCTCTCCTGCTCAGCGTGTTCACGCTTCAAACGCTGCTTGGTGCTCTCGTAAAGCTGTCCCTGGAAATTCGATTTCGGTTCTTCTCGGAGTTGTCTGCAGGAGCTGAATTGGCGATTGAGGAAAAATGCATTCCGGGCATGTTGCGCCGAGGGCAGGCGGCCGAGACGCTGGACGCCAGCTTTGACGGGAAGCGTCGAGTATCTCATGGCGTGCGTTGACTGTGGGACCTGCCGCAGCAGGAGGAAACCAATCGCCTCGGGGGACCAAATCAACAGCACAGTCAGTCGGGTGTCGCTGGCATCGACTAGATTGGCATGGAGCAGCGATCAACTTTTTGCTCGCGTGGAAAGGTGAAGCTTGAGGCTTTGCGGAGATGTGCCCGAAGAGGTCTTGGCGGGCTGTCCCAGAGCGGCCTAGCGGGGATTGCGCCTTCCTCAAGTTCCTCATCGAGCTAGAAATAAATAACAATTAATTCCTGGATAATATCATAATATTTCCTTCGTTGCTAACTATAAGTTCCTGCCGACATAACCATGGCCCGAATTCCACCCCAGCTAATATCAATTGCTCGACGACGATCTAGACACAGAGCTCGATCAAGGCCTGGCCGATCTCCTCCCGGCTAAAAGCCCACGGCTAATTTACTGGTCGTATTTAGCAGGGCGCGGGTAAAACGCCCGGCGGAAGCACCTCTTACCCAAGCTTTTGGCGGAGAAGCTCCCCGCTCGCCGCCAGCCTGGTGAGGGGGAGACAGATGACCTGCAAATTTTAATTTTTTTTCTTTTCCGTGCGAGTCGCATTGCAACCACCTATATATATATATATAAGGAGTCGTCTGTCTCCCTGCGACTTGTCGGGTATTTGCTATTACATCACACGCTCACTCGCCGCCATGTCTACGTCAGAACCCAAGGCAAGTGGAAACGCGAGCTAATCGATTGATTCAGAGCGCGGAAACTAACAAACAGATGTCTAGAATCTCTCGTTCATTCTCGAGGGAATCAAACAAGTCAAGTTTGAGGACCGGCCAGTTCCTGAGATCATAGACCGTCACGACGTCCTCGTGAACGTCAAGTATACCGGAGTGTGCGGCAGTGATGTAAGTATCCAACCACATCTGTCTTTTTTCCCCTTCTAACTGTATAGGTCCACTACTGGGAGCATGGCTCAATCGGTCAATTCGTTCTACGTGAGCCCATGGTGCTCGGCCATGAATCATCCGGCGTAATCAGCCACGTTGGTCCCGCCGTCAAGACACTCAAGGTCGGAGACCGCGTGGCTCTCGAGCCCGGTATCCCCTGTCGCCGCTGCGAGCCGTGCAAGTCTGGCAAATATAATCTGTGTATCGACATGGCATTCGCTGCTACTCCGCCTTACGACGGCACGCTGGCCAAGTACTACCGACTACCAGAAGATTTCTGCTACAAGCTGCCCGAGACAATGTCGCTGCAAGAAGGTGCTCTGATGGAACCCCTGGGAGTTGCCGTGCACATTGTGAAACAAGGGGAAGTCACACCAGGCTCATCTGTTGTGGTGTTTGGTTCCGGACCCGTGGGCCTTCTGTGCTGCGCCGTCGCCAAAGCGTTTGGCGCGAGCAAGATTATTGCCGTGGATATCCAGCAGACCCGATTGGATTTTGCAAAGAAATACGTTGCCACGTCGACGTTCATGCCGGGCAAAGTGTCTCCCGAGGAAAACGCCATTCGCCTGAACGAAGAGAACGACCTAGGGCCTGGCGCCGATGTGGTCATTGACGCTTCAGGCGCAGAGCCATCCGTGCACACTGGCATCCATGTCCTAAAAACTGGCGGGACATATGTTCAGGGAGGCATGGGCAGGTCAGAAATCACGTTTCCAATCATGGCGGCTTGCACCAAGGAGTTGAATGTCAAGGGAAGTTTCAGATACGGTAGCGGAGACTACAAGCTCGGCATCGAGCTGGTCTCTACGGGCAAAATCAACGTCAAAGCCTTGATTACCGGCGAGGTGAAATTCGAGGATGCTGAGAATGCGATCAAGGATGTCAAGATGGGCAAGGGGATCAAGACCCTGATTGCTGGTATTTGAACTCGAAACTCGATAGATGAACTATGACGCAATCCAAACAAGTAATCGCTGAAAAATTTACAAACATAGAAAATGCCGTGGGGGTATATGTAGTAAGACAAACAACAACAACGACAAAAAAAAAAGGAGTATCCAAGGGTATCAAAACGATTGACGTAGTGGAAAATAACAAACTCACATCAACAACAGCTCCTGTTGCCCCTCCCGCGTATTCGAAATACCGATTCCCATTCTCTGGCATTCGTCCAGGAACCAGCACCAGCACCAGCAATACCCTGCCTCCTTGCGTTCCGCCCCTTGTGTAACTGACTACCATTGTCTTCCACCGTAAGGCCGCTGCGGATACTACCGCCATCGCCGCCAAAGGAAGAAGGCCACACCCCAGCGTCACCATACTGAATGCCGCTTTGCGGATCATCCGGATCGATCTCGCCCAGCTCGATCTTTGTGAGAATGATCCTGGCTAGTCGGTTGAACAGTTCGTCGACATTGCGCCCGGAAAGCGCAGAGACGTCAACCGCCACGGGGATATTCGACTTGCGTGCCCATTCCAACGCTTCCAACTCGCTCACTTCGCGGCCGTGTGCAGAGGTCGTTGCCGTCATGCGTGTGCCAGCGCTGGGTCCCGCGATGGAGCGTATCGAGCCGGCGCTGGACTCAAAGGCAAAGGACGATTGTTTACTGGATATGCTGGCCGAAGTCATCGAGGGCGAGGTTGAGGGGGCCTTTTCGGTATCGTCGCTATCGCTATTGCCGTCGTCATCGTCGGCCGCAAACTCGTCGAGCAGATCGGTCTTGTTGCCGGCCAGCAAGACAGTCAAGTTCGGCGACGCCAGGGCGCGGGCGTCCATCAGGAACGTCGGCAGCGCAGTGAATGAGGGGTACGAGGAGATGTCGTACACAAGAATGGCGCCCGCTGCTCCGCGATAGTACGACCTCGACACAGACCGGAACCGCTCCGTGCCAGCAGTGTCCCACAGTTGTAGCTTGATGCGTTTCCGGCGCGGGCCTGTGCCCACCTTGACTATCTTTGAGGAAAACTCGACTCCGATGGTTTGGGATGAAAGGACTCGCCCTGGAAATACCAGTCAGTCAGTCAGTTGTAAAGTTGCATGTGATTGAAGCGTGAGATATGTACATTCGTCCTTGACAAACCGGTGGAGAAGACATGACCTAAGCAGTATTAGCATATCGGAAGAAAGAAACATTCTAATGTCGGACACGCACTTTCCTGTGCCACTTGGGCCTACCAAAATGACCTTTGCCAGGTAGTCATACATGCTCTCAAGCTCCTAACGGCGGGTGATTAACAGGGGCAAAAACACTCCGGAAAAGAAAGGGAAAAAGAAGTGCAGGAAAGTGGACTCGCAGCATAACACTCACTTGGTTGCGCTCTGGCAGCGAGGACTCTGACGAGGCATTTGAGTATTTCCTCGAGCGAGCCATTGCTGCTGGGTGTCTTGTCTGGGTTGTGATGATTGCATGTCCAGAGTTGCCGAGGGAAGACGCACTGATAAGGCGAGCAGTCATGTGGGGCGGCCCTACAAATTACTTTTCTGCGCAGGTCACCACTATGTAACTATTACTATTTTTCCTCAAAAAGGAAAATAAAAACTTTCTTTAGACGCTTGAAGAAGCTCAAACTCGATTATGGGTTACACCGCAAAAATGCTTTCTAGCCCTCCCACATCCACCCACTTCGCTCAAAGCAAGCTTCAAACTCCACGCCCCCGAATATGCCAATAGCTCCATACAGATCAAAGTCTCCCTCAAGACCCTGGATGCCACCAGCTTCGGCATCCATCTCCTCATCCAGATCCCAGCCTCCAGACTCACGCCCATTTCGGGTGAAGAACACCTTGACCTTGGGCTTGGTGACCGGTGCTGTACTATCCTCAGGCAAACGGAACGTCATGCCCAATCCCACCGTATCTCCGATTTTAAAGGGCTCCGTAAACGGTTTCCCCCCCGCTGGGTCATTTACAAAGCGACCACCATCGTCAGAAAAGACACCCACACTAGCCCTTTCCCACCCGGGAGAACGCCAGCTGGGGTATGGCTGGGCCAGAAACCCTATCGACAGGCAACAGTCATCTCCACGCGAAGAGTGTTGGTGCAGCCCACGGATCTTGACTTCAAAGTATATCGTTTTGCCCCGTTCCGTGTACAGGGGGGAATCCCGCATGGCGTAGTAAAGCGGGATGACCGATATGATGACACAGTCGGTGCAGTGTTTGTCGCTTCTGCCTCGCCATTTGCCCTGGCCGGGCACTTTTAAGTCGCCTTTGAATTCGGCTGGCCGGACAGGGCGGATATCGCCCTGTAAAGTACTACCGTAGACAGCTTCGGGGGGCTATCCAAGTCAGTAACTACATAGTTTCTCCATACAAAGTAGAGATAGATTCGAAGATGCTCGGTAAAAAGACACAACTGACCGGAACTGGTTTCCATAATGCCCTTGATTGAACAAAGGCAAGTGCACGTTCTATAAACCCAAACCACTCTAGTCAGCAAGCAAAGCTCCACCTTTTATTAAATTCTAGAGGGAGAAAACACACCCGCATCATCTTCCGACGCATTACCTGTCTGCGACGCAAACTGCGAGAAACTCGGCGGCGGAGGCAGCGTCGATGTATCGGGGACTGCCTCTTGCCAGTTATGATATGGAGGAGGTTCAGCAGTGTCCTTGGTGTCTGGCCATCCAGGAGGAGGGCCTGGAGGAGGCTGGTATTTCGGTGGTGGACCTGGAGGTGGTTGAAACTGCTGCTTATTGCTATTGCTTTCTGACCAGCCTGGAGGTGGCCTTGGAGGAGGTTGATACTGCTGTTGCTGAGGGTTTGAGCCAGTCCATCCTGGCGGGGAACCCGGCGGGGGTTGGTACTGGTTATTATTGTGTTCAGTCGTCCAGCCGGGAGGAGGGCCGGGGGGAGGCTTATACATCTTGCGGCCGAGTTTGAGGTTGAGGTCTTGAGGTTGGTGTTTATTGTCTGACCTGTTGGTTTAAAGATAGATGACAAACAGTATTAGCAGCAGCAGTGGTGGTGAGGGGAAGACTGATGCCAAGTACAGTCAGTCAAACGGTGTACTTGCACGATGACCCAAAATATGACCGCATGTGTGGCTGTGCGGGTCAACCCGTCACTATCGATGTTGCGAGATTCAAATTACCTACAAAATAAAATAAAGCTGCGCCACAATAATATTAAATGCCGAATTATCAATCCCATTAAAATAAGCTAACACAATCTGTTAAACTAAGTTCTTCATCCGAATTTGGACCAAATCGTCCCCGCAATCTCCTCCATACAATCGCTCAATAAATCTTCCATGACTGTGTAGCTTGTCTCGTTCAGCCAAACAAGTCATCTTCTGACGACTAAAGCTTAACGACAAGTACCATTCAGGGGCCCGCCATTGGCGGTGCTAGTGTCTTCACAAGAGGGGTAGAAGAATGCTGCCACTGCAATAATGACATATGCTGCAATGAGCAAGGCTCCCTCCAAGTAGTTGCTGCGGCCATCCAGCATGAGATAGTTGACAATAAAGGCCGAAACAAACAACGAGACGGTTTCGAATAAACTAAAGTAGAGCGACATTTCCGTATCCAGAATCCATCCAAGGAGCACAATCACAGGCGTGACAAAGAGTGCAATCTGGATACTGCTTCCAAGAGCAACTCCGATAGCCAGATCCATCTTGTTCTTGCTTGCCACAGTGACCGCAGTAACGTGCTCGGCGGCGTTTCCGACGATGGGCAGGATAATAAGACCGATGAATGCTTGACTAACTCCAGTCGTACTAACAAGGTAGTCAATGGAATCAACCAGGAACTCGGCACATGCAGCAACCAGGCCAGTTGTCACCAGCAGCAGAATCATAGCTGTGCCACGAGCAAGTTTGGGCTTTTCGTCGCTGTCTTCCTTCTGCTTCACACTCTTCTTAGAAATCAGGTGAGGTAAAGGTTGAGCAGATGGTATGACTGCTGTAATGGGCATTTTATCATTAGCCCTGTTGTCGAGACGATCTGGCAATGAGCTTGTACGGCGAAGATCTGGCCGCTGGCTGTTGGACGCTATTGTCGTATTGGGCACTTGCAGATTCTGAGCCGGTGTGAAGACGTTGGTGCTCAAAACACGGGAAATCGCCGGCTTGTATGGCAAGTTACGCAGGTTGAAAGAGCGTCTCTGCGATTCAGCTGCCGATGACTCAGGTTGAGGCGCGGGATCAACAGCGATCTGTGGCGGTGGAACATCCTCATCACTGCTTTCATCGCGGTATTCCTTGAATTTCAACTTCGATCGCCGGGAAGATTTGCGTTTGGATTTCTTCACGGCCGAGGGCACTCTGTCATTTTCAAAATCACGACTCGAGATCACACCAGGGCCTGCAATGACCGAAGATTGATCCCGGTCAGCTTCGGGCTCACCGCGTGGAGAAACTGGAACGATTGCGGAGATATTTGTCGAGCCGTCCTCGACAACCTGGGAACCAGAGGATCCGGTTCGGACAAAGGATCGAAGAGACTTGGCCGAAGTAGTCTCTTTCGAGGCTGAACTTGACTTGCGACGACGCTTCTTTCGTATTGCCCTTCTGATTCTCTTGACTGTGGTATTAGACCCCGAGCTTGCATCAGTATCGTTGTCGTCTGAGGATTCTGAGCTAGATGAGGAGTTCAAGATATCGGCGAGGACACCCGGGTGGGATTCCTCATCAATTCGATGCTGTGGTGTGCTCTCGTAGATGTACGAATGAGACTTCAGCTGGAATAATAGATATAGAATGTACACCAAAAGGAGGATCTGAGAAGTATTAGCAAATGTGGTGTAAGGCTGTCAGAAATGAGTCGCTTACAACACTGGTTCCTCGACTGACTTTGACTACGGCAGCATCTGCGCTCGCAATTGTGCTGAATGACGCATGGAAAGCAGTCTATGCCTGGTTAGCATGAATTTATAAGTGGCGAAAGATATTTGACTGACCGGTAAAAGTAGACTAATGACACTCAAACTCAATAGACAGGCGCTCATCTGGGTAACGGCGGAGTTGTAAAGCTGTGGCATAGTCAGTACAATACTTCAAAAATCCGGACAGATCCATACATACTTGTTCACGGAAGCGAAGTCCACCAAACAGGAAACACATTCCTAGGATCAGGAGCAGGTTTGCCAGGATCGAGCCGAGAAGAGACGCTTGCACGATGGAAATTTCATCAGCAACCAGCGCGATGATGAAGATAATCAGTTCCACGGCGTTGCCAAAGGTCACGTTCAGCAAAGCGCCAATGGTGTCACCCATGTTGGAGGCAACACATTCTGTGGCATAGCCAAGCATCCAAGCCAGGGGAATAATAGCGATGGCGTTGAGAGCAAAGACCACGGTGGGCGAGACCGGGCTGCTATCACCCATGCTTTTCTCCAAGGCGCCCAGGGCGATACCGATAGGCACGAAGACGAGGAGCACATTGACCCAGCTGGAAAACAGGATCAACTTGGTCGAGGTAACGCATTTTGAGAGCAGCGACTGTTTGGATTCTATGGCGGGATTCTTCTCTCCATCCTGCGTATCCACCGAAACTGCCTGTCCGGGGTCGGCAGAGCTGTGGCCAGAGGATTCCTTGGACTGCTGCAGCTCGACGGGCGGCTGATGTGTGTCTGCACGGCGGCCATTTGTATTGGACGGCGCGTTTGTCACTGGTAGAACGGGATTTTCACGGCCAGAGGGACCGTGTCGCTCGGGGGCACGGGAGACGAATGCGTGAATACGATTCCATATGCCGGGACGGTCTAAAGGAGGATCGTCGGAGGATTCGTTCATCGATGATGATGCTCGTGAGAAAATAGGCAGACGACCAGGTCTGGGAGGATAAAAAAGAGACGAGTGACGATAAGGAAAGTCGAGGGGGGAGGGAAGGAAGGGAAAAAGGTAAAGATCGATCAGATAAGGAAGGAAAAGCAGTGAGCGGGCAGGGATGCAGAGCTTAATAAGTGTTTGGATGCTCCAGTCAAGCTAGGGGCGCGCTTGTCGGTTGTGGCAAGTGCGATGTTGCGAGAGAAGGAGCGACCAGCGACGGGACGTCATGGCACCAAAACGCGGACTGGCCCTGATAAGCCGTCACCCACCAACTACGTGCTAATTAATTACTATTTAGTACTATTTAGCATCAAGTGGTCGCGTCTCTCGCAGGGAATACTAATAGCAGAAGCTATTCGTGGCTGGTGGTCCGCAGGCTGACCGGCCCATGGATTCTGGACGCGCGCCTGTGGGGCTCCCCCCCGGAAGTCGCCCAGTTATCTCCGCGCTCGCAGCCCGGTGCAAGGCCGCCCATGGGCGCGCGGTCATAATCTTGGAAGTGCAATGTTATTAAGATTATCATGGTCATGGATTGACTGCTACAAGGTTGTTGCAAAGCAAATGACTGCCATGCACAGCGCAGGGGAGACACAATGCATACGTCATGATTTCAAATGCCACAATAATGGAGTCACAGCCTGCCAAGCCACCGAAGCCAGCCTTGGCACGGCCGGGGCCTAGCATATTCGATCACTCCGATTGGCCGCGTAGCTTAGTGGGTCCCGCTGCGGTCCCCTATTAGTCATCTGTGGCCGGGCCGCTGCTGATTGGCTACAGCGCAACTGACTCGCGAATCTGCCAGATGACTAAGCCGTGGCTTGCCTCATGCGAGTTATGACCAATCGCCGCGAGAGAATGGACAAGACGCATCAGAATGCAAGCAGCACGGCGTCATTGGCTATGTTTCTTCATCTGCGCCTGAGACATGCGTTCGTGTGTATATCGTGCATTGCAGGAGATGAAATTTATTCTGCTGTTTCTGCTGTCTCCAGGGCCCCCTTTTTTTAACAAACAAAAAATGTATATGTATTTAAACATCAGCAGTGATATCTATGAACCCAGGAATATGAATATCTGCAACTTCCATGAACTGGGGGTTGATAAAACCCTGATCTGCCACTGACAAATAACAACGACATCATGAAACGTTGACAAATATACACCGAATCGCGGAAGAAATAGTGAACAGAGACCGCATTTACCGCCTTCAACACCGCATAACAAACAACGGCAGTTTCGGAGTTTCCTTTGTCTGTTTGTGTCATCTTTTTTGCCTCCGTTCCGGTGACAACCGTGTGTCACCAGCATATCTCTTTATGATGGAGCAGAAGCCGCGTCCAAGGAGATTCTCCTTCAGCTGGAAACAACAACAGCACGACAACCCTCTCAAAGCCGAGCCTGCAGTGACCACCACCATTGGCTATCCTATTGACGCACTGCCTCTATACACCGAAAAGACCCAGACAGCCATGGAACGTCGCGAAATATGCGTCTCGCCAACGTGGCCCTCCTCCAAGCCTCGAGGGCGCTCGCAGTCGGTACCGCCGAGCATGGGAGAAGGGCGTCCGACTTCACGGCGTCTGGTGAAGAAACAGCCGCCTGTAAAACCGCAGCAGCAGCAAACGGGGCCCTCTCGCAGGGAATCCGCCGCGTCTTCGGCAGATAATAACAATCGTTTCGGGTTGATTTCAAGTATATCGACGAGGATGCGCAGTCGCAGCCGACGGCCGAGTATATCTCGCAATAATGCAACGACAGATGGGAATCTACCTACATTGCACGGTCCGCGTCAGAGTGATGAGTTGAATGCTATTCCAGCGCCGCGCATGTCTGCTACCTTACCGCCGGGGTTTGGTGCTACGATCACCAGGGATTTGAAACAGGGCCCTAGCCCTATATTTACGGCTCCTCATCCACGGGGGCAAGATAGAGAAGCTGGGCAGATCAATGGACATGCGGGGAATCACTCGCCTGTGGATGCTGGACCTAGACTGCGAAGGGCTGGGGCTCCTATTAACCACCCCTTCTCGGATGAAGTTAGCCGCATTCAGTCAAGCAAAGGCCAACCAGACGCACCAAATGCTCGCCCGATCCAAACACATTCAGACAGAAAAGATATCACAATCCCAGACTCACTGCGAATAGGTCGATCGAAGAAGATTGAACCTGGACCAAAAAGTCCCAAGAGGGCACGGCCAAAGGCGGACAACAGCAATCTACCCAACTACAGCCTGCCAAAGCAAAAACAAGAAAAGATTCATCACACATGCAAAGACTGCCAGCAGAAGATTACTAGTGTAGTTCAAAAGGTGGAGAGTGCAAGTGTGGGAATTCAGAATACTGGGGACCAAAATGCAACAAATATCTCGACGCCCACCAGTCCTCAAAACCCAATCGCCACCTCGCCAAAGCCTCGAAAGGCTTCTTGGCCGTTATCATCTAAGATTGGTATAGGAAAGGAGGAAGCAACTAGCAAGCAAGACGAAAACAAGGAGACAACACCCACACCGAATACCACCAAACGACTCTCACCCCAGCAACCCCCAGCGTTCTCCAGAGACTCTGCCACCAACGATTCGTCAGCTTCATCAACCCTCGTGGCAGATTCCCCGGCCCAGTTGAATCCACCGGCAACAGATATCTTGCCCAAGACGTCCGACCAAAAAGAAAACGCCGCGACATCGACAGAACCCCCCTCGTCCGCGCGGAACAGTGCAACAACATCAACAATTTCCTCTCGATCACCAGCACCAGCAGCACCAGCCACAACGCCAGTAGTCAAAGAAAGGGTTCCCAGAAATACCATGACCCCTAGACAAGACAAGTACCTAGCCAAGATATTTGTCGTTTGCTGCCAATGCAATTTCTGGCACGATATACCTTCTGCACTGTACGCCAAGATGATTATCCCGGAGCAGCTCTTATTCACCGAGCAGCAGCAGCCTGGGTCAGTAGCAGCCACAGAAAAACGATTATCTGGGCAAACTTGTGACACTGGGATACGAAATTCCTCACAGCATAACTCACCCGAGGTCCCGGACAATACAGTCCAGTGTTGCTGGTGTTCTCATCCCATGGCCAAGGCATGCTGCACTGGTTGGACAACTATGGTTCACTTGTTGGAAAAACATCATTGAGGATGGCATTAGATTGGAGTTTATTCATGCGTTTATGATATGACATGACGGGAAAATGGAGCATGCATTATTTTGGGGACTTTTTGAGATGTCATGCTTTTGGTTGCTTTTTGTTTGGTTCGTTTAGCGTCATTTTAATTTCCTACTGACAGACAGCAAAATCTAGATTGGAAGAAGCATTACATGGAGCGGGTTTTTGTATACGGGAAATAACTGCATAATTATTAAGTGATAAGAAACTGCGCTAATCGTAATATGCTTAAGAAAGTGACCTCAAATTATAAACCGGACAGCATGGTACAACGATTCCTCAACGTCTACTTTACGATATCCCGGCGTCCATCCCAGGCATACCGCCTTCATTACAAGTCCTATGAAAGCACATTAACAAGGCTGTGCGTATTCTAGCAGCAAAGCAAGTTAGTACTTACGGTCTAGGAAGCGTTTGACATCAAATGTCAGAGAAATATTGTCAAAGCCATAATTCGTCAATCCCGAATTCATACTCTCCTCTGGTATTATCGACGGCACGATTGCCGAGTTCGACAGCTGAGTTGACGATGATCCATCGTCAGGCGTAGGAAAAGAGCTGCCTTCCATGGATATCATCGCGCTCGCATCGGACAAAAACAGCGACGAAGGCGAAGAAGAAGACTCGAAAATGCGTGGGTCAATCACATCACTTTGTTCCTGGGGCGACGTGCCGTATTGCTCAGGAATGGTTCGAGTGAGGTCTGTTTCTTGAAACGAACCGTTCATCATGATCTTCTGGAATAGATCCGAATGCAGGTTTGATATTTCCACAAAGGAAGAACGCGCATCGACGGCAATGCCCTGCTCGCGCAAAAAGCCTTCGACGTCATTGGCGTCAAGCCATTCGCCGTCAAAACCGGGGTATATTAAATGGCCGTCGACGCTGCGTTGTGAGTAGAGTGTCTCTGCCAGTTGCAGTGGCCACGATCCGGCCGATTTGGGGATTTGAGGAGGGGCAAGATCGGTTCTATGTGGATAGTGTGTGTCACGGAATTCAGATCCATTGCTGCCCCGGCTCAGAGCTCTGTAAAAACGAGCTAACAGACGCTCGCGACTAGTTGATCCAAATGAAAAGCGAAAGGCGCGGAATAGAGTCTGTGGGTCTGCAAATGGGTCCAGTAGTAACTGGTAGCCACGTTCCCAGCAGATGCGTTGCAGTCGGTGTGCAAATGAGTTTGCGGGAAATTGGGGAGTGGATGATAGCTGGGGGTAGATATTGAATGTTTGAGCGGGGTAAATGTTTCCATTTGGAGGTATATGAGATTCTTTGACCTTGTTCAAAGGTTTGCTTCGGGAAAAAGTCTCATTTTTAGCACAAGAAGCCAGATATTCAAGCACACCATCTTCCGAGACAAGTGAGTTTTGATTAGAAGTGCTGTGTTCTCCAAAACCAGAGACTAGTTGGTTTTCGCCCATCGACATGGCGGAATCTCCAGCTGCTTCTTCTCTGGACATTTCCCCCGAGAAGATTGCTTCTCTTTTAGACAGCTGAGCCAAGGAAACCGTCTTTCCAGCGACACCGCGCAGACTACGCAGTAAATCGGGATGCGATTCTAGCAGTTCCGAGTTTATCAGCTTGTCATGAAATGAGGCGAATGACCGGGCCATGCTCTTGACGGCAGAGTCTATTTCAGAAACCCGGTCATTCAAGGACGAGATAGTCGCCTCTTTGCGTGATCGGTAAGCCCGTTGGGCAAGGCGTATTTGTGTTCTCCGGCGCTGTCGTGCTGGTCAGTAACAAGTCCAATGTCATTAATGAAGGTATGCTGACAGACCTCGGCAGCATTGTCATCTTTATTTACCAGACGCGGGCGGCCCCTCTTTCGGGTTGATACACGACTGCTGTTCTTTTTAGCTTTGGCTCGTTCGTCAGCGAAAGTATCCTGGGTTTTCAGCGTGAGGCCTCCCAAGAGCACGTCTGAATTGGCTGATCCGTCCATCGCCCCTTTCTCAGTGCCCGGGGGGTCGGGAATTGGATATGAAGAAGAGGACAGGATTTCGGAAGAGAAATTGTGAGACATCTGCCACGAGAGGCGACTGCGATGGGGCGACTGCGATATCGTTATTTTCCGGGGAAATACTTTGTCAAGCAGCTTAATCAGAGACCAGATCGGATTATAAATATGACAGCCACTCGAAACACGTCGTCGGGGATAATACAAAAAGCGGCGTCGTCTGGGGTTTGCGTGATTGGTAAGACGGTATCCAGTGGGGTAAAATACAGAGAATGGGGGCTTGTGATTGGTCAAGGATGATCTGTTGAGAACAGATTATGTCAGAATGGCTTTGCGGTAAAAGCAGCGGCGCGTGGCTTTGCTGACCAATCGCCCTTTTGTGGGAATCATTAGTCATCGTCCCTTTTTGGCAGTTGCCAGCCACCTCTCGCGTTTGTGTGCAACGAGCGCTCAGCTGGTAAAAACTGGCAGCTATGCTGAAGTTAGCTGTGTCTATTGCTATCTCCATCGTTTCCGTCACGAGTAGATCAGGTCCTCGTCCGGGACAGCAATGCCGTTATCATACTAAAACACATGTGGCTGAAGATACGTCATGATTCCCCGCTCCGGCTGGCAGCCACTTGGATGAGCTGTGCACAATGAAACTCAATGGACGAACCAAAAGACTCTTCTTTCGGCGATTTGAATTACTGTTGCAGACGATTGAATTAGCTGATGGACAGATATACATGCCCACTTGAACAACTACAATCAGGATCATACGTATCACCATGGCCTCCAAGTTCAGCAACTTGCCCCGCGCAGCTTCGGGGCCTCTGGAGTGTCCTCTAGAGGCAAGTTAAAGTCACTATGAACATACCTGCAAGACTTGTTCTAATAGTACGTAGAGTCATGCTCTTTTGCACAATTCATATTTCAACAAGGGATCCGCATTCACAAAAGAGGAGCGACATGAGTTTCACCTGCACGGGCTTCTCCCACCAAATATTCAGACTCTGGACGAACAAGTAGCTCGGGCGTATGAGCAGTATTCTGCTAGGCCCAACGATCTTGCCAAGAATACATTCATGGCTAGCATGAAGGCACAGAATGAAGTCTTGTATTACAGAGTATGGGGTATCTCTCAGGTAGATATATTGGGAAAAGCTTACTGATTGGATATTAGCTTATACAAGACCATCTGAAAGAAATGTTCGGTGTCATTTACACGCCAACTGAAGGAGAGGCCATTCAGCATTATTCCGGCCTTTTCCGCAAACCAGAGGGCTGTTTCTTGAATATCCGTGATCAAGACAGAATCGAAGACGATCTGAAGAGATTTACCGAGTACGGAACGAACGAAAACATTGACTATATTGTCGTCACGGATGGGGAAGAGGTATTTATTCTGTTTCTTACAAGAAATGGGGGTATATTGACTGGCCGGTATAGATTTTGGGAATTGGAGATCAGGGTGTTGGATCAGTGCTTATTTCGGTTGCCAAGCTTGTCTTGACTACATTATGTGCTGGGATTCATCCTGCCAGACAGCTTCCAGTAGTCCTAGACTGTGGAACCGATGTATGCTCAAATAGCACCTTCTCCCTTTTTTACTTGTAAATGGATAGCTGACTTCTAGTAGAATGAGGGCCTGTTAAAGGATGAACTTTACTTGGGACTACGCCAGCCACGGGTCAGAGGGGAGGAGTACGACAGGTTCGTGGATAAATTTGTCACGAGTGCAAGGAAGATCTTTCCAAATGCATATATCCATTTGTAAGTATCGAAACCAAATCGACACCATGAGAAGTTATTGATTTCAAACAGTGAAGATTTTGGCCTTCGGAACGCTCGGCGATTACTTGATCAATACCGCCCAAAAATACCTTGTTTCAATGACGATGTACAAGGGACGGGCTGTGTCACTCTTGCGGCGTTGATGGCTGGCCTTCATGTCAGCAACATTCACATCACTGAAGTCCGCGTTGTGATCTTTGGGTCTGGGTCTGCAGGTACCGGAATAGCGGATCAGATCTGCGATGCGATTGCTACAGAGAGCAACAAGCCAAAGCAAGAGGCGGCCAAGCACATATGGTAAGACAATCTCTACTCTTAAAGGCACCGTGCTTAGTGACCATTAGGTGCATCGACAAACCCGGCCTTCTTCTGAAGTCCCACAAAGACAACCTGACCCCAGCACAATTACAATTTGCAAGAGACGATTCCGAATGGAAAGACCATACCAAGACCGATCTGTACAATGTCATCAAAGAAGTGAAACCGCACGCGCTGATTGGAACGTCCACCAAGCCGAATGCGTTTACAGAAGACATCATCCGAGAAATGGCCAAGCATGTTAACCGGCCGATTGTGTTTCCTCTGAGTAACCCGACCCGACTGCATGAGGCGCAGCCAAAGGATATCAACGACTGGACCGAAGGTCGAGCATTGATTGCAACGGGAAGCCCATTTCCTCCTGTTGAATACAACGGTGTCAAATATGAGATTGGTAAGACCTACAAATTACTGAAGAAAGGATCTATTCATTAATAAACCTCTAGCGGAATGCAATAATTCAACCTGTTTCCCCGGCATCGGACTCGGTGCCGTTCTCAGCAGAAGCCGTTTACTATCCGACAAAATGCTCGTGGCAGCCGTCAAGGCACTGGCTGCTCAGTCCCCCGCACTCAAGGACGCCAACAAGCCTTTGTTGCCCGACGTAGTCGACGTGCGAGAGATTAGCGTGCACATTTCCAAAGCGGTGATTCGCGCTGCAGTGCAGGAAGGGCTCGCGCAGGAGAAGGCGATCCCTGAGGAGGAGGGTGAGTTGGAGGAATGGATTCGGGCGCAGATGTGGGATGCCATCTACCGGCCGTTGGTGAAGGCGAAGTAATTAATAGTTCAGCTGTTTTGCAGCATAATAAACGTCATATTAATCAATTTACTCGGTGCGTTTTCTGATGCTGATGCAGTGCCATGAAAATGCGGGGAGATAGGAAGAACCTAGATAATCTTGATCGCTAGCTGCTGATATCATATGAGTTGATACATTATCACTTACATATGCATTTTCCAATAAGATTGCCGTACGGTGTATATCTGCAAATAATATTAATCAACGTGCAGGGGCAGTGATTAGCCAAGGTTAGAAAATAGTACGGTGTGAATGGCAAAGCACCGCCACGGAAAAAATACGAGCAAACACATTATTAGTATTATTATTCATAAAAGCTTAATGAATACTGCCTTGCCAAAGATTAATACGCAATATCCACACGGTTGCCAGGTCGTTTCCCCGTCTAGGGTTTAATGGTGGCGACTCTGTTGAATAATAATAACTAACGGAGTACGGAGTTAATACATAGTAGCATCGCTCAATGCTGCCGTATCAAGTAAGGCGGAGGGAGGAGTATGTCTGCCTCAGCCGCATGGCCACAATACGGTACCAATACGATACATACAGGGTGTAGCATAGCCCCAGTGGCGTTAAACCCGACTGGGAAGGCACGGTTCAGCCGGCGGTCACTCTGCGTCACTCTGCGTGCGGATCGGCGGGTTTGAGGCCCCCTAAACTCCCCGTCGCCAGCGCTGAACCTGTTCGTTGAATACGTTGATTATTGTGTAAATCGAGTTGGCACGGTGTTCCTTGTCTGTTCTCCACAGCCACAAGCCACACACCGTTGCATTTTCTTTTCTTTTCTTTTTTTTTGTCTGAGGAACCCACGTCTTTTTCTTGATCGTCGCTATATAAAAACAGGCCCGCCACCACGACATCATACTGATGACTAGCTGAGCCAACGGTTTTGTATCATCCTGAAACACTCACCAGTTGCAACCTCTTCGTCTTGTTCAGCACAATTATTCTGTCGCGGACAGATTATCGTGACACCTTTTTTTTTTTTTTTCTTTGCCCAATAATTCTATTATCACCACAAAGCACATCTCATCATGAGGCTTTCCGTCGCAACCGGTCTAATCCTCCTCTTGTCCCCTGTGACGCAGTCGCTCTCCATTCCTCGGTCAGACATTGTTGTCGCCGAACAGGAGGCCTCCATTGACGCGCCTGAAGTGGCGGATCTCGAAAAGCGACGAGGAGGCGGAGGAGGTGGTCGAGGAGGTGGGAGCAGTGGGAGCAGTGGGAGCAGTGGAAGCAGTGGAAGCAGTGGAAGCAGCGGTGGCAGAGGAAGCAGTGGAAGCAGTGGAAGCTCAAGTGGCTCCTCGCGGTCTGGCAGTACATCGTCGTCAAGGTAAGCAAGTTTCCGTCCATTACTCCGTCCAACTACTGTGGTAGCAATCGTGCTGATCTGATTTTTGTAGCAACGCTGGTGGCACGTCGAGATCCGGCTCTGGCACCTCCCGCTCGTATGGCGGTGGAAGCTACTATCCCGGAGGCGCAAGCACACCATACACTGCAGGCGCCAGATCATCCTCCGGCATCACTCCATACTTGATTGGCGGCGCAGCTCTGGGTTTTGGAGCAGGCCTGTGGCTGCATCCGGTATACGCATATCCATATGGCGTACCCTACACTTACCACCACTCGATCGGGAGCGACAACAACAATAACACTGGCAACTACACTGTCAATGTCGTCTGTCTGTGCGAGGAATATCAGACGTGCGGGTGCGACGGCAACACCAACAGCACGTACCTGAACGAAATCATCGGCGACCCTCCTCACAACTCGAGCGCGGTGACTGTGTTGAAGAATGGCACGAACGAGACCGCCTATATCAACGGTACTTTGGCGAATGGCACCACGGCTGCTAACCCCGATTCTGGTGCGGCGCGTCTGGCCATGCAGTGGAACGGCTATTTTCCGGCCGTCGCGATTGTGTCTGCCATGGTGTGGGCTCTTTAAGTGATGAACCTTTTTTTTTCTGTTTAAACATCTATTTGCTGGAGGTTTTCATGCTACGAATGAGCCATGTTATACTAAAATGGCTTCATACTAAAATACCTTCTGGCGTGAATGACTTGGGCGGTTTCTTGCTATTATTCTTAGGAATGTTTTATACCCTGTGCATATGATTATGCTAATAGCCTTGCTAATATTCATATTTGTTACTTGATATGAGACAATAATGATATCATAAACTACAAGTTCTACGTACATATGTATTGTTCACTTGCTTTTCAAAAAAAAATAGTGCTAGGTACATACGTAGTCTACTGTTGTGTAACTCTCGGAAGTTGCCGACTGCCACTACTGCAGCCTTATGCAAAATGCCAGCCTTGGGCGAAAAACCATATCATGGATCTAAAACGTAGCACAAGCAGCCTGAATAACTTCCGCCACCTTTGCAGGCTGACTGAGCTGTGGTATATGCCCCGCACTGCATCGCTCTACTTTGCTACCAGCCAAACCAGCCAATTGCTCTTGGAGGGCCACTGGCAATGCATTATCTCCTTCACAAACCAGATATACGCTTGGCACATCCTTCCATCCAGTATATGAAACCTTGTCGTCCCAGCCCTGCGCGGGCTGAGGCTCAAGTTTTGCGAGCCATGTGGTTTTTTCGTCGGGGGGTAGATCGCCGAAGAGTAAGGTCTCGGGCTGTGCGCAGTGAGAGGCTCCGCCCTATTTTAAAAAGAATGTGGCAGTGATCAGCCGATATACTGTACAAGTTGAGAAGAAGAACCCGAGAAAAAAAAAAAAACGTACGTCAACAACTGCAAAAGGTAGTGGCTGATGTTCGTATCCCTCGGGGAAAACAGCCCCGGATAAAAACACAATACCAATCACGCCTCCCTTTTCTCCTTGACGGTCCTTTTTGCTTAATCCTTCCATAGCCTCACTTCCCAGGAACCCACCGGCCGAATGCAATACGAGCACAACGTCTTCTCCCTGTGAGACCAGGCCTTGGAGATGTGCCCGGATCGCGGCAATATCATCCTTCATTCCAGGGTTTCCTGGGGACGTGGTTCCTGTGCTGGGGAGAACGGCTGTTTCGGTCTTAAATCCAGCAGTCGTTAAGAGTGAAGAGACAGCGTTGAAGACTGCTGGGCCCTCCCAGAAGCCAGGGACGAAGAGAATTGTTGGTGCCATTATATTGAAGTCACGGAAAGTAGGATAGAAAGATGTGTAAGATTAGAAGTTAGCTGGATGAAAGGCTTTTTTTATTTTTCTTAATTTTCTAGAATTTTTTTAGGAAAGGAAAGAAAGAGAAGAAGAAGAAAAAGAAAGGAAAAACCCAACATTGCGCTTCTAGTGAGGGTTCGGCTAGTAAGATTGTGGCGGTAAATACATTATTCTGGACACAGCCAGAATAATATAGTATTAAACTCCAAAAAGTCAATCAGTAGTCCAGATTTAAATTCTAAGATCTAACTTATCAGTCGATATAATTATATAATACACATTCAATTATTCGATATCATTGCAGATCTTTGCTACTTCCAAGCATGATTGTAAATCAGGCACGAACCATGCCCCAGCCAATCAGGGTTAGTACACCACACTATACATACTCGAAGTTGTTGTCACAACGCGTGGAATGCGGGCCAAACGACAAACGACAAGAACCCAGCACCAGCATCAAGGTGATCACCATATAGTCCATGTCACATAGAGCGCAGTTGTAGAGGAGCTATTATACAGAGTACTAATTAACTGATACTGTAGTAATCAACTCGAAGCATTACGTCGCACTCTCGACTAAAGAAATGAGTTCTGATGACGATAGGCGCCTTCGCACAATTCAATTGGCTTCGCGGCTGAGGTGGGTCCATAATTTCCATGTTTATTGGTCTCTCGGCAGGACAGTGGGGCCATTGCCCCTAAACTAATAATAAACACCGCATTTAGCACTGCGGACAGACCTTCTGCTCTTTATTCTCTGTCTTCTCTCGCTATCCCACACACTCACTCTCTTTCCATCCATCGCATCGCCAGACAGACCAGAGTGATCACTCGCTCAGCACTCCTGCTCCTGTCGTCCTCTCTTTATCCGACTCACCCGTCGTCGCCATCTCGCTGTCAATTTATATATAATTATATACACGCACAAGATGCTTTTCACAAAGACTTTTGCGCTGCTCTCGCTCGCGCTCTCGGCCTATGCCACCTCGACGACGACCGTCACCATTGTTCACGCTCACACCAGCACGACTCCAACCCCGACCCCGACCCCGACCCCGTCGTCGTCGCACTCGCACTCGCACTCGCACTCTCACTCTCACACCCCCTCGAGCAGGCCCACGCCCAGCTCGTCCGTGGCCGTCTCGTCGAGTGCCCGCGTTAGCCCAAGCTCCTCGTGGGCCATGAACAACCCTCCCAATGTTCCCGTCGCTACTGGAAGCAGCAGCCCTGAAACTGGCACCACCACCAGCGCAGCCTCGTCTCCCTCTGCCACCAACGCCGCTGCGGGTAACCAAGTTGCTGGCGCCATGATGGCCGGTGTTGTAGCCGTTGCTGGCTTGGTCATGCTGTAAAGCGGATACCCTTTTTCACTTGCTCTTCTTCTCCAAAAGTGCAGCGTCAGCCTTTCTCCGCTCTGCTAGACGCTAGAGGCTGGGCCTTGCTCGCATTTTTTTTTTCTCCTTTTCCTTGATCATACGACCAACGACCGTGACCGATAAGAACGAAGCAATACACCGCATTACCAAATTGCTGTTTATCAACAGACTCGATGGTGATTGTCAATCCTGGAAATGGCAAGCTTTCTTTACTACTATCTAACGCTAGAGGTGCCTTACCTGTTATATATATCCTTTCTCTTTTTTTCTTTTCCTTCTCATTGTGTTTGTGACTTTCTATACCCTTCTTTGTACCAAACTCGGAACCTGCTCCCTGATTTTGGCTTTCAATCTTGACCTTTTTTTCTGTGTGTTAAATGGCATGGAGAAGGGATGTGTATCGTGTGGCTTGGATTCGTTTTTGAATATCATACGCCGATAGCTTGCTTTAATCTGCTTCCAGGAAGAATTTAATTGACGGATTACTACATAAACTTCTTTCTCGTAACTTATGCAAACATGGTTTTGATTTGAGCATATCATTTGATAATCTAGTATACAGCTGTAATTTGAGTACAATGAATCGCAATGGTCAGAACAGAGTACTAGGGCTCTGGTAGCTCTCGCTCATACAGCGATAGTATCACTGCCATTCTTCTGAGTAGCCTCGTACCTGCAACAGAATTAGCCAACTTCATCCAAAAACAAAAATGAAAATAAAGACGTACCGTTTCCCCCGGAACCCCCACACTCCCCAATTCCCAGCCGACACATCCAACGGATCCAAATCATTCAGATCCCATCTCAGACTGCGAAAGCGGTTCTCACCGGGGTGCAGCAGGACATCAAACTCGCCGGCACATTTGTCGTGCACCCAGTTGATATCACGCTCCATGTCTGACTGGGTATAGCCCGTGCAGATAATGGGCACTTTGGTCTCGAGCAGTTTCGGGAGTGTTTCTTCCCACTCGTGCGACGAGGCTGGGTGGCCTAGGCCCGGGTGGAAGAGCATGAAGCAGTCAAAGTACGGGTCGTATGGGTAAAAGTACTGCGCGTTGTGCATGGTGTGGAAGTAATCCACGTAGGTGGTGATTTTCATTTGCGGGCCCAGGCGGTCTTCGGTGATGCCGCCAAACGGGTTTTCGGGCGTGCGTTCGGGCAGAGGAAACTCCTCGTCGCGGTTGGCCATGCTCTCCGGGCCGATGAAGATGAGGTTGATCAGTGCGTTGGGGAACATGTGTGACAGCTGCAGCCAGACTTGACGGGGTAGCGACGACTCGGCGCGCGCACCTAGGATGAATATGCGCACTGGGGGTGCTTTGAGACGCAGGCCCTTGATATCCTTGCCCTCACCTTGCCTGGGTGGATGGAGCGTGTACCGAAGTGCTGCCTTGTAATCAGCCATTGCACATGCGACATGAAAAAAAATATATATATATTGAGTACTCACCACTCAAACTCTTCAGCCCCTCCACAGTCAACCGCCCATCCGAACGCAAGTTATACGGACTCAGCTCATGCAACACACTCGCAATCGTCGCCGGATACGTCAACAACCGGGTAACCTGGCGCATGCTGCGCTCATTATTAATCGCTTCAAACTCACGCGTATACAAATAAGTATCCCAATTCGTCATGTTGACGATAAAATTCTCGTCCTGTGGACCGGGATACGCGAATTCGGGGAAGAACCGGCCAGACACGAGATCGTGGTCGTCCTCGTTGATCTGGCGCACCGTCTCGCACACGTGCATATGCGATTCGTAGTCGTCCATCCAGTGCTCCTCGGAGCAGTACATGGGGACTCCGCAGTCTGGGCATTCAAAGCGCGCGTGTGCCGGAGGCAGTTTTTTCTCTTCGGCATTGCTGTCAGCAGTTCTCTCCCCGCCAGAAGAGGATATGCGTGTCTGCTGGTGGCTCGGATGAGGACAGAAAGCGTTATGCTTGATAAACTCGGCGCGTTTCCTGATAATCGGCGAGGGCGAGTTTGTGAAGGAATGGAACAGGTTGTCCGTCTTGCGCAGCGGCCGCGTTTCGTCCGTGGGCTCCGGCACAGCAATGGCAGTCTGCACGCTTCTCGAAAGCGGTTTGAGCAAGACTGCTGCTGAATTGTGGGTTGTATCGGCACGAGAAATTCCGAATGATGATTGCAGCGATCTCAATTGCGCAGGGCTGTTGTGAATTCGAAGGAGCGGGTTCCGCGATGATGAGGAAGAAGAGGTCGAGAAATTGCTTCTGCGACTGCTGGGTTGGGCAATTCGTCGGAATAGAACCCGGCTGTGCGCCTTGGGCAGCAGAATCTGCCTGCACATGTTGCAGGTATACTCGCTTGCCATTGTGGTGTGGGAGCTGGTCTGACACCCGATGTTGATATTCGAATATTCTGCCAGACTTTCACTCTCCCGTATTATATACCACGTGATATTACTGTAATATTAAATACCATTATTACAACACCTTCTAATGCGTTCAATTTCCACAATTTCCAGTACTATATTCATGATCTAATAATAAAGATAATAATAATAATAATAATAATTTTAATGGCGAATTAAAGAGCGACACACAAGCCACGACAAAGTTACAATGTGGCTGCAAAAGAAGCAAACAAGCATAAAAAAAAACCAACCCTAGAAAATGTCATCAGAGGCACTCCAGTCGCCGGCTTCTCGGGCTTTCCAGTACTCGCCCGTGGACTGGTAGTATTCCTCGCCGGTGACCTCGTGTGTGGCCAATTTGAACCACCGTGGAGTCCATTCCTCGCCCGTCTTTTCACGTTCTCGTCGCTTGGCTCGCTGTTTCTCTTCGACCCGATGCTTTTCCGTTGCCGCGAAATCGTATTCTCCATCTTCCATCGCACGCTGGTCAGGTCGGAGTCGAGTGTCGGTTGGGGGCAGATAAGGCCGGAGGGTGTCTGGGATCGCATTCAGAGTGACCACAAAAGGTGTCAGGTTGAATGGGATGTTGGGAGGCCGGGGATTGGCTTGCCACAGCAGAACGGTCCTAGCGTCGCTTTCAGGGGCCCCGCTCTCGTTTCCTGAAGCTGGTCGAGCAAAGATCTTGTCGTTCCAGCGTCCGCCAATGCTATATTTGGTGACTCCCTGTGCGTCCATCACTTTGCCGCTCACTTGGTACGCAGAAGATGCCTTCCAGCCACGGGGCTTGAAGTCGAGCTGGCAAACCTCGCCCGTCTTCCAGTTGCGCACCTCCATCGGCCCGTAGTTGTCTACGGTAGGATTTCCGGTGATAATACCAATCACCGACGACGTGACTTTCTTCCACGTGTAGGTTTCCTCGTCGCCAGTGATCGGACGTAGTTTCAAGAACCATGTTCCCAGCAAGTTGATATCAAACGACTTTCCGTAAAACTTGGACTTTAACGCTGATTGACCCTAAACTATTATTAGCACCAATAAAAACAGGCAGCCGGAGAATTTCTCGTACATAGTACTCCCACTTTGGCGACTCGGCCCAAGCAGCGCCAATCGGCGGATGATGGCTGACTTGCTCCACGTAGAACCGGTAATTCTTGTCTGGTCGGACATATTCAAAGGTCTCTCCCAATAAAGGATTGAAAGGCTTTGCCACACGTCCAATTGTAGAGGCGTACTCGCTGATCGCATACGCAGCCACATATAGCAAACGCTCCAACGAATCGGGGCGGTCGGAAGCAATATCTAGGAGATCTGCGTATTCCATGTCCTCGGCAACACGTTGAAGAAGAGAGGTTGGCTCGTTGAACGACACTGGGAGAGTCATCTTGGTCATATCTTTACCAATCATCGATTTGAGAATGCCCTACAATATGTTAGCACCGAAAGAGGGGCGAAAAATGCGAGAAACATACCCAGAGACCAATCTTGGGCCTGTCATCGCTATCCATCTTCAATCTTTTGCGGATCGGATCCTCGTAGCCTTTGAAAGAGGGGGTAATGGCTGCAAGTTTCTCAGAGCGTAAATCAGCTGCTCTGCCATCCACTGACTGTTTCTCCGCCGGCTCCTTAGCAGAGACCAGCTCTTGAACCTCCAATTCGTCAGCCTCAATAGCATCGAAAAACTCGGCGTCGTCGTCAGATTCCGACTCTGCAAGGTCTGCATATTCAGAAATGCTCAGCCTCCTTATTGGTATATTGTCGACTTCTTCTTGCTCGGCTGGTTGTTCGGCAGCAGCGGTTTCCAAAGCCTCTTCCATCACATCCACCTTTTCGCCAAGTTGCGTTTGAGATGCTCGCTTGCTATCTGGCTCGGCTGAAATCTCGAGAACCTCTTTGAGCGCCTTCTTTGTTCGCTTGCGCTTTTCCTCAGACTCTCCGACTTTGCTTTGCAGGTCTTCGTGCTCTTGCACAATTCGAGCCATGCTGTCCTCCCACATCTTGCGTGTGTCAGACTCCTTGTCGAGGCGGTACTGCCAGTATGCATCTCGGTCTCTCGATATCTTCATCAGATTGGCCAAGAGGCCGTTTAGACTACCCACAGCAGAGTCGTAGGCGGTTAATGCGCGGTCTACCGCTGGGTCGGACACGGTCAGGTCTGGGTTTTTGGCCTTTTCTGCCTGAAGAGAAGATGAGACGTTGGAAAGAAGGTCAAGCTGGAGCTTTGCAGATTGCGCAGTGATATAAAAGGCATCCTTGTTTGCTGGCTGCACATCGCCGCGGCTGGAAGCGTAGTCGTTAAAATCATCATATTCGACGTCACCATCAGGCCCAGCAGGATGGCTGATGTGTCGCTGATTATCAGTTTGAGTAACGCTCTGCGCATAAGAGCCGTACGCAGAAGTCTCGTCGTCGCAACCGTGGAGTATGGGCTCTGTTGGGTTCCGCGAGCTCACGCGGGAAAAGCTTGTCGTCGATTTCGGAGCAGCCAGACCCTTGGAGGGGCTCAGCCTACTACTAGAGGCCTCGCCATGAGATTCGGAAACACGACTGTCGACTTGATGTAATTTGGCCTGTAAGACCTCGGCGTCCTTGGTCCTCCGCCTTTCCTCTTCCTTTGCCTCGTCTTTTGCCCATTGAATAGCGTTGTTAAGCGCCCAGAACCATCGCTTAGCCTCGACCACATGGTTCGCTTTGAGATGATACTTGACGGACGACTTGCCCTGGATTTCAAAGCGGGTTTTGTCCTGCGCGTCCATGTGTAGCCTTGCAATGCGCATGCTAATAGCGCCTCGACAGGCAGAGCCTGCATCATCTGTGCAAAAATTAGCTTGACCCATCTTTCAGATATAGTAGCGACCTACCCTGGTGTTTGTAGTAGCTCAAGACACCATCCTCAAGCACAAACCAACGCAGCTTGAATCCCGAAGTATAATTGGTCCACTTCTTCAGATAGCCCTTCATCTCTCTGGCATCCTTTCCAGCGATAGTGACTTCCGTGCTGACGGCCCTGTGGGAAGCGAGTGCAGATGGGCTGTTCCCCAGAATGGCGCGTTCCTGAATTCCTCGCTGGGCTATAACAGCAGCGGGCGATTTCTTGACGATAGCTCTTGTCTTGTCATCCTTGGTAACATCCTGAGGGAGCTTGCCTTTCTTGTCGCGTCGAAAGGGGTCGGCGCCATGCATTAGCAGGATCTGAAGCAGAGAGGTATCCCGTTTCCTGGCGCCTTCGTGGAGCAACGTGCCCCCGGTTTGAGAAGTGATTGTGTCGGTCACAAGATCCAAAGCGTTGACATCAACACTGCCCTGCACGCGCGGCTCCTCAAGCAGCTTCCCCAACGCATCATAGTCAGATCGAATAACTAAATCCTGGATCTGTTTCGTCTTGGCATCGATAAAAATAGAGCGAGAAAGCTGCAGCTGCTGGAAGATTTCCGGGGTGCGAGCTAGATCGAGCGCGGTTTGCCCGCGGTAGTTGACCACCGAGTCGTCGATCAGCGGCTGCTCAAGGAGGGCCTTGACAACAGCGTCGCGGCCAAGCTGCGAAGCAAGATGCAGCGGCGTGTTTCCCTCGCGGTCGCGGGCATTAACATCAATGTCGGGCCCGCTGGCCAGGACGAATTCCACGACCTGCGATTCGGCGCATTGGATCGCCAGGTGCAGGATCGTTGTCCCGGACGACGTCGTGCCAGACCCGTCCTCCTTGGCCTCTTTGATCGCCTTTGAAATGGCAGTTGTATCGCCACTGCGCAGAATCTCAAAAAGTTTGAACGCCCTCACCGACTGCTCGATTGTTGTACCGGCATCCTCGTTTTTGATGGACCCTGCGTCCTTCTCGGAACTCTCCCCACCACCATTGTTGGTTGAAACGTCGCCCGAAGCGCTCGGCGAATCCGTCATCGGCTCGGACGTCTGGGGTACTTTTCGCGTGCTGCGGATTCTGTTCAGCGAGAGGGAGGATTTTCGTGGGGTGTGCTGGGACTCGGTAGTCGAGGATCCGGCGGTGGACATGTTGTCGCCGCTGCGGTCACTGTCATCGTCACCACCAGCGCCGCCCTTGGACTTGTCGCGGTTCAGGATGGAGCGTGCCAAGTAACTCTTGGACCGTTTGTGACTGGGTTGGGAGGCCATGTTAGTAGCTGATCGAACACCTTTTTATGCCACTATAGAAGTGGAACAAGTCATTGCTTCCGTCGACAAGACGGGAGGTTGGCAAGGTGAGTACTGTAAAGGGGTGGTGTAGTGCAAGGACAAGTCACAGCAGCTTGGACTCGATCCGTATCTGACTTGATCGCTGCCTACCACTGCGCGGGTGGCAATTGACAAATATAATTATCAACACCGCATTTCCACACACCAAGTCCGTCGAAACAGAAGCAAAAGAGAACAAGCCCGTTTGTTGCTTTGTGATGACACAGGATGCGGAGAAACTCACCCCTCACTACTCATTTTCCGCACTGCTGCATGCCCCAGTCCAGCTGTTCCACCTTCTGTTTCCAATATGTATGTTTTTCGGTATTTGTGTGTGTTTGCCCAGGTGGCAATAAGTCTGAGAAGACGGGCGTAACGATGAATATAAATTAAGAGGACAAGTCGATGAGCAGCGCTAAGTCCGTAGGCGAGGAAGGCGCAGATCTTGAACTGATCCGGCCGGGGTACGCCATGGCTCAAGGCCCGAGCCACTAAATGACGCCGATGCAACACATGGGCTGCGACCACTAATTAATTGTTTTGTTTTTCTTGTTTATTGTCTTAATTATTCTACATTCTCTCTCTCTCTATACACAAAAGTATAAAAGTGAAAAAAAAAAAAAAAAATCTACCCTCTGTTCCCGCTAATCAACAAAATAACACCACCCAGTTGCCGTTTGATATCGACCTGGTTGACGTCGTGGGTATCCTCGACTTCGCCCCAGATATCGGTCTGGTAGCTGACTTCCAGCGTCGACACTTTCGCAGCTTCATCGGCACCGAACCTCGAAGCATCTGGCGCAGGCTGGACATCGCTGAAATGCTCGCCCCATTCCACAACTAACCTGGCTGCGATCAGCAAGCTCTTGCTGGCAATAATCGCCTTCTCCAGGCCAGCCAGCTCGTAGGGCGGCAGCGACGAGACCCAATCACGAATCACGCTTTCCGTGGCAGCGCTCTGTCCGACAGGCATGATGCTATCCTCGTCGAGGATTGGGTTGATCTCGACACCGGGCCATACAGTTTGAGTAAGATACCCGACGACGTTCTGGGCTGCGTGAACCTGCGCATTGCGTAGCGTTTCCTGGTCCGGGTTATGCAGCTTCTTTTCTGGTTCCCAGCACATCAGTGTGTCTGTAGACAAGAAAATCTTGGCAACATTGGTGACTTCCTGGCGGATTTTATCCTGACCTAGGCTGTCCTCTCGCGCAATATCGGCCGCGCGCGAGGTCAACGAGGTCAGTGGGATATAGTCTTGTTTGAGCGCTTGCTGCGCGGACGTCAGCAAATCCCATTCGAGAGCAATCGCTTCGGCGAGATGGCGTTTCGAACTCGGTATGGTCAAGGCGGTTCGCGTTGGCGTACGGATTGGGCGCGTGTCTAGCAGTACTTGGTATCCATCTAGATAGATGTCGGCTTTAACCCAATAGAAAAAGAAAAAAAAGGAAGAACTCCCTCACCTTCCGATTCCTTCACATGAACATCCTTCCAAAACCGTTTCTTAAGCGGAGACTTTGCCTGCGATGCCTGCGAGTTGGCTTCTTTCATCAGCTCTTCCTGCTTCTTCCTTCTCTCGACGCGATCACCAAAGTCCGGTGCCGGCTTGGGAGCTTTCGGCGGAGGTCCATGGGCGGTGATGGGGTGAGCGACGGCCCATGTTTTTGATGCGCAATGGAAGCAGCGAAATGGCGATAATGTTGATGATGCTGATGAGCGGGAGGTTTGTGTTGATGGGCGTGACGATGTCAGGGCCGTCACGGCCCATGAAGGTGCTCTCCTCACAATCATTGCGTTCCTCCTTTTCGAAAGAAGGAAGTAAGGGAAGCAAATAAGTTGTCGAACGCTGCGAGTCGGAGAAATGATGCAAACTGCCAGGTGTCACCGCCTTCCTCTCCCTCCTATCAGCACCAGCCAATCACACAACGCTGGTGAATATCACTGCGCATGTTTTCGAGACCTGAAGCTTAAAAATAATAATACATTTGATATTGCTTGGACGAATTTACTTCTGCTAAAAATCATTACGAAGTTGCTAATTACTAACAGACAATACGGTGAAGAACGCACACACTAGGGCGCATCGTCAATCCAAATTTGTACGCCCAGAGGATCTCAATCGTATTAGGAGTTCAAGAACTTGGAATAGAAAACAGCAGAAATAAATGAAAAGCACAAACACCAAATGAACAACACAAAAAAAATCAAAAGGTGATAAAAGACAGAAATAATAACAGATAGCCTCCCAGTCGCTTTTCTTGTCTAAGACGATATTGACACAAGAAGCGAGAAAATGCTTTTGATACTGTTACACGCATGGTTTGCATCAACTGCCAAAAACAGAATGGATGACTAACAGTCTGACATGAAAATAAAAACGCTCGAGGGGCCTTTTCCGGCACGCAGCGGTGCTGTCTTCCCGGCTGTGGCCGTCGAAAGGAAGCGTTGCCGACAACACAAACTAGGTGAATCGGATTAAGTAATAAGATGCATGATGCATTTTGGAAAGAAAGAAATAAATCCCGACTTTTTCCACCAAAAGATGAGACGGGCTCAAATAACAAAGGTCACAGCAGCAAAACCAGCAAGTTGGAAGAATGAAAAGTGAAAAGGACCTTGCGCATCGGCAAGTCCTTTATGCCAAGTAGAGGATGTTGAAACATTAGTCATGGCGTCGTAAGGGTGGTATGTATGCAGGTATGTAGGTATGGAGAAGTCATTCCATAATGGTTGATGTTGGGCATGGTAATTGGGATCTCCCCTGTCGTCAACCGACTTGATAGTAGAAAAGAACCAGGCAATTGCGCTGAGATACCGATCTCGCGAATCTAAAGAAATATGTTGAGTCGCTGTTGTTGCTTCTGGCGTTCAATGTCGGACCGCTTCCTCATACGTTCCGAGTCATTGGCATCGGCGCCTTCTCGACTGCCCCATGTGGTCTGCGAAAGAAATTGTCAGTTAGTTCAACACAGTAATACATTGTCATTGTACATTGTAGTGGGCATGGAATGAACAATCAAAGTAGATGTGTGTGGGTGGGTCTGATCAATGGGAATAGAAGCCAAGCTCAACTCGGGATAGTTATGGGGGACGGAGCGAGTCATCACGGCAGCGAGGTGGATAAAGAAGTGGATAAAGGGACCACCGCGCAAGTAAAAAACAACGCGATGCGATCCGTTCCGATCCGGTATTGTTCTGTAATTTTGCCTTCCTCAACCCAGACACCAAACAGCAAACAGGCGACAAGAAAGCAAGAGGGAGGCAAAACAGAAAACCAGGAACAGGCCCGGGTTGCTACAAGAGCCGCGGGCCGGGCGACAAGACCACTAAAGAGTCGGAGAGCTTTTGGCAGGTTCCCTCTCTCTCTCTCTCTTTTTTTTTTTTCCCTTGCTCTTATTTCTTGTGTTGCAGCAAGAACATGGACTAACTGTAGAGAGCGGGGAAGACAACAAGCATTGGACAGGCATAGAATCAGCACGGAGGGGAGGAGGGGCAACGAAGGCGCCGGCGGAGAGGCTAATTTTGGCCGTGGTGAATATTTAATTTTGCCTGGAGGCCTAGGCCGCCACCTGCGAAGCCCTAACGCACCCTAGCCGCGAGGCCCCTGCAGCACCCCTCGGTGAGGCCAAGAGTGCTATCGGGAGTGGGAGAGGCAAGGATGAGGTAACGATAAAATTAAGACTAAGAATAAAAATAGCACTTACCACATTGAGAGTGAGAACGGCGTAGATTTTGATGGCGCCGTGAAAGTACCCAAACAGAATGGAGATGGGCAGCATGATGAAGTCGGCCGGGTATCGAATATAGTGCCCCAGTAGCTTGATAAACTTGCTGAACAGCATCCACACTAACAGCGAGCGCATCGCCAGCGCGTGCGAGTCCCCGTCCCAGTATTCGGTAGCCTTGTGGCACAGGTAGACGAGAAGCAGGTCGCCGAGAAGGGCAGGCGGCGAAAGCGTCGTTAGATGGACGGCGTACGTGCTCCATGGCTGCCGACTGCATGCAACACAGACCCTGGTTAGCGCAGTTCATTCATTGTTTCGTATTTAACATTTCGTTGCCCCGGTTCGCTGTATTGTGCCAAACCGGGTTGTACTGGGCACCCCACCCCAGCAGCATGACGCGCGACAGAGAAAAAAGGGAAATGACAAACCGGTCCGGCTCAGCCTAGTGAAGGGCCCAGATTCGTGCAAATTATAACGAGTACGATGCATCAAGTGCATGCGGATGTCATGCATTGCAGCCGGCGACAGAGATAATGCGCGAGCATGTGACGGTATACGTATCGCCGTGGTACGTAATCGTGACACTCGACAGATATCAAGTGAAAATAAAAAGTAGGGAAAAATAAGAAAAAAACAAAGAAGTAGAAGAAAATAAAAAATCACTTACTACCAGATATGACGTTCGCTAAACATGCTGGTCAAATTACTGCGCCAATTGCTTCGCGACCATCGAGCGCACTGCTTGAGAAAGATCGGGTTATTCTCCAGCGTAGTCTTGACCTCAACCTCGGGATGGTATTGGATGTAGGTTTCCCAGCCATGAGAGACCATCCAGCGAGTAATGAAGTTGTCGTCATCGGCATTGAGCTGGTACTTGCCGAACCACCATTCTTCGTTGGTGAAAGCATGGGTGAAGCCGTCGTCCTGCAGAATCTTGGTCCGGTAGGCAACGGTTCGTCCGGATAGGCAAGGCACGCCACCATCCATGTGGGTGGTCGCGGCGCAGTCAAAGTTGCGGCGCTCCAAGTAGAGGGCTCCGAGGAAGTTCCAGATGCGTTCGGAAAAGGTTGGGTTGACGGCTCTGCGTAGGCGCTGGCAGGTCACCACGCCGCCGAATCGCTCATCAGTGTCAAATGGGGCCAAGATCCATGGCAGGGCAGTGGTCGGCCAGCTAACATCGTCGTCGGCAAAGATGGTAATGGCAGTGCGGACCTCCGGGATCGCCCTGGTCATCTGACGGCGCTTGTTGGGGTGGGTGACGGTGAAGAGGCGAACTCTGGAGTTGAAGGCAGGCATGGCACTCAGCATCTTCTCAGCCTTTTTGCGATTGGCCTCGATAGTGACCAGCAACAGCTCAGCAGGCCGGTTGTCCAGGATGGTTCGGATAGTTTCCACCAGTTCGTCACCACATCCCTCCAGAGTGGGTATGATCACGGTCACATCATCGGCATTCAGCCTGGGGTTCTCCGGGATGGGGATTGGTTTGAATGTGTAGAACGACCACAGGTTGACGACCAAGCGGGCATATCGGTAGATGCTGTGAGCAGCGCAATTAGCATCCAGATTGGTGCGCGATCGTAAAAAAGTACTCACAAAAGCATAATAAAGCTTCTCATGAATGGAAAAGCCATGGTGACGCGAGTCGTAGAATTAAGTTCTGGCAGCTCTCATCGGTTGGTGATAGGATGAACCCAATTAGGAAAGCTGCGGCTGAGCCCTACCAGAAGGGACACTGCAGAAATTCTCTTTTCTTTTTTTCTTTCTTTCTTTCTTTCTTTTTCTATTTTTGGCAACTTTGCTTTTTCTGTTCTTTTGTACTTCTTCAATGTACAAGAAGGCACTGTCGAACGAAGGTCCCTTTTTTTTTTTCTTCTTGCTCAATGAAGCGAATGTAGAGACTCACGGCCGAGGCAACAACCGGATCAACGGAGAAACAAAACACGACTCAGCACAACCGGACGAAGCTGTCCATCACTCTCGTCCTCGGGGACGAGTGCAGAGAAGATAGAGTTCGGAAAGAGAGCGATGTCAAAGCATTCGACAGGGCGCAGCCGGAAGAGGAGGGGAAAAGAGAGAACCAGGAAGTCGCCAGGCACCCAGAGAAACACGCACACACAGAGAGAGGAAAAGTAGAAAGAAAGAGAGAAAAAAGGATGAGAGCGGAAGGAGAGGAAGACAAGAGAAGAAGTGAAAAAGCGACAAGACGAAGCAAAGCGTCCGGATGATGGACGAAAAGAGTCTCCTGCAGATTGGCGCGTCATGGGAGGTGCGTCTGAATCTAGATGGGCAATGGGCGTGGGGCTGTGGATGGGCCCAGGTAGAGTGACATGCGAGCAGGGGCCAAGACGCGCTCTAGCTCTGGCTCTGGCTCTGCATTTGCTCTCATGGCGGCGATTGTGGTTGTTGTGGCGATGGGGTGCGTCTGGGAGGGCTGCAGCGTTTAGCGGGGGGTGTCATGCTGTCAGCCCTAGACGAGGCCATCAGCGCGCTGGTGCCATGGCAAAGTTTCTTGACGCCAGAGAGGGAGAAAAAGAGTCAAGAGACACCCAGAGACCGAACACAAGAAAGGACACAGAGAGAAGAGAGTGGAGGCTGCTAGCCGCTTAGAGGCCGCGGGCGAACTGGGGCAGGCGACGGCGGGCTAGCCCATTAGCACTAGCGGGTGAGGAGCAAGCTAAGTGTATACGGAGCTAAATAACTAAATACGTAGCGGCTAAAGTTAGGTGACTCAGGACCTACCCAGGTCCAACTCCACTCGAGCTGGCAAAGCGGCGGCAGACACATGGACAGCGGAGGATTCTAGGTCCCCAGTGTCCACTTCCTACAGGAGAGAAAAAAGAAAAGAAAGAAAAAAGTGTGTCCGATCGTGATCGTAATTAATTAATCCTCCCTTGGACCGGTACGAGGTGTCTGTGTACTCTGTACCGGTACGTCTGGTACCGCGATACGGATACACGATACCGTACGCGCCGTATCGGCCGGTACAGGTCGGCTCGGCAGGACAGGCTCGTGCGGCGGCTCCACCTGTCTCGCCGTTATTGCCAGCATCTGCATCTAATTAGTCAGTGTGAAACATGATAAGAGAGAGCCTTTTACTTGACGATGCGAATAGGAATCCATTCTCCATCAATCAGTGGCCCAGCCATCCCTTTGCCGCTGTCGCGACGTAGTATGTGCTTGGTAGTCGTGTGTGGACTTTGGTCCTTTGCGCCCTGTGATTGGGCTGGCTACCCGCCAATCACCAGACGATCAATATCAGACATTCTATACTATATTCTATTATTGGGTGTATTTGTCTAATAAATGTAAATGAGGTCAATAATATTCATAATATATTTATTTGGATCTATTACGTATCTATGCATCCATTCTGCCAATAACTAAATCAGAATTTGAGCTTGATAGAGGCAGCTTTAGGCTATTGTAACCTGCGATCCTGGCGACGATCCGCCCAGCCTAGTGTGGCCATCACGGCGTCCAGCAGGGCGAGCTTTATGACTGGTTGGAAAGCTCCTTAAGCAGACATAGAGATATATATATAGCCCTGCATGTGCTCTGGTTGATCGTTGATCGTGTTGGGCCATTGGCACGTATAAGCTGATGACTTGATGACTGAGATTCCCCGCTTCGTGGTCGTCATCACAGAGTTTGGCCGTCCCAACTATCCAAGAGTCATATGCCCTCGGACCTCCGGCACATACATTAAATGATCAAACAAGTTTTTTTATTCATTTATTTACTTCTTTGTTTTCTTTCACAAAAAAATCAAAAATTCTTTTTTTTAAAAAAAAAATATTAATTAATTAGGACAACATCCCTGCAAGTCTAGTAAAATAATAATTTGTCGACATCGTTACTTTAGTCTATTATTACACGCATGCGACTTGGACTCACTAGTACTGCTCCGCAGGTCACTATCACTAATCAGCCCACTAGGCTCTGAGGGAAGAGGGATCGACATGACTAACGTTGGAGATCGGACACTTCTCCTCAACCCGTTTGCTCAGAGTGTTTGAAACTTTGACGCCCATAAATTACGACACAAACCGTTTTAGTAACAGCTCGTGTTGTTGATACTTTTTGTTATTAATTAGCTGGTCGGCGATTGTCTCGCAAGCCTCTCGGCTCGAGCTGACTCGCCCGGCCAAGACATAGGTCCATGCGCGAGATCATAGCTACCACATGACTAGCATGACGATCTACATATTAACCGATATACAATACTTGTATGATGTCTCTCTCTTTGTATAATTATACGTACATGTATGAATATAAATATAGGCATAAATATAGATATAAACATAAATATAAATACGCTTCTTTGCATAAATATGTACAGGTGTAAATATGCACATGCACCAGCAAAACGCAGCCAGGTCACACAACAATGCCACTGTGTACCCGTGATCGTCCACAGACGTCGCGACCGTACCGTACCCGTATGATACAAAATAACAGACAGGTATGGTACGAGCTGCATGTAATAGCGCTAGCGCAGGGCTAACCATGAAGCGTTAGCGTATGGCGCAATCTGTCATGCAGCCTCAAGAACTATCTGAACTTTTTTGCTTCTTGTCAATATGGATTAAAGAAAGTATATACATACATAATCTCGGCCCAATTTTCCGCACAGAAGACAATACTTCTGTTGGAAGCGATTGACTTTGATTTCATCTTTGATCAGGAAACATGTAAATAGAGCAAAACAGTCGGAGCAAATCGGGGAGATTGCCTTGTCGAGACTCGGCAGGAACGCCACGGCACGTGCGGAGCAGGTCCACCATAACTAGCTAATTAACTGTTAGTACTCCGTAACTAGGCAGTACGTACGCGCTTACAGATATGGAGTGCGTACTACAAAGTACATAGCTGCGATACTGCTCGCAAATAAATCAATATAGCGACAATAATTAATAACAACGCACGAGCAGTACTTGCCTAATTCTTTTGAGCACAGCCTTCTCCAGAATCCTGCAGTTGTCCAGAGCTCAGACAATCCTGACAGACTAGTATCAGGCTGCCAGCAACAGCGTGAGCACTGAGCAGGTCGACACGAACGGCTCGTGGCTTAGTTCATTGTGTAATATACATAACACATGGTACGGAGTATAACAAAGTCAATATTAATATTAATATCAGCCGAGACCAGGGCCTGGTCAGTAAAGCCGAGTCGAACCATGCTATAGCGTATGAAGTTATTACGGCGTCTGGTTCTCGCTAAGTATGTAATAAGTACCTGCTAAGGCATACGGACTGGAGTACTTGCTCCGTAATTGTATTGTTGTTAATATTATTATGATTATTCGCGACAGGCCGAACAGGCCAACTAACACATCAACACTGAATCTTGGATCCACCGACTACCACCGGCCTGCAGTCACAAAATACGCCGCCTCCCGCGACTGATCGACCGAGGACGGGAGATAGTCGGCCTGCCTCCATTCTCAATAATACGTACTCTGTACTCTGTACTCCAGCTTGCTGCAGCGTAACAAAAGGATTTTTCTTAAAAAAAGAAAACATAATATCAAATAAACTCTCCGGCTGATCGACATCCTTCCTCGGCCAGAAATCCTCTGTCCCCTAACATTACTCCGTACTATAGTATCCGTAAGTTAGTAACCCACTAAGGCTGTCCCACGTTCGATTAGCCCGCTTAGCATTTCACGAGAGAGAAAGACGCCGCACGCGGATTTCCTAATCGGGCAATATCACACTTAGCCCAACCCACGCCACACAAAATCCTTTTTGTTCTTTCTCTGCTGCTAGAGAAATCCCAGGTGGGAACTAATACCGTCTACGTCTAGTTTGACAACTCAGGATTCTATTCTCGACGAGACTCGGTGGAGCCATTATTCGCTGACTGTTCTTGTAGAACGTAGTAACGGTTTTATTCTTACTATCATATTGTTATGTATTTTTTTTAATTACCAGGGTCTACTCTATACTATCCTATCCTATAACAACATTCATCGGCATCTCCGTCGGCGTCGAAAAAAAATAGAAGCTTCTCCTGTTATTTTCTTTCCTTTTTCGATCTTAACCAAAGACGGAACCAATTGTCAATCATAAATTAAACGAAGGATTTTTTTCTTTAAAAAAAAAGCCAGCAGGAATATTATACATATGCATCCTGCTCCTTGTCGTCGACCGACCTAAATCGAGCCGGAAATGCACGTCGACTTCCCCCCGAAGAGCTAATGCGCCGATGGACCAGGATCTAAACAATTTTCATAATCCTTTTAATTTTTTTAGTGTTTTCTGTCAGCTTGTCTGGTTGGGGTTTCTCTCTCTCTCTCTTTGTGTTTGTGTGTTCGTTCTGATCGACCTGCATCGCGCATGCATGCAATCTGCATCCTGCACATGCACTCTTCTCCATCGAGTAAGACAGTAACAAGGGCACGGTCTACACTTTTGCTTCTCGCTGCATGGCTGAAACGTGTTAACTGACTAGTTAAAACGACATGCCAGTCTATCCAGAAAGAGATAATGGGAGCGGGGGGGACACCACCGCAAAAAGTCAATTCCTCAGAAGATGAGCAATTTTTTTCCCTACAGGGATTAAAAAAAAAAATTTTTGACAGCAAAAAAACAAGCCCCTCCGGTTGTCACTATACTAATTATTAGTACGTAGTCGTACATCGTACATCATGTTAGTTAACGAATACAACGTGCAAAGTGGGTATTGTAACTCCGGGATGATCTGATCGTCAAACACCGCCGTCGTACTCGGTACCCTTTTGCCCTTTTGCCCCCATTTTCCCCCAAAATTAAGAAATAAAAAGTAAAAATTTCAGGCTAATAAAAACGAATGGAAATGCTCAACTCAGCAAATGATGTGCAGATCTGAAACTCGGGAATGGTAGCCGGGTGGTTTGTCCGGACGGGAGCTGCCTCAGATTGACAGATTTGACGGGTGATTTTCGGTTGACGTTGCACTACCTCTTTGACCGCCTTACATCTCTCGGTTGCAAAATATACTGCACTCTTGGCACAGTTTTCGCAAAAAAATGTCGACGCCCACAATTTTTCCTTATAACTTTCTAAATTTTGCATAATTTCTTTAAAGAACCTCATATATTATTATTTGTATGGAGATGTATTATTATGTAAATTTTTAATATCGTATTCCTAAAGATAAATACGACAGAAAGCGTTGAAACTTGTTGTCAAAAATGAGTGCAGTATATTTTGCAACCGACAGACAGATAGATGGAACGGAGCTGTCTGGCTCTTCCAAGTATCGGGAAAAGTGGGGGACTCGAAACATGAAAGAACGATCTATATAAAATGACTCAGGACGATAACTCGATATAATTGGACTATAGACCGGCTGTTTTCCTATTCTCATTTTATTTCTCTGGGTTGGAATTGTAAGACTTGGGGGATGCTACTTTAAACCACCTGCTTCAGCAACAAACGTGCCAATCACTATGGCCGAATCAAAGGGTCTCCCAGAGCCTAAACGACTGATTATCACACACAATTCTGAGGGCAAGGCTATTTTCGATACCAGCTTGGGTGAAAAGGCTCGTTGAACATCAGTTGGTAGTGTTGCTGAATTCTTTCTTGGATACACGACCTCGATCGTCCTTTCCTGCTAACCTCAACGATGACGCCGACTTGAAATCGTATAGCGAATAATATCTTGGAGAGAACCCAGGTCTATCTATCAGTGGCGGTACAGTGTTGCGCGTAGTAGACATAGCCCCACGCACAGTGTCGCCGATGCATCGAACAGTGAGCTTGGACTTTGGTATCATAGTTCAAGGAGAAGCTGAGCTGTTACTGGATTCCGGAGAAGTCAAGCACATGTCACCCGGCGATATGGCTATTCAGCGGGGCACAATGCACGCGTGGAAGAATCCGACAGACAAATGGACGAGGATCGTATTTGTCCTGCAAGAAAGTCGACCGATTAATCACGGCGGGACAGCTTTGGGAGAAGACTACGGCGTGGGGATGCATGGAGTCCGCAAATCGACGTAGTATATCGTGCTCATACAACCTAGCAGACATAGTGTACAAAAGCAAGGAATATATATGTAAACAATGACATTAGCACCTTCTCTATATAAACGAAATGAAACCCTCCCGGCTACATGTGTATTTTGGACGAAAGTTAAAACACCTATGAAACGTCTTCCCTTGGTAACATGCCTAACCTTACTAATGTAAATCATTCAATAAGGTTCCATGTTAGGCTGTACGTGGTGCATTTTTCCAAAATTGAAGAAAAAATTAAGGAGAGGACGAGAAGTGCCTTGCAACAGAGAAGCGCAATGAAGAGTTGTAGATAGTCGGTTAGCTGTACATGTGGCTTGGATAGAGGGCAGTAATCAAAAATATTCAACACTCAGTTTGAGCGAAAAACAACTTTCTATATGTCTGCAAGGAGCCTAGCAATAAAACAAGCAACGGCCGCTACTTTGAGAAAGTCACTTCGACCTTAATTGGTAGCCGTGAAACAGACATAAGTGTGAATGTCTCGATGACGTTCTTCAGCCGAACGAATGCTGTATTGACTCCTTGGAACAAAAGGATCGAAGCATTCTAATCTGGCCGACTTAACCGTACTTCGATCGAAATGAAGAATCCAAGTACGTATATAATCCAAGAGCCTATGCAGCGATCTCCAACTCGCAACGATGGGACTTGGGCGCTATGAGAAAATAGTTCTCGATTTCCATGGAGCTGTCTGTTGCTGAATCAGCTAATCTGATAGAAGCACACGTTTTAAGGAAAACAAATGCGCCGAGCAAAAGCTCGTTCATTGCAAGATGCAATCCGAGACAAACTGTTTGATGTTATTATTCCACGCGTTGACGACAATCGGTCTCTACATCGCAAACTTACCCCGCGATCCTCCCCCAAATGGCATAAAAGCGTGCTTCATGTTTTCCGTAGGTGATTCCCATCTCTCAGGGATAAAGCTGTGCCGAATGTCAGTGTTACAACATCTACAAATTCGTCTTGCCTTCTATACTACTCACCTCTCTGGATCTTCAAATATGGTCTCATCCCGATGAAGGGTGTAGGCCTGCGTGCTTACTATCGTTCCACCTGGCATGAAGTAGCCTCCTAGTTTGGCGCCTCCTGGTGGACATACTCGCGGAAGGCTTCCTGGAGCTGCCCCATATAATCTCAAGGACTCGTCCACTACCATACGGAGATACCTCAGATTAGATATATCGGCGAGAGACGCATCTACAGGAAGAGAATCTATCTCAACAAGCAACTTCTCCTTGATGTCTTTATGTTGGGGCCGATGAAGCGTCCACACTAGATATGTCAGGGATACCGCCGTTGTATCGCTGCCCGCAATGATCAGATTAGAAGCTTCTGCCGATATCTGGGGAATCGATAATTCGTTGTTTTTTGACGAGTCTAAGAACTTGGAAAAGAGGCTAGATGGCGCTCTGTCTTTGGAGGAGTTGAGATATTCCTTGTGGTTTTCAATGGCGGCTCGTCCATAAGCATCGAGCCGTTCGCTAAGCTTGAGCGCATTTCGTACGGTAGGAATTGGCAAATATTCCACCAACTTGACTAAGGACGATAATTCGGCACGTATGCCCGAAATCATCATGGTTGTTTCCAGGTCCCGGATGTATTGTGTTTTCTGTTGAGCCAGTTACTAACATAATGATTGAAAGGAAATGTTTGCAAACAAACCTCTTCTTGCTTTAACATGTCAAACGATACGCCAAAACTTAGCTCACCAATGACATCCGTGGCCATGAAAGTGAACCACTTGAGGATGTCTGCGCGGCTTGCCGAGGCGTCTCGCTTTATCTTGGAAATAGCAGTATCCACCTTTGCTCTAATCTGCGGTTCGAACCGTAATAGAGACGAAACAGAGAAGTTTTGCGCAAATAAGCGACGTCGGATTGCATGTTGTTTCTGATCTATCAATGAAAATATTCCCGGATGGGCACTGTCATTGAAAATTGTATACCAATCACTCTTCCTGAAATTGGACCCGACGCGGTGGATTTGCTTCACGCTGGATAAATCGGCAATGGCTATCTCATTAGGCGAAATACGAACGTACGGGCCTTTTAGAAGCCGGCAACGTTACTGTTTTAAATCTTTTGTGTACGTGGAGTATATAAAACTTACCGTAAGTCCTATGCAATGAGTGAATATATTGTGACCTATTCCCGCTCAGGATATGACATTTCAAAACAAGATTCGTCCAAGAGGCGTAAAGAGGGCCTGGTATTTCTCGTAACGGCGTAAACAGGGCAATCTTGATTGTCTTTAAGCTGTTAGCGTTGCCTTAACTACTTGCAGTTCGTTGCTCATCACTATAACTAGCCGGGCGAGTAGCCACAGCAGGGCTAAACACAGCAGCAACCTTGCTGCCGTGAAATTTGCGAAAACCATTCTCTCAACCAAGGCCAGCGTTTTGTTGCGTTTCAAAATTTCCTTGTTTTGCTAGCCATGGTTTTATATGAACTTCAGGACCAGAACCTGAAACAATTGCTGGGATTTCGTGCTGGGCCACAAGATTCAGAGCGTGCCAAATGCGTTTGAGGTCTACATAGTAGTGTTCCGAGATGGGGGAACCCTCCCGAGATGGGGGAAGTGCTTATTCTGTAAGGGGCATGAGTAACTGCAAAGGGGTAAAAAGGAACTGGTCAGCTCTGTATGTGGTTGCAAATTCCGACAGTGGAGCCGAAGAAAAGAGCCAAGGTAATAGGCAGTCTAAGCGGGGTTTCCTTTTCTCTCGAGTAAAGTCATTTAGTGATGCGGTATCATGATCTCCAATAGTACACTTAATCGTGTACAAAAACACATAAGAGTATTTTGCTTAGCGATATCTACCCCATCTAACCAATGTATCCACCAATTATGTTTGAATATATTAAATTTGAATGTACGTGAATATATCTGACTGTTCATGGATATATTTGAACATTTGCGTCAGCGCGCGTTATACAGTATGTGGAGATAAGTGGAGGATCAACGATGCAGGTATCTTCCCCGCATTCATTAATAGGTCCCCACATACATGACCGTAGGTTTGTTAGAAAAGCTGGGGTAATTTTAGGGTAAACATCAGCTCGGCTTTGCACTGGAAGCAAACGCTCCTTATCTTTTCTCTGATAACAAGGATTAGGGGACAATCGCGTACTACTTTACTGATTGAAATTCACAAAACCGAACCTAGCATACAAAATCTGTAAGAGAATTGGAGCATGATGGAACAAACGGACGAGAAAGATACTTCATCAGAGTCAAATCTTCCCACTGATAACAGAAGGGTTGAGGTGGTCCTCATAGCTGTGATCCTCAGTGTCTTCGCTCAGACATTGTGTTGCCTGCGACTAGCGACACGAGCATTGATTGTGAGGCGACTTCAAGCCGATGATTACATGATTATAGGAGCAATGGTGAGAGATATTGCTACCCCTGGTGCCAAATTCGGCTATGTAAAAGCCAATTTGGTACGAAAGAACTTGCTGAAAACCTGCAAAATCAAAATCAGGCGTTGGCAATGTCTGAGACCGTGATTAGCTGTATATGTATGGCGTGACCAGCGTTTAAATTTGCCTTGCGGCTAACATCTTACAGCCCCAACTTACGGAGTCGGTTATCATGCCTGGGATCTACCCCTGCACTATTCAATCACAGTTGTTGGAAAGGTATAAGAGCATTCCAAAATACTTCCTTCTTTCTTCGCTAGGGCCCGGGTTAGCTTAACGCGTCATTAGATCCAATATGCCTACTTGGCAATTAGTTTTGGAAGCCTGAGCTTTACGCGCATCTCACTTCTATTGTTATACCTCTCGTTGACTATCGTGACTTCAAGAATATTTACTTGGGGTGTTGTCGCTGTGAATGCTATCTTCTCGTTAGCAGGTTTATTCATGGTTGTCTTCCGCTGCGACTCAATTGCCGAGTCGTCCAAGATTTTCAATCAGTCAGGGTCATGTATAGACTACGCAGTCTTAACCTGTGTCATATTTTCCATCAATATAGCACTCAACATAATCACCATCATTATTCCTCTTCCGATCTTATGGAAAATTCAGCGGCCGACGAAGCAGAGGATAGCACTTATAACATTATTCAGCACCACAGTATTGTATGTGCCCCCACCCCCATTCCTTGCTCCCGGTTGCCTTTTTCCTCCCACGTTTCCCCGAGCTGCCATACCAGATGCTTGTGACTGATATGGAAACCTGAATGTTGTAGTGTCCTTGCGGCTTGCGTTATCTGGTTCGTGAAAACAGAACAGATGTTATATGATAAGAAATTTTATGCAGATTACTGCTGTAAGAATTCCTATTCCATAAAGGCCTTCCGTCATTTCCATGCCGCTCTCTGGTTTTGAATGCGATCAAGAATCATACATATGGCATTTGAAGCTAACTGAGTGAACTGCTTGTATTAAGTTAATGTCGTGACAGCACTGAACTGGGCGAATGTTGAGACTAACATGGCTCTTATTTGCGCATCAATTCCATACCTCAAACCCCTGTACAAGCGTGCGGCCTCATTATTTGTTACTTCCAGGTCAGAATGGCTCTACTTTGAGACTCGTGGTGGCAGTGTCGAACCTGGTATGCCTCTCAGCTATCATCCACCGTCGAGAACGAGAAATTCAAAACGTGGCTTTAGCCTCGAGACTCATGTCAGGCCATTCTCACCTAATGACAGGCTCCACATGCCGCTGTGACTGAGACGGGGGTGACGATATAGTCGATCAGTCCCAGTGCGTCGCTTATTGACGTAAGTGTAATTGAAGATGAAAGGAAAGGACACAATGGAGGCGGAAAAAAAGATGTATTAAAATTAGTTAATTGTCCAGTATGTTCAAACCTATTCACGAAAAAGTTAATTTGTCGTTACTGTCTTTCTATGCGGGATGGGTGTCTCTTTTATGATTCCAGGTCAAAAGAGGACTAATCAAACTAGGAATCAACACCCCTCCCCATCGTTTGCAAATTAAAACTGAATATTATATATTCTCATTAAGAGATGCTGGGGTCACAGTCGCAGCCAATGCTAACGAGCTCCCCAATTACAAATACGAAAAAAAGGTTCGACCACCAAAATTGTCTAGGATGATCTTTGATGGTTAGGTACAGGTCTATTGCGAAGTGGTAGAGAGACATGATAACAATGTGAAGGGAGATAGATACCTGACGTACATAATTAAATCCGATTGACGGAACTATCATTAGACCGAAGCATAGTATGCCTTATCCAAACTCTATTCCAACCCACATATCACCGTGTGAAGCAGCGTACTCAGAAGAAGCACCGGCCGTCGTCCAAATGAGTTGACCAGAGAAACCCAGACAATATTAGCTGCACCGAGCATCAGTACGTTGACCTAGTAGAAGATCAGCGAGATATGAAGGAATGGAACTCAATGTCGCACATGCTTTATGGTCTCACCGATACAAGATGGATTAGATTGCTTTCCGAGACTGGTGGATTAAAGGCAAGAGGAGTCGCCAATAGTGGGATTGCACTGGCTATAGATGACAAGGCAAAATAGCGGTAAATCCAAATACAGCCATGCATATCAGGGCTGCAACTTTCTGCTGGAATCTCCAGTGTAGGGGATCCATTGGGTCAGAAGAAGGCTGGGGGTACAGGAGAACGCTCTTGTCCTGCTGTGACTTCATGTAATCTGTTCCAAGCGGTAGTTTCGCGTTAGTTTTGACGAGCAAAGGCCTAGGAACTGGGAGAACTTGAAACACGATAGACTGACCTGACAAGTGAATGGTACCCAGAGGTCGAGCCAACCTCACTTCATTTTTAGATAAGGCGAATGCCTCTCTGAAACCGGTCATTCTTGCTGGAGATAAACCGAAATATGTTGATGTTGGAGATGGAGACGTCAATTGGCCTCTGTTGATGTGAATTAGTTCCGAACTATACTTTATAGGGTTTGATAGTGTATACAGTACTAGTGTATCCTTGCATTGTGGGGGAACCGTCGCTGAGACTTAGGGCCCGATGTGGGCACCTAGTACTATCCCGATTTCTTCAAGAGCAAACCCTAAGGTCACTAAGGTAGTAAAGGTAATAGTTTGTGTCCCATATCACCAGACTGGATCTTATGTTAATGCCACCTAGCAAAACAGTTTTCCAAGATAAAAGAGTCGCATGCTTCTTCACCTTTATTCCCCGCACATTCTTGAAGCCAGAGGCTGGAGTCTCCGCAGTGCTGGCTTTTCTCCACATCGTAATTCTTACCTTCTTTATTTCGAGCATGATATCCCGCTACAATGTGCCCAATGTATCTCCCCTAACAAATTAAAAGTCAGAACCTGAAATGGCGCTGGCTGCTTTCACTCTCGAAAAGGTCGGGCTACCGAGCCCTCAGTTGGGCCTGGCCTACCTCGTTATGATTTACTTCACTTTAACTGTGGGCAAGGTACCTCGCATACTCCAAACTATTCTCAAGCGATTTAGACGAACAATTTTTAAACAAATTAATAGATCCTCTTTTCAGTTTTCGCAAGTCCGTTAAGGAGCCTTCCCGGCCCGGTTTGGGCTCGCTTCACATCATTCCCAATTTCTCTAGCGACGGTCAAAGGACGACGTGCCCAGGTAGCCAAACCCGGCCATATTGCCATCTCTATTCGCTTCTTCTTGCGCAAATACTAATGCCACACAGCAACTGTATAAACTTCATCAGCAATATGGCACGGTTGTACGCGTCGGACCCAAAGAAGTCTCCATCGGAGACTACCGATACTATCGTGCCATCTATGCAGATTCGAAATCGGTTATGAAAGATCCCCACTTCTATGGTGCGGCCACATTTATCGGCAAAGACAATATCTTTCAAATGACGTTAGTTTTATGATTTTTGTACTGCGTTTGCTGAACTCGCCTAACCTGGACAGGCGTCCAACCCAGCATTTAGCGAGAAGGCGACTTAGCGCTCAACCGTATTCTCTCCAATCGGTCGCGTCTCTCAACGCATTGGTTCGCCGGAAAGCTGAAGCCTTGGTGTCCGGGTTGATTGCCGGCGCAAAACAGTCGCCTATGAAATCAGTAGATGCTTTTGAAATCTGTAGCCGCTACAGTCTAGAGGTTATATGCTCGGCCGCCTTTGCCACGGATCTGCCGTCTAAGGATGGTAACGACGAGACGGCATTGCTCATGCACGCAATGGACGAAAGTGCGAAGACTCTCCCTCTCGCAGCTATAATGCCGTGGCTGCGCTCAACCGGGCTTGGACGCAAGGTTCCCGGCCCTGTCGGCGAGCCCTTCCGCCAGATGTTGTACTGGGAGAAGCAGTCGCGTAAGATGGTTGACCATCTTATTAAGGTAATGTCTAGCGGGGCGGAATCTACTGAGAAGAATTTGCTAGCCCCTTTGCTGAACGAGGAGGATTCATTCCTCGGCCGCAAGTTAACAAACGACGAGCTTGTTGAGGAAGCAATGGGTATCATGTTTGCCGGCAGTGGAACAACGTCCACGACATTGACCTATCTTCTCTATGCCATATCGTGCCCAGAAAATGTAGCAGTCCAAGCTAGACTTCGCAAGGAAGTACTGGATCTCCCTATGGGAGACATGCTTGCTCTCCGAAACAGCCCTTACGTCAACGCTGTGATCAAGGAGACATTCCGCCTCTACCCCACCATTATCTCAACACTACCGCGAATTGTAACTGAACCGTTCCAGGTGGGAAGTAATGTGTTACCAGCCGGTACAGTGGTTGGGATGCAGAACTATGTCCATCATCGGGATGCTGACATCTTCCCTCGACCTCTCGCATTTACACCCGAACGGTGGTTGATGAGCACTAAGGAGATGGAACTTTCGTTGACGCCGTTTAGCTTAGGGAGACGTAATTGCATTGGGCAGAATCTAGCGTGGGAGGAATTGTATCTTGCTGTTGATGCAGTGATGCGAGCAGGGTACATCATTCGGTTGGGCAAAGAGATGAAAGCCGGGGAAATGGAGTTGGAAGACCGCTTTAATATTGCACCCTCTGGTCGACGACTGATGCTGGAATTAACCCCGATTTGATATGGTCACTTTCAACCTGTCGCAAGGTATCCTGTCGACACATGCCGCTTTGGTGACAAGGGTTTGTGTCCTTAGGGAGGTGCTGATTAGCTTATATTGATTGAATAGAGGGGATTGACCATTATATTATTATATGGTGTTGACATAGTTTATATAAAATATATCAAAAACCAATTGAAAGAATCCCAGGATCAGAACCATAAAAGGTCGGCCTATACCTTTGTCATGTATATGACATAGAGACAACTGGGTCTCAAAACACCTCGATTCAATCCAGCGACTTTATGCTAGCATCGTGGGTGGGTGAAATAGTGGCACTTATGAATCTTAGCAAAGATACAGTTGTCAGGCCTTGGCGTGTGTCCGCGGTCCTACCGCGATCGATTCAGGGCTGCCCACCTCGGCCCAGCCCAAGCACAGGCCTACAACGCGCCTGGATCCGCCGCTTTGTGCTTGATGCAGTCATATGGCAACCGTACGGTATACCAAAGTAGCCTCTTCTTTATATATATATATTTACATATATATTTCGGTTAGCCGTGTGCTATATCACTATTACTCCTAAGTACTATACTGCTATGGTGTAGCATGACTTATGCAAGTTAGGGTGATGTAGATCATTCTTATGTAGAGCTCAATTATATCATACGAACAACTCGCGTATATCAAAAACAAATTCCCGCTCAACATGAACATAAAGAAAAGAAAACAAACGCTATCCAACACGCAGGGGTATCAGACCATAAAACAACCAGCAAAAGACATCCTACCGCCGTCCCAGTGTCCCCGTCATCCTGCTCCCACTGCTCGCCATCAGGCTCTGCTTGACAATGGCATCGGCCGCCGCCGCCGCTGCCAATCGCTCCTTCTGGCGGCTGCGGTCGCGGAGATAGCCTGCTGCTTCCGGGCGCATGCGGAGAATGCGCAGAATCATGTCGTCGTTGGGGTCTGCTTGCGCTTCACGCCACTTCTCGGCCTTGGCTTTGCGCATCGTGCCAATGTTGCGCACAAACATCACGCTCTTGGCTCGCTTCACGGGTACGCCCAACATGCCAGACCCGCCCAGGTGGCTCGAGCCTGTGGGTGCTGAGAGGCGGCCCTTGTTAGCCTGCTGTTTTGCCGCTGTCGCTGATGCCATTCGCTCGCTCGTGCGTATCAGCGTGTCCGTCGGCTCGAAATAGAAAAAGTTGAGAGACTGGATCTCGTGGTATTTTGGCGATTTCAAAATGTCCAGCGACACTCCGTTGGCCTCTCCCGTTACTTCGTCTGGCACTTGAAAGAAAACCAACAACAACTCGAGCCACTTGGATACAATGTCGACTTCTTGCTGTGTCAGCGGCCGCTGGTTCGACGGCTTGTCGGAAAGAGGTGGCACAAGAAGACCCTCGATCGTGACCAGCACTTCTTTCCACAGCCGAGCCATGACCATCTTCATCGCCTCCGATGTCAGTGTCTTGTCCATGATGGCAAAATTATCGTTGAAGTAGGTAAAGAGAGGATCGAGGGCCATCTCAATCTCCTCCTGGGTTGGCATTGTCGACGTGTTTCCAGACCGATTGCGACCAAGGAAGCTGGAAATCGTAAGACCGCGATTCAGCATTGCCTTAAGCGCTCTTCGAGAAAGAGAGTGGCTGATATAAGCTGAAAGCTACACAGAATTGTTAGACATGGGTGTTATATTCAACCAGGATAAAGTATGACCAACCTTTTCGGTAATCTTCCGAGTCATCTCCTTCTCAGTCCGCTTCAACGTTCGAAAGGTCTTTCCAAAGTAAAACTGAATGTCGTCTCGTTCACCTTCCATACTGACTCGAAGCAGAATCCGCCCTTGCGTGTCCAGATCCAGCCAGAATTCGCGCGGAAGAAAGTCACTAAAGTGGGCTGGATCCAGCTTGAGCGACGTCCGTCCCACGTAGTCATGGTCGCCAACCTGATCCCAGTCCCACACTGTGGCAATGATATTTAGTGGTCCTCTGGTGGTGATGTCGACCGCACTATCCCACCGCGGATTAAGATTGCGGTACACAATGTGAGTCTTGGCTATGCGCTTCTGGTACTCGTCCGCCAAAACGACGTACGGGTCACTCCACCCATCAATGTCGCACGCCTTCAAATCCTCTCCTTCAACGATTTTCACTGTAAAGACATAAGTCGTCGCCTTGCGGATCTTTTGCTGAGTTAGGGGAGGACTGTGTTTTGCAATCACGTCCGCGCACCCATCCACGTTGATCTCCTTTTCCAACTTCTCAAGCTGGTTAACCGCATAGGCGATGTTGTTCAGTTTGACAAGAGACTGTCGTTATTAGGATCAGGAAAATATGACAATGGTTATATGACGTACCTCTGGCAAGAATTGAAAGGGCTCAATTTTCTCCTTGTAGTTCCACGCTTCTTTGGCCATCTGCATAAACCTCTCTTGTCTAGTTTGTACAACGGTAGCCTCTTGGTCTGGCGACAGGCGGTCCATCTCCTTGATGAATGATTGCTCAAGCAATTCACAGTACTTAGCGATTCCACGTCCAATAGACTTGGACAAGGCAGTCATAAACTTGGCGTACTGGAAATCGTCATCCCACCCTAAATTGACAAGCTCCTCAACAATCGAGTTGAATGAGCGAAATATGTCAATTGCAGAGACACTGTGCCGTAGTTCGTCCTCAGAAAGCACGTTTGAATTATCGTTCCTGACGGCAAATGTGTCTTGTTTAGTGGCTTGCTCAACCCAATCCATGATTTTTCCCTCGGCTTGATAGATCCACTGCCAGACAAACCCAGAGAGCAGATCCTCTATAGGCACAGGGAAACGCGTGCTAGAATCTCGATTAGTCACAGATCCGCAAGTTAATTTCCCAAAAACTTACTCAGGGAGTGCTTCCGAGTGCAGGCGTCTGATCGAAGCAAACGTCTTGTAGAGCTCAAACCCATCCTCAATGGGAATCTCGACGCCTTGGTCCTTTGCTCGTTGCATGAGTCTGATGACAATATCCTGTGCGTCATGTGCAAACATCGGTAGCACACAGCCTAGCAATATGTCCAAAGGACTGACCCTGGTTAATAGTTAGCTTTACCATCTTTACAAAACAGAGGTTGAAAAAAAAAAGAAAAGAAAAGAAAAAAAAAAAGAGAAAAACTTACCCCATGATTACAGGATTCTTTCTGTATCGTTTCTGGATCTTTTTGCCCAGCTTCATGATCGATTCCCCCAGCTGAGTGACCTGATATGCCTCCCATTCCGATTGATCCGCCGGTATGGCTTGGTCCAGCAGTCGCTGATAACATTCCTTGGCCTTGTCGAGAAGTCCTTCTTGGACATGCTTGGTGAATGTGTCAAACTTGTGCGGCGTTTCTTCGAAATGGGGATCAGCTCGGACGTGATGATCCAAAACATACATGACTGGACCGATTGGACGAGGTTCGGGGTCATAGCAATGCATCATCACTTCATACAGCTCGCGCAAGAGTGCTTCTCGTAATGCCCACAAAAGTTCGCGCATCAAGATAGTATCAGGCAAAATCCACTTTTCCCTCTCAAAGACTACAGATGCCACAAAACTGCTTCGTTTCTTGGCATCCTGCATGGGCGCTTCTTTGACAAAGGTAAAGGCAGAATCCACCGTTTCGATGTCAATTTTCTGCTCCATAAACTTCTCACGGATGACGTCCAGAAATAAAACTACCCGAGAAGAAGCCGGAACTCGCCAACGCAAGCATATTTCATTTAAAAGTTCGGTAGATTGCTTCGACAGCAGTTTCATGGATGGAACTTCAGCCGTCGCCTCTGTGGCTTCCAGCTTCTGGTCCTGAATATCATAAATGAGGGCTCGAGAGAGGATAGCCCGATAGAGAGAGCGTGGATCGGATGGAATAAAAGTGTAAATGTTGTCCGGCTCTGCCCCATCTGTCAAGGACATTGAGCTTAGATCAATAGGCTGGTCTATCACATACGAAATGCGATTCGACTTGTTCGAATTGGGCGCCGATGGGTCGGAGAAATTAGAGTCTGTAGCGTCCTGAGCCAGGGCGTTGAACTGAGGCAGGGCGCTACCAGGGGTGCTCTTTGCAAGCTCGGGGTTGGATTGCACAATTGCCAGCATCATTTGTGAAAGGTCCGGCCCCTCACCACGTTTCCATGTTTCATAGGCTTCATCGTCGGCGAAATCGTCTCTGGATAAAGTTTTTCCAGTCTTCAAGGTCAAGTGAGCTTGGTAGTTCTTTAGGTCTTGAAGCGCAGCCTTTTCCGTCCATGCAGTCTTATTCCGGTTGATATCATCCTGGGCTTGGAACGAACTAATCCCGAATATTTTGGCGACAAATTGCACCAGCGGCATGTCTTTGACGTCGTAACTCACAGGGGCAATTGTCTCGATTGTCGTCTTGGATGGTCCATTAGACTCGGCAAGATCCTGGTCATGGGCCAGTAGTTTGCTTTCTAGAACTGCCAGCCTGCTGGTCAATTCTGGTCTGTCCTTGGCCCAGTCATGTTCCTTCAAGATAAGAGTAATGAGACGGACAAATAGCGCAACGTGTCGATCCACCATCAGGCTCCAGCTGTCGTCACTCGGGTCTTTCCCTTTTCCTAGTTCCTTGGTTGCGTTAGAGAAAAAAATCAAAACGAGATCCTCCACACGGCGATCTTGCTCCATACGCTTCTTGAAAGACTGTTCTTTCAGTGCGTTCAAAAAGATAGCAAACGTCCGTATCACCAGTGGATCTTTGTATTCCTTTCGCTTTTCCGTGCCGACCAAGACTCCCGTGAGTCTCTTTTCGAGTTCTGCTATGAATCCATGCGGAAACCTTGTGCTTTTCGAGTCCCTGAGCCGAACAAAGTCTCCGAGGAGATCCTGCAACGACGACGATGACCGGCGTACATGGCTGTTAGGGCTTGGCGCCTTTTGCGTACGCCGTGCTCGAGGCTGGAGGAGGTGAGACAAGTACGCAACTCGAAGTGCATAGGAGTAGGCGTCAGTCGAGCTTAGCAGGCGCTTTCGAGAAGAATTGGACAGACTGCGAGAATGAGAGCGCTTCTCCTCATTTTGCAGGCTGTTTAGGCGACGATTGACGCCACTAGATCGGTTTGATGCCGTCGACATTAGTTTCAGCAAGTTTGTTGATCCTTGTTTATCGCAGGGCTCGGCGGCGTGTATATGTGAAATTGGAAGACCATCGGGTACACAAACAATGCCAGCGACTTCGATGGGCACAAGTTAGGGAGCGGCGCGCTCCCAAGGGCTTGCGGTGAGAGAAGTCGCAGTGGTATCGAGTGAGGATTTTCACTGCAGAGTGGACAGCCTGTTTAGCTCTAGACGGTTTTTTTTTGTGAGTCGTGAGTGAGGGGGAAGTGAAACAACACACTGACGTAGCTTACCGCTCCGCCGCGGGCTATTATGGGAAACGTTGACTAGCGGCGCGCCAAGAAGCCGCCGTTGCCAATGACCACAACAGCGTGAACTACTTGTCAAGCGGCAGCGTCAATCACATGAGTAGCGTGTCCGAGGCCGTTCCAGTGGCCAGTCGATGAGCAGGATTATTATTTATTGAGCAATTAGAGCGGCTTTGATATCTAGCTATGTCTGTGTCGAGACTGGAGAGTCGTGACCCTGGTGACACTGCGAAGGTTGGTTGGCGCCAACGTTGGGTCAAATTTGTTGGTACTACGATTCACCTGCCTAATAGCGGTCTGGGGCGGTCATCATTCAGTATTTGTTTAGCTTCAATATCGATTTAATTGCCTAATATAAAAATAATACAGCACCTCGTAGCGGGACAGCTCCCAGTACAGCGTGGACATGAATGTAGTATTCAAAACACAGGGATAATCGGGCCCTATTCTCCCCGAGTCCTGGCATGGGTATTTCTTGCAGACAATCTTCCAAAGATATAGTTGAAGAGAGAAGGAAATGTGAATGAAAGACGGCAGACGACTAGGAAAGGCTACTGGAAGAATTGCCTTGAAACTTGATATTGGTTGATATTGGAACTCGCGAACTGGACCTTTGAATAGTCTCGTTGTTGAACACTTCATTGACGCCGAGGGAAAGCTGCTTTATGTACATATAATCACAAAGAAATCACCATGTGTCCTCGCCGGCTTTGCGGGCCTGTTTTCACCAATCAGTAACTTATCAAGGCACCAGGACAGATCAAGACTTACCGGCACAGCTTCAGGGCCGCCCAGTTCCTTTTCGAGTCCATCCGGGAATGTGCGAGGCGTGCTCGGCTTATCTGGGTAGTACATGCTGACTAGGCCACAGAAGCCGAGGAAGCCGGCGACAAAAGTCCCAAGCGACAAAAAGGCCTTTTTCGATGTGACATGAGTGTACTGCTCAGGGCTGAAAACACCCAGGATATCGTTGTCTTCGTGAATAGGCTCTCCAAAGTTACGCCTCTCCTGCTTATCCCACCATTGGCCATTGGGGTCGCGGAATTGGCGTTTGATGGCGGGAGGGTTGGGGTAGTTTCCGTTCTGCACAGAGCCGGGTCAGCCAATTCGCGAAATTTGCGCAGTCTTTTGATTTCATACCAGGTGAGGATCCTCATCTTCTACCGTAGCTCGAAGAGCTCGTGCCTCTGAGAAAGCGGCGCGGGGGACGGCGATGCGAGAGGTAGTTGCGGCTTGAGGCAAGCGCCTCGTCAATAGCTGGCGAGACAGCATCTGGAAACTAGAATTGGTCAAAGTCTTCGATATCAGCACATTGAAGGAGTACGCACCGTTCCGCCCGGGATCAATTGGATTGGCGAGCGGTCAAGAGGGCGAGACGACAGCACTTGCGAAGGGGAGAGAGACGCAAGCAATAATCATGAAGTCGGGTGAGGTAAGGAGCCGCCTTGGCATTACTGTGGCCTGAGGCAGCGACATGCTGACATAACACATGTGCTCGAGACACCTCGCCGCTTTTAGGCCAAATTGCGTCGAGGGAGCGAAAATCAAACCTCCCACTGAATTCCGCCTTCCAGCACCATTTTTCATCGCCAGCCACGCACCAGTGCCGATAACTATGCCCGACTCGCACAGGTGCTCCTACTCATAATTGTCTATCTTTTGATGCCCGATTTGGCCCATTTAGTCTCGTCTGTGCTGGGAAAGTCGGGGTCGGCCAAAGAGAAGGCCCCTGTCGCGCCTAGTGACAAGACATGCAAAACGGTGTACCTAACGGGACCTCAACGCATGATGGACGCGTGACCCCCGAACAAGACGAGAATTCTCGCGTTTCATCTGAACTCGAGCCGACCGACAAAGCCGATGAATCAGTTTTACCTATAAATGGACACAAAGGTGACGACCTAGCGGACGTGCACCTTGATGCACCGCCGTCCAAGAGGCGAAAGCTTATCGAGATCAGACGATCCACGCCTCGAGGAGTTTCGCCACCATGGAAGAAGGTTGGAGTTGAAGGTCCAACATCATTCATTGAGGGCGGTAGACGGAAATCCTCAAGAACGAACGCGGTCCCTCTCGACCTGCAGCCACCTTCTGCCAAGAGGCAAACTCGAGCGACTCAAAAGGACTACGTGACCAAGGCCGCCTCCTCTCGTCAAAAGACAACGGATTCATCAACACACGCGCACGCGTCACCCCGAGCTGGAAAGGGCGGAAGATATTCCCTTCCAGCAAAATATCCCTCGTCCGGGTCGTTGAACAATGCGGCTAGGGGAGAGTCTACAAGGAAGTCGAGTTCAAGGTTGTCAGCCAGCGCAGTCAATAATGTTAGTCCATCCGCAATTGCAAAATCAGCCAACTTGCGCACCAGGTCATACAGCTCGACGAATGCGCCTGGTCGCGTGCAAGCGGGTGTTTTAGGTACAAGGCGATCGCGCCGCAATGCTTCTTTCTCGATCGATGCGTCGGCGGAGGAGGAATTTGATACAAAAGAGTCTTATAACAACGAAAAAGATTTAGTGGAATCCGAAGGCGTCCCAAAGTATCCACGATTGCGACTCAAATTCAAAAAGGGATCCGTTAGCGTTCAGCACCCTGGCCACGTTGTTGCCCCAAAGAAACACGCCTCATTCCGAGAGTGGATCGACAATGTCGATGTGTTGGCTGGAGAAAACGCGATTTACACCCACCAGGATGCAGAACAAGAAGCTGCCAAACGGAACAGAGTGTTTGAAGCTGGTGAGCCTGGGGGGTTGCTCACTCCACAGGTCTGCTCGGCTTGTCTGCCCGAACCACAAGAAGAGCCTCCTCAGCAGTATTCTCACCACGACCACCTTGTCGCACATGCGTTGTTCTTCCGCAAACTTTTAGACCAAGAACATAAACGCCATCGAAATACCGCTCGCCACCTTGCTCAGTCGTGTGCCGAGGCATGGAGAAAGAGGAACAAAAGACCAGAGGATATTCTTCGCGAACAGCAAGAGGAAATCAAAGCCAAGCGACGACAAGTTATCAGAGATCTTCAAAGACAAATGGATCTTGTTCGTGCAGAGGTTGATCGGGCTCGACTAGCTCGGTGGGAAGAGGAGAGAAAGGCCGAAAACCAGCAGGCGTTGAATCAGGCAATCAAGCAGTCGACTATGCTCTTTGAGAAAAGACGACAAGAAATTCTTGGTATTGGGAGTGATATGGACGTTGCAAGCGAGGGCATTGATGAAGAAGAAGATGAAGACGAAGACGACGACTCGTCTGTTTCAGATGAAGATGAAAGCAACATGTCTAGTAGCGAAAGCGAAAGCGAGAGTGACGGTATAGATGATGACGACGAGGCGCTCACTGCCGAAGAATTGCGATTAAAATATGCAAATCTTCCGGGCGCCTTTGCCTCTAAAGACATCGATGCCGACTCGTCCGTGGTGTCTACATCTCAATATACTCCAGTGCCTGGGGAGGATCTCACAGAAAACGACGTTGCTTCCGAAGCAACTTCTCCTAATTTGTCAGCAAGGAACGAGAACCTCGACGACGTCGACCCAGTTTTGCTTGATGCCAGTGACGAGTCCACTGATATGGATGACGATATGGGCGACAGCGACATGGATAGCAGTGAAGAACAAGGAGATGAAAATGATAGTGATGATAACAGTGATCCCAGTGATGGTGAGCCTGGTTTGCTGGGCTTCTTCTCCTCGAAAGATCGTGTATACAGCAGCAATATAAATGATGCGGGAGAGGAGAGCGACGCAGCCGACGACCAAGATGATGATGAAGTTTCTCTTGTGCCGACAGGTCCACCCAAGGAGCTCGACGAAGCCAAGCCGACAGAGGGCCCTGATCCAGATGGCGTTCCTGACTCTGGATCGCCAAAAGAAATCAAGCAAGACAGTGAACAACAACCTGATATGATGATCCAAGACGAAGATCAGTCGCGACATAGTGGAGATGCTTCTAGCGAAGCATCGCCAGGCACTGTTGCTACCAAACCATCGGAGCCAGACTCGGTTTCATCTTATGAAACTCAATTCGAGAAGCCCTCAGAGAATCCGGAATCGGCCATGCTTGCCGGCCTCAAAACGCCAATTCCCCATCTGCTCAGAGGAACTTTGCGTGAGTATCAGCATTACGGGCTTGACTGGTTGGCAGGACTCTACGACAATCATATCAATGGCATTCTCGCCGATGAAATGGGTTTAGGAAAAACCATCCAAACAATCGCCCTGCTTGCACACCTAGCTGTCGAGCACGAGGTCTGGGGCCCACACTTGGTTGTGGTTCCTACTAGTGTCATCCTCAACTGGGAAATGGAATTCAAAAAGTGGTGCCCAGGCTTTAAGATCATGACATACTACGGCAATCAAGAAGAGAGAAAACAGAAACGACGGGGCTGGACAGATGACAGCAGCTGGGACGTTTTGATCACGTCATATCAACTCGTACTGCAGGACCAACAAGTGCTGAAGCGAAGAAACTGGCATTATATGGTTCTCGACGAGGCACACAACATCAAAAACTTTCGGTCACAACGGTGGCAAGCTCTGCTCACTTTCAAGACGCGAGCACGACTTCTTCTCACTGGAACGCCGCTTCAGAACAATTTGACTGAGCTATGGTCGCTTCTGTTTTTTCTCATGCCTTCGGATGAGGATGGCTCTGGTGTTGAAGGGTTTGCAGATCTTCGAAACTTTTCCGAATGGTTCCGGCGACCGGTCGAGCAAATCCTAGAACATGGCAGGGAAACAATGGACGACGAGGCCAAGCAGATTGTCACCAAACTGCACACAGTCCTTCGGCCATATCTGCTTCGGCGGCTCAAAGCGGATGTCGAAAAGCAAATGCCTGCCAAGTATGAACATGTGATCTACTGCCGTCTATCGAAGCGTCAACGCTATCTCTATGATGGGTTCATGTCTAGAGCTCAGACAAAAGAGACGCTTGCGTCGGGAAATTATTTATCTATTATCAACTGTCTTATGCAACTTCGAAAGGTCTGCAATCATCCGGACCTTTTTGAGACACGGCAGATCTCGACGTCTTTTGTGATGTCTACGTCTTTGGCGACGGACTACGAGGCCAAGGCCAATCTTGTCCGGCGCCGCCTTTTGTATCAGCACCCATTCGATAAACTAGACCTAGAGTTTCTCAACTTGGCGCCGGTGTTTAGAGAGGATCTGTCGAAAAGACTGGTACAAGACACGAGTCGCATTATGGCATTTGAGCCGTTAAAGGCATTGCGTGAACGTCAATATCTACGAACAAACTGGCAGATGGGGTTTGATGGCTCTTCGATTCGGTCTACGCTCGAGTCGATGGAAAATATCGCAAGGAAAAAGAGGATGAACGAACTGGAGAGCACCCTTTACTTTGAGTCAAACCGGCATGGACGACGGCCTGTGTGGGGGAAGAATTTGATTGATTTCCTCACGATTGAAAACCCGTACAATGGGTTCTCGACGCGCGGCTCTGTACGTGTGTCCAAGCTCGAGCAGCTAGCGAACCAGTCATCGGTGCTCGCCTCGATGATCAATTCGATCGAGGATCGAGCGCTGTCGATGGAAGGTTATATCCAGCGGTTTGCCTGCGTAACACCGGCGGCGACAGCCACGGGGACTACAGAGGCAGCAATCACACCTCTAGAAACGCGTTACTTTGACCGCGATATGATGTTTCACCAGTACGATCCGTTCCACGAGGCGCAAATGCGACTGTCTATTGCGTTCCCGGACAAGCGGCTGTTGCAATACGATTGCGGTAAACTGCAGCAACTTGACAAGCTACTTCGAAAACTTCAGGCGGGCGGCCATCGGGCTTTGATTTTTACGCAGATGACCAAGATGCTGGATATTCTGGAGCAATTTTTGAATATTCACGGGCATCGCTATCTCCGGCTCGACGGCACGACAAAAGTCGAGCAACGACAAATGCTTACCGACCGGTTTAATAATGACAACCGAATTCTCGCGTTCATCCTGTCTACTCGTTCTGGTGGATTGGGTATCAACCTTACCGGTGCCGACAGTGTCATTTTCTACGACTTGGATTGGAATCCGGCCATGGACAAGCAATGCCAGGACCGATGCCACCGAATCGGCCAGACCAGAGACGTGCACATTTACCGGTTCGTGTCGGAGTACACGATCGAATCCAACATCCTGCGCAAAGCCAATCAGAAGCGCATGCTCGACGACGTAGTCATCCAAGAAGGCGCATTCACCACGGATTACATCGCCAAGGTGCAAGTCAACGACATGATCGACGAGGCGCCGCCCGACGCCCAGGACGAGGCCAGCAAGGCCATGGACCGCGTCCTCGACAACCGCGGCGGCGGCACCGCGCGCGTGTTTGAGCAGGCCGAGGACAAGGAAGACATTGACGCGGCCAAGAACGCGCAAAAGGAGATGGAGCATGCAGATGACGGCGACTTTGAGGAGCGCAGCGCGTCGCATACACCCGCCGTTCCGGTCAAGGACGACGGCACTCCGGCTGCTGCTGCTGCCATTGAAGTCCTCGACGCAGAGACTGAGCCGAACCATATCGATGACTATCTCTTACGGTTCATGGAATGGAATCTCCAAGGCGAGCCTCTGGTATTACCGCCTGATAAAGTGAAGAAGAAGTCCAAGCGCGGGAAAGAGCATCGACTGAAACGACGTCGTTGAGAGTTTTTTTTTTATAAGGGAAAATATTTTTTTGTTAGGGTAGTGTTGGTTGGGTTATGTGTTTTTTATTTTTTATAATTTTGTTTTTTTATTTGCTATATGGTTATTACTCTTCTCTCTTGTCTAAGTTAGGAATACACTTATAATTGGTACCTCTGACTTTATGTTAGAGGTATGACTTGGTCGCAAATAGTTTTTCTATACTTGATAGCATTGAATTTAGATAACGCACCTATTTACATCGACTGATGTATAGTATAGTGGGTTTGATATTGGTTAACCATACCGATCTATATGTTTACATATATCGGGGTACATATGTATAAATGCACAGCAGCACGCATAGACAGTCGCACAAACACTTGACATTTTTGACAAACATTACTCGACATCCAACCCACGTCTTCTCTACATGCACACTGCTCCGCTCGCTCGTTATTTTTCCATGTGATTGCCACTTTACATGTACGTACCAGCGCATCCTGACATCAGTCGGTCCTTAGTTCGACGCAACTAATTAGCCCGACGCACCCATCCATTGAATCCCGATGTCCCAGCATGGGCTGTCCGTCGAACCGATCGGAGGCGAACACCTGTTCATGCACTACTACTAATGGGTATTACCGAATTCGCCACTGTGTACATTAAGTAGGTTTCTACAGATCTTGGTTTTTCTTAGCATATTAGAAAGTATGCTAATGAGGGGGAGGGCGGGGAGGGGTACGGAAGGAGGAATAGATCTGGACTATTTGGGCCCTTTTTGGCTACGTGCAGGAAGTTGGAAACAAAGAGAGAAAAAGAAAAAGAAAAAAAAAAAAAAAAAAGGTTAAACGACACTGCAGCCCTCCTGGTAACAAAGTGCATCACGCGGATAAGTCTACGAATTCCCCGGGCAAGTCTGGGCTGTGTTCGAAACATGGTCAAAATGCACCCGAGAACAACAAATGCATTGGGAATCTGTGAAACCGGCAATCCTCGAAACGACATATTATTCTCCGATAGATGGCATATCAAGTGTACATGTAGCGGAAACCTTTTACTCGAATCAAATATGATATCAACCAAACGGGGTTTGACTGATATGACCTGTCTTGTTTTGTATATATTGTGCACGGTTCAGCTGAGACGAGTACTGTCTGTTTTCAGATTAGACAGGAATCAGGACAAAGAGGTGAAAACTAATTACTTGTTGACTGGTCGGGTCAGCTGTGATGGACTTGCAAGAACAAAGAAACCGACACAAGTACTATTATTGATAATACAAACTGTCCGTAATAATAATAACAAACTCGATTACAGAGCAGCGGAAACAAAGCCGCAGCTTAGCTAATATTTAGTATTGATTGCCCAACAATTTACCAACACGACGGGTTGACGGTTGCACATGTCACATAGACTATAGTAATTACATCGCATATCTCAGCATACTAGCAGGCACGGACATTGCATAGACGGCACACGATAGCGATCATTTTGTTTTTTCCTGCCGCCGAGTCAGATTGGAGGAGCGGCCAGCGGGGATGCACGTCTGAAGCCGAGGAACGACTGGTGGCGTTGCATCTAGACTCGATGGCATCTGTGAATAGCCGGCGAAGTTGAACAGTAAGACAAGATACAAAAAAGTGGTACGTATTAATTTACTACGTATTCCGCCTCGTTTGTTCGCGATGATCTGCAAGAACATCATGCCTAGTCACCGAGTTTAATTTTTTCCAATTGACAGCTGAGCAAGACGACGGCGGTTGATAAGCAACCACGCGCACAAGTGCGGAAAGTCGCAGATCGACTTTCCTGGTTGGGCATGCGTCTTGCATAAGCGTGGGTACCTAGTTGCTAACTTAGTAAATACAGAGTACAGATACTCAAGAGTAATGCAGCAGCAGCAGCAGCTATAGTTGATCAAGAGGGTCGGCGACTACCGGGCTCCATTTGTATTTGAAAATTTATTTTGGCAAGAGTCATGCAAATTATTTTATTATTTTATATTTGGTGAAGAGAGTTGACTGCGTTGACACAACCAACTAGTGAGAGTTGGTGTAGGCAAATGGGTCGCTGGAATTACATAATCAGTCAGGCCCAAAGAGGAGTTAGGGTTCGGCACATTGAACCTGCGAAGATCCCGTCGTACTAGTAAGATACTTACTGCGTTGTCTAACTACGTAGTCAACTGGAGAGATGACATAATTAATATCGTTAATGAATGACAATTGCTCTTGTGCTGTCCGTCCACCGATCGCAATCCATGATCCTGCAGGGATGACGCATGCGAAGATCTATATTTGCTTTCTGTTAAAAACGCGGTTCAAAAATGTGATTCATGGTGATGCCTGCAGCTGAGCAGCTCATGCACTGACACTGACAAACACATGGCGGAACTAGACCGAGCTAGACCATGGTCGAGGATCGCCGACCGGGTACGAAGGGCGAGAGTTCGTTTGATGGGTCATGGATCATGGCATGGCAGGGTGGGATGTTATTTAATAATAATAATACTCCGTATTATTATCAGAGCACCCTTTGCAAAGTGTATGTGTCAGTCGCAGGATGGCGTCCTATGGTTCGAAACGGCAATAGGTGGCGTTCAAGGCTCAAGCGCGGTGACACGGCGAGCTGCTGACTGCCTCGCTATTTATGGGTTAAACTCTGCTGCCGGTTGACATGGTGTTTAAAAAACGCTATCTCTTGGCGAATTTGCCCAAAGAGGCAGCTGGGTGGTCCTGTCAGCTGCACCGCACTAAAGTAGTCAATAATAGTAGTGCTTTTTGCCCTTCTTCACGATTAGAGACCTAATTAGCGGCCGGATGGTGGGGTGAACTGTGGCTGATACGCGCGGCTAAACCCTTCTGGGCAATTCGTGGCAAAGGCATGGCAGAAACCTTGAACCCTTCCGCCGCAGCATGCCGTCGAGCGGTGCGGCCAATCAGCGTGTCTCCGGAATGAAGGCTTCTCTTTCCGAGCGGGCTGCCAGGGCTTTTGGCTTTTCTGTTGTTCTCCACAAATTGCCGGATCGGGTAATAACGAAGAGAAGGTACGTACAGAGCGGCACACAGCAACAGGAGGTCTGCCGTTTGGTCTCGTCATTCTGAAGAGAGCAAGGGAAAAACCGCTTCCAAGGTTTTGTCTTTCTGCACTCGGACTCCTTCCGTGTCGACTGGATCCATCATGTTTGTTCATGTGATGCCTGCATTCTCAGACACATAACAGTCAGAACACTAGAGCTAGTCGCCCCTGAGTATACTCCGTAGAGAGAATGCGTGAAGTCGGGACAAAGTAAACCAAGTAGGGATGATTGACAACGGCATCCAGGCTGTCGGGTAAACCTCACGGCGGCAGATTGGCGTCGCCAGACGACAAGTGGATGTGGATGGCAACTAGTGTATAACCTTCTTTTCGGCAGATGCATAAGACGAACATAATAATAATAATAATAATAATAATTCAAAATTACTCCGTATTGCAGCCAGGGTCCTGACACATGGACAGCAACGGATCTTCCCCGAGCGCACCGTTCAGTCAGTGACAAGTGGGGCCCGCCCAGCCAGGGAGGGCACGCTGATTGGGTGGCGGGTGCCAGAGTATTTGGAATACACCATCAACACCGTCACCACGCACTGCCTTTTTGGGCAATGCTGTTTTGAGCCTTGCGGTTTCTGGCAGGAGCACGGAACAACGGAGATTCACCACCACCCCTCCGCCTCCGTATCCGTACCGAGTTCGCTGTACTCTGTACTACGACGAGGCGAGTTATGCGCGGCGCCCCCAATTCCCCCTCCTCAGATCGAGGATCATGCTCGACATCGAATGATCATAATACGACGATGACGGAGTAATTCTCCTAGTGTTGCTTTTGACTTTTTCTTTCCATATCTTTTACGATAGTAGGAGCACTAATAATATATCCGTGATGGTAGTATATCCTAAATGAAAGCTCGGATAACATGGATGGGTTATTCTCCGTAGCGGGGGAGAGAGCACGGATGTATTGCCTTGTCGAGATGCTGCTTCCATTATCCAGTGCTGGGAAAAGTCTGGTTGACGATTGCAGGTTCCATGCACTCGGAACCATGATCAACGTAGCCGTTGAGCGGAACCAGAGTGCTCGTCAGGATACAGAGTACATACTGGTCGATACGTTGAATCATCCAGTATCCGCATGATGTGCGATAGCTGCGTGTTGGTTAGGCCGTACAGGCCGGGCGGTCACTGGATGGCAAGAAGAAGAGGGGCCAATGGCAGGGCGGGCTAGCGACGAGCCAGGCGGATCGGAGCCAGGCTGGCGGGACTGGAGGGTGCTGGGCCAGTGGCCACTGAGGGCCCGTTTTGGCCCCTCTGCAGAAGGCCACTGCCACTGCCCGAAAGGGGTGGTGCAGCCGCTAGGCCCAAACAGGCAGTGAAGAAAGGCCTGGCAAAACTGACTCGACGAGGGTTATCTCCCCGGCCAGCCGGCGACCCAGCGCAGCCCGTACAGAATGCGCAGCCATAGGCTGAGCCTGCGGATCCCCGTAGCACGAACTAGCCAGAAGAGGCAGTGGGGCATGGGCCGGCTCCCTGCCCTCGCCCAGCCAGTCACAGCCGCCCACACGGGCCGGGCGGGGCGGGGGCCACCCAAACAGGCAGTGGGTTCAACCTAATGCCTCCGCGGCCCAATCAGCATGGCTCCTGGCGGCGCGCGCCAGCCCACATCCGGCATGGCGCCGCTCCAGGGAGCTGGGCCACTCCAGACGAAACGGAGCAGTGGCAGCTTCTCCTCTCCGTACGCCGAGGGGTGTGACTGCTCTAGTCTCTAGCTGCTGTCGTTGGTACGCCACAAGTGTCGGCCAACGCCATGCGCACGAGGTTCCCGCCCATCAATAACTAACTGCGACTAATGCTAATGCCCTCCGCGCGCTTCCCATATAATATTAATTCTTCCGCTGTCGATCTTAGCCCAGACAAACCACTTCTTCGTTTCTTCTCCCTCCCTCACTCTCTGCTGCCCTTCCCACCTTCCACCTCCCCTCTCGTTTCCGCATGTACCGGTTTCTGTCAATTGCAACATGAAAACCTCGATTCCATCAGACGTCTGGGAGAAGAAAAAGGCTCTGATTGCTCGTCTGTACAAGGACGAGGAATGGCCGCTGAAGCAGGTGATCAAGCAGATTCGCACCGATGATTTTAACCCGAGGTTGGTCCCATCTTGACTCTGCTGTGTTTTTTGTTCTGTGTTCTCATTCATCCCTGCAGTGAAACCCAGCTGCGCAGTCGCCTGAAGAAATGGAGAGTCACCAAGCCGTCTCGCCAGACCCGCAAGAAGCCCGCTGATGGACAGGCCGACAACGACGATGACGACGATGATGTGCAGGAGGACATGTCGCCGGTCGAAACCAAGAATATCGCCCTGCAAACGCCTACACCGCAATCACAGCCGACAATCCCCCAGGATGCCCCGACCCGTGACTGGTACTCCGAGTGGCAGCAACAGCAGCAGCAACCACAACAATCGCAACCGCAACCGCAACCGCAATCGGAACCAGCCCAAACAGTTCAGCCTGAACAAGCAGAGATGATAGTCACTTCAGCATGGTCTACCCCAGTGACTGCTGCTCCTCAGCTCACCATACCCACAGACCATCACGTCCAGAACCCAGTCAGCCAGATCAGCACGCCGGGGGTTTCCCACTTTTCTTCTCATGGCCTCTCCGTCGCCTACGACCTTGCTCAGCAATCCCCCCAGGCCACTGTTCCGACTTCACACATGGTATCGCCATCTTACGTGGCTTCTTACCCCATGGCCCAAGTGTCATACCCTCAGTCCGCGCCCCCATCAGCTATTCAATGGCCCACGGCCACAGACTATATAGAGCCCGATGTCAGCCCGTCCATGGCCATGCCTCCTACCAATTGGTTTACCGCTCAATACGACACAGCCAGTGGTGCGCCGCCCGCCGCCTACTATCAGCGCGCCGTCAATCCGATGGGTAGTTACTCGCATCCGATGCAGCCCATGGCTCCGCAGGACATGAGCTCTTCCTACCAACCGCAGATGGCCGGATTCCAGGGCTTCGACGAAAATGGTGCTATTCGACCATGGCGACGGGCCATGTCTTCTCAATTTCACGCCGAGGCCGTTCCCGGACATGTTCGTGTCGACCGCCAGGGCCGCCAGCGCAAGCCGGTCATGGACCGAAAACGCAAGGATTCCGGTGAGGAGTTGAACAACATGGCAGCACTCCAGCAGCCACAGATGCAGCCGGTGCAGTCGGCGCACCACGCCATGCAGGCGGTCATGCCGCCTCAGTACATTGCCGCGGGCCACCACTCCATGATGCCTCATGATGTATATGCATACGCTGGCCACGAGCAATTAATACAGAGACCGATCGGTCACTAAAGATATGTTGCTGTGGCATTTGTATAGCATTTGGGTTGCATATATTGATTGCAAGGCGCATGGAGGGGTTCTTTTTTCAGCGGCCTTTTTTTGGTCTGTTCTATATACCCATTTAATTTTTCTTACAGCGTCACCAAGGAGTTGGAGGCCTCTTGGATTCTTTGTATAGTCAAATCAGTTTTGTCGTTTAGGGACTGTTTAGGGCGGGATGTTTTGTGTTTGGTTTTTATCTGGGGTTTGTGAAAATGAGGAATTTGGCGCGGTTTTGGGTCTTGCTAATTTTTTATTTTTGATATCTGGGTGTATATTTGGTGGAATCTACAGTCATTGTGACTTGACTGAATTTACTATATCGAATACAGAATTATCTATTTTACTCAATTTCTCATTTCGAAACCTACGTACGTACGTAGTAAAATTGAATACGGAGTACTTCGGAAGTCACTATTGATTATCGAACATTCCTCAAAAGACCCATCTCCCCTTCAGAATTTAGATAGTAATTAATTAGATAGATCTCTGGTTGAAAAAAACACGTGGATCACATGTGCCATGCCTGAATCAAAACAACGTTTGACCCTGACACTTGGAAAAAAGTTTCTTAAATGAGCGCGCGGACCTCCTTGGCCACGAGATACGTAGTGGTACTATTAATTAATCGTCGATCTGTATGGAGTACTCTCCTAGATTTCTTAGTTAAGTGATAGCGTGAGTACACTATTGGACTGCCATGCCTTGTTTTGCCTGTTTACTTCTTGTAAGTTTTGCGCTATTGCGCGCTAGAAAGGATAATCCAGTATCACTTGGCCAGTGGGTCGCCATATGGAGTATACTTTCTAATTACGGGGTATGAGTTTGAGTTAGGATAGGGAGTATTTAGGGTTTTGGGATTTACGACAAGGCGTCAGTAATAGGTCTGAGACAGGACACGCGGTCCGAGCATCAATACGGAGTACGTAGAAATTGTTCCATAGGGTTTCTCTTTTTTTTTCGATTCATGACTCGAGTCACTCAAGAGAAGATCGCGAGTCATACTGTTGGTTGGTTTGCTACGTAGTATATAACAAACTTCTGGTATTTGTAATTATTTATATTGATGCCTCAGATTGTCAACAGTAGATAATAGCTGGGATGAACACATATCCATATCGAGTAAGACGTGGCTAGCAAATCCCGAGGATTTGGTTTCATTGACTCGGTGCGCGTGGCATTGCGTCAAGTCAACATTGTTGGCCCCCAAATATGTGATGCGATGCGATGCGAGGGGTTAGGTTAGGCTCAAGGTACGATGTACTAGATATCGATGATGATGGATGGAGTAATATGTGGCTGGTGAGTTGTCACGCGGAAAACTGCAAGATTGAACTAGTATATAGTCTTTAGAATCATATCATGGTTTGGCTGGATTATGTGTGGGTAGTTGCATAACAGATATGTATGTTTGGTGTTTATGATCACCGTGGAATTGCTCCGATGAAGGGGTAGAGCATTGCATGTTTGGTCAATATTATTTAGAGTGTTTGACTATTACGATTTACATTGCAGCATAATTACACCTTTCAGACTTCTACAAATGCTACATGTAAGTGATTCACTCTTTATAGTAATTACTAATTACGTTCCATATATCCAGAGCCTATCCATGTAGATGGAACCCGAAAAACTCGTGACCAGCCTCACTGAAGAATTACTGAATACTTGGCCATTGAACAATCATTTCATATAATAAATTCCACAAGGATATGCAGTCACCGTGATACTGCAAGTGTTTCATAGTAATTAAGAGTAGCCGGGCAGCCGAGGTCCAAGTAGGATTAACCGCTTCCCCACACTTCGGAGCTGTCAGTCAACTCCGCAACCTCAAGACTCCAAGACAACTTCAACAACTTCATTCAATCCAGCATTGTGCGATTTTAGTTGTCAAGCTTCTTTTGACATTGACAGTCACAACCATGCGTGCCATCCAGCTCACCGAATATGTCAAGGTACATCCACCTCACCGTCTCTCGAAACCGTGAACTAAAGAGTTAATTATTTACGCAGGGCCCCCTCGACCTCAAAGTCCGCGACCTCCCAACTCCCTCGCCCTCTCCAGACAAATACCTAATCGAAATCCACTCGGCCGGCACAAACTTCTTCGACCTACTCCAAATCCAAGGAAAATACCAACACCAACCGCCCTTCCCATGGATTTCGGGCATGGAATTCGCCGGCACAATCCTGGCCACACCGACGAACACCCCCCCAAACCAAAAACCCAGATTCAAAGTCGGCGACCGCGTGTTTGGCGCCAGCCAGGGCGCGTATGCGACGCACATTCTCTCGCCCGAATCAACCCTATTCCCAGTCCCCGCTGGCTGGGCGTTTGAAGACGCCGCGGGCCTGTTTGTCACTGCGCCGACTTCATACGGCGGCCTGGTCACGCGCGCCAACGTCCAACCGGGCGAATGGGTTCTGGTGCATGCCGCGGCCGGCGGCGTCGGGCTCGCCGCCGTGCAAATCGCCAAGGCCAAGGGGGCCACGGTGATTGCGACTGCAGGCACGGAGCGCAAGCGGCGGATCGCGCAGGAGTTTGGCGCGGATTATGTGATTGACTACCGCGACAGCAAGTGGCCCGACGAAGTGAAGAACATCTGCAAAGCGAAGCGCACGGGCAACGGGCGCGCTGGCGTTGATATTGTGTATGATCCGGTGGGCATGATTGACCAGAGCCTGAAATGCGTGGCGTGGAACGCGCGGTTGTTGGTGATTGGCTTTGCAGCCGGCAAAATCGAAAAAGTTGCGTTGAATCGGGTTCTGCTCAAGAATGTCAGTATTGTGGGACTGCATTGGGGCCAGTATGCCAATTTCGAGAAGGAGACGGTGGGCGTGGTGTGGAAGGGCATTTTTGAGCTTATTGCCCAGGGAAAATTCAAGGGCATCACGTTCAAGGATGAGACGTTTGTTGGGCTCGAGAGTGTGTCGCGCGCGCTCAAAGCGCTGGGGAGTCGGGATACTTGGGGCAAGGTGGTTGTCAAGGTTGTTGATGACAAGAGCAGGCTGTAGTTATTATCTGGATATAGAAATATAATGATACTATGTATCTTGTGGGTGTAAATACACTACTAATAGCGTTCAGGGTACGAACAAACAACAAGCGAAATAATGTGGCAATTATTACTTCTATAACTAGAAAAAAAAAATCCAACATTATTTAATAATTTTTATTACTAAAATATTAAGTCTGGGTGTAACACTCGGTGAGTGCTCAGCATGGGCCAGTGGCAGAAGCATGATATTGACAGTGTAAAAGGTGGCAAGGAATTGTAAGGAAGCAAAGGAAGAAACCAGGGCCGCTGCAAATTTCATTTACATATGTACTACCTAGGTACCTAGATAACGACCTGAGTCCCTCATGTTGATATTGCCTACTAGTATTCCAACTACAATAACAGAGGTGGTTCGGAGTAGGATTATACGCTCGACTTCTGGTTATCATTATCGTTGAAAATGGATCTGTATATTTCCACAGTACGAAGAAATAGTCATTTGGTGTTACAAATGATTTTTGAAACCCCTGTTAATAGGACTTTTTCCCTGCCAGTTTCAACACCAAATCCGTCTCAGTAGGTTCCTCCAAAGGACGCTCCCGCTCTTTGCCGTTCTCCAAACGCGTGGCGGTACTAGTATTTGTGAAAATGTTATCATGAGGCCAGTGAGTCTGTTTAACCAATTAGTAGATTCACAAACAAGCAATCAAAGAATCGGGCTTACTGTTGGGACGCGCTCCTCGAAGAATTCGGCCTTCTTTCTGAGAACGTCCGGTTCTGCGAAAGCCGCGGGTGTATAGCATGCATCTGAATAGAGTTTTTAGCAGTTATCTATGGATTCCTTCAATTCATTAACTCACATATTACAGCTCGAATGTTCTGCGTCTCGGGCACGCAGTTGAAATGCATAGTTCGAGAGTCCCACAGAATGAGATCCCCTGGATCAGCACAAACTTTGTGAATCTCACAGCCTCTGTCCTGGAACCATTGCACTTCCTCCTGGTTGAAGCCAAACCAGTCCGAAGGGCCCCAGGTTGGCCGACTCACAGTATCCGGGTGAGTCTTGAAAAATTCTGGCATCAGCTTGGTAGATCCTTTCATTACGATCAAACCGCCATCTTTTGGTCCGTTGGGCGCGAGATTCAAGATGCCCTGGACGCATTGCATACCCTCTCGGAGAGGGCTTTGGTCAACATGCGGCCAGGGCTCAGTCTGGGGTAGAGTTTTTCCTGATGGGAGGACAAAGTTCATTCCATCGAATGATACGAGGAGCTCGTCAGTTCCCCACAGTTTTGCGAAAGCATCAATCACGCCTGGTTCTCTGGGAAAAAGAAGTCCTTCTTAATAAACTGGACTAGAAGAGAAGCTTGGGGTTACTCACGAGCGTGCGTCCCACATGAACTTTTCGTGTTGGACTCGATATCCATGGTACATTCCTCCCTTGATATGGGACGGGAGATGCTCTGTAGTCCACTTTGAGCGGTCGTTACGGTCAAATCCCCATGGGAAGCTCTCCAACCACCCATACATTTTATCGATGTAATGATCACATCGCTCTTTAGAAATCACGTTCTTGACCACAGTATATCCATTATCGAATAGGTCATCACGCCAATCGCCATGGGTCTTTGAGCGGTCAACCGTGTGGCTGCTGTTGGTTGAGTGAGGCATGTTGAATCTTCAATCCAAATAGATAATAGCAAAATGATTCTTCGTTAATCAGAGGAATCTTCACCGCGTAAATGAGACTTTTTCAACTCTATAAGCCCTACTTGCGGCCTCCTCTTCCTATAGGTGCCCGCATCTTTGGGTACTAAGATAACGTACTTCGCGCGAGTCTCGCGCGAGATTCGGGCGAGTTTTGTATTATCCATTGATAAGCCATTCGATCGCTCGCGCTCCTCTCAAGCAAATGGCATAGCAGGAATTACTACTCGAAAGCTAAAATGCTCAACCATATAAATTCTATAGGCCGCGACTGGTCTGGTGTTACAAATGCATTTTATTATATGAAGTTATCTTTTTGGAAAAGTTCACAGTCGCCACAATGTCTGACACTACACTGACACAAATCGTTAACGACCGGCGCTTCGAGAAATGGTGGAAGGATGCGTCTCTGCGCAAACTGCTTGCATGGCAGGCCACAATTCTTATTTCGCAGATGACTACTGGGTATGATGAAAGTGTGACTGGAAGCTTCCAGTCAATGGCTCCTTGGAAAGCCGGTACATCTCCTGGCCCTGGTTTTTATCCAGATATTGATTCTCGGAATAGATATGGGTGAACCAGATGCCTCTAGGATCGGACTCATTACTGCAATTGTTTTCGTTGGAGGATTCGTCGGCGCTTTCATAGCCCCGGTCATCGCAGATCGTTTCGGTCGAAGGATTGGCATGTTGAGTGGAGGAAGCTTGACTCTGATCGGGACCATCATCCAGACGGCAGCTCAAAACTCCAGCATGTTTATTGCAAGCCGATTTATCATCGGGCTTGGAATCAGCTTTACATGTGTCTCTGGCCCATCATTATTACTTGAACTCTCGCGTCCAGAGATTCGAGGCACTATAGCCTCTATGGTATAAGCTCTTCACTCTTTGCCTGATGTAAAAGGTTGCCTGACCTGTTCTCTTCAGTTTAACGTACTCTGGTACGTCGGTTCCATCGTTGCCGCGTGGACGACATTCGGGACGGGTTACATGACTAGCAGTTGGTCCTGGCGAATACCATCCCTCATCCAAGGCATCCCAGCCCTTGTGGTTATCCTTTCTGTTTTGGCAGGACTTCCTGAATCCCCTCGTTGGCTATGCGCCAACGGAATAACCGAAGGAGCTCGGCAAATCCTCACAGAATACCATTTCTACGGCGACGACGGAGCGTCCTTGGTGAACCGTGAAATTGAGGAAATACATACCGTACTGGAGGTCGAGAAACAGGCCAAGAGGACAGGCCAGTCGAGTTGGAGCTCAATTTATCGATCACCAGCAACCAGGAAACGAGTTGCGCTGGTCACTTGTGTCGCGTTGTTGACAATCTGGAACGGCCAGTCGGTTATATCATACTATTTCAGTCCCATCTTGGACAGTGTTGGCATTACATCCACACCGCAGCAAACGGGTGTAAATGGTGGCCTTCAAATTTGGAATCTCATTTGCTCTCTGGCAGGTGCAGTGCTCGCAGATCGCATTGGCCGACGCCCTCTCTGGTTAATTTCATTCTCCGGCATGATTCTTGCCAACGTGCCTCTGACGATCTGCTCAGCTGTCTATGCAAAGCAAGGGTCCAAGCCGGCCTCGTATGCTGTGGTCGTATTTCTTTTCCTCTACGATGCTGCTTTTAATTTGGCCAACAATCCGCTTCTATACTGTTATCCCACGGAGATTCTTCCGTTTACTTTCCGTGCTCGCGGGCTCGGGATCCAGGTGGCCGTTTCACAGGCAGCTTTAACTATAAACCAATACATCAACCCTATTGCACTGGCCAAGATTGGGTTTTACTATTACATCTTTTATCTTGGGATGCTTTTCCTAGGTGTAGGTTAACTCTCTGTCAACAATCTTCTGTACTGAAGATTTACTAATTTGCATCAGACCGCTATTATTTATTTTACGTTCCCCGAAACAAAGGGAAAGACAGAAATTGAGCTAGCAGCTTTCTTCGATGACAAGGCGGACGTAATGGGAATTGAAGGGATAGAAGCAGGGCACGTGTCTCCAATTGATGAAAAGGGCCCAGTCATTGCAGAAGGAAGGGTCTGATACAGCGATGTCCCATGAAAATTATTTGAGCTTAAACATATTTGTTGTTGAATTAACCTTATTTGAACGTCTTGTAATTATTCTGGAAATGGCAGCTACTCGGGGAGGCCCCTGCTTCCTGAGTCCTGAGCGAAAGGCGGAGCGACTCAATGATTTACTGGGCTCTCATAATCGGAGTATACCAAACTGTACATCGCTAAATCAATGTACGTAGATCAGAGAATTAACTTATCAACACGGCTTAACATTACATTTGAAAATGAACAATGTTACCTTGAAGCAGACACCTTAGGGCACTAGGGTTACGAAGTTAGGGCTACCCTACAGTCCCCACCGGGCTGCGGCGGTCTCCGCAATCGGCATAGCAATATATAAGCCTGACTTCCATCGTATACCGTCATTTAGAAGTCCAGGATGCAGAATATACGAACCACTCAAAGAGCTCCCAAGGCGTGCCAAAGCTGCGCTAACCGAAGAGTGAAATGCGACAAGAAAATCCCGTGTGGAACATGTCTAGCAAGAGGCCTCGAAGCCTCTTGTGCGAGGGAGGAGGTCAGAGTGCGTGGTAAACTAGTCGTGTAAGCTCACGTCACAAACGCAGATGAGCAATATCCAAAAGTCTGACATGGGTAAAGAAACGATGCCGAAAATGTTCTCTCTTACGCCGAGTTACAGCAAGAAAATGCTCGACTCAGAGCACAGCTGACATCTAATTCGCTGCTCTCTACGCAACCGTCTTATATCCAGACTCGATCGCGTTGGCCGATCGTGAGGCCGGATACCCAAATCGACTTTCCGCGAAACCAGCACACCTATCTTCGGAATGTCTGGAAACACGTGGATATTCAAATGCCAAGTCAAAGCTGTAGCAATGCATTACTGGAACATGGCTTTATCTGGACTTCATGGATACACTTTGCGGTCCATATTCCAACGTTCCGTCGTGAACATGATTCCGCTTGGGCGACTTCATCTTTTCTGGACAATGATAAGCTTTGGCTAGCCATATATTTTGGTTTTATTGCGGTAAGCTGATACTATATGTCACTGTTTTACAATGAGACACCGAGCTGATACAAAATCCTAGCACAGCCTAATGTTCATGGACGAAAACGAGGCAAGAAAAGCCGGGATTCCTTCAGGTTACTGCACCTTGCTCCTCATACACAACGTTTGCCCCGTACTAAATTTGTGTTGTAGAGAACGCTTCGGAACAAGTCCGCAACTGGTACGATGCTGCGCTTTACTTCCTCGACGAAGCAGACTTCCTACGAAACCACCGGCTTCGAACCGTGCAAGCAATTGCCATACTTCTAAGTTTAAGCAAGAATGTAGGCGATTTTGACATTGAGTCTTTATTGCTATCAACTGGGATTCGAATCGGGCAAATCATAGGAATGAATCAAGAGCCACCGGATGTGTCTGACGATCCAGTGGTGCAGGAGATAAGCCGTCGGACGTGGTGGACGCTCATCATTTGTGAATGGCTGTCTATACCACATCATACCCCATGCATACGCGAGACGGATTTCAATGTCAATGTTCCTCTGAACTTATTGGACGGAGAGCTTTGCAGCAAGACTTTCCCAATGGACGGCGTACCGAGTGCGCCTTTTAATGCGAAGCCAATTGCGTATCATAACGCCATGGTCTCTCTCGCAATTTGCAGTTACCGCTTCTACTCGCAGATGTCTCATATCGATGAATTCGATGCAAAATCTCTCGAAAAGCTGGTTCTGGAAGCAGATGAAGCTCTAGCAAATACAATTACGAATCTTCCTCCTCACCTACTAGATTCGCACTATGCAGAACATCAAAATGATGGTTCACACTCTTCTTCATGGGTTTTGTGGCAGCAAACAAATCTATCTCTTTCCTTTCTGTTTTATAGAATGGTTATCAACCGCTCAATTCAGCATCCATGGGCGGTTTCTTCAGAGACGTCACATATCCGATCAAGAAAAATATGCATAGATTCCGCGCTAGCGATGACTGAGTTGGTGAACCAACACAGGATTGTGCTGGCTCGGCTTCGTCCTTGGTGAGCTTTTCTACTTTCTCAGTTCTGAGATGGACCTGACTGACAGCAGCTCTGGACTAGGGCCACGACCAATGCACTCTTCACGGCAGCAATGACTTTGGCCATCGAGACAAAGTACAATGATGGTCCAGAGGTACCAGAGTATGCTGAAGGAAGCCGAATTTGCATGCAGTTTTTGGAGGGTATTCAAGATCATAATGTGCTCGCAGCCAGAGCCATCCAACAGTTACGCTCATTCTATAGCCAGCCTGGGTAACAAGAAAATCATATTTATGCGTTATTGATTTGGGGGCAGATCACATACTCGTCTGAGACGCGCCTATTACGGGGCTTTGCTCCATCAGCGGGGAGTTGGCGCAAGAGCGCACCAAAGATGCCACCATAATCATCTCAACAAGCGTCCCTCTTACCGCAGAGACTCTGAAACGCTGTCCTAACCTGGGATTCGTTGCCGTCATAGGTGCCGAGACCAATTTTGTTGACACGGCGGCTTGCAGGGAGAGAAATATTTATGTTTGCAACTGCCCTGGAGCTTCGGCTGAAGCAGTAGCTGAGCAGACTTTTGCCTTGTATTTTACCTCAAAGAAGATTGTTGATTTGCACAATGGCATCATCGAGGGAAAAAGTGGCCGGAAGTCATTCGTGGGTTTCAGTTTATGAGACTCCCCCCTCGAATTGCGAGGCTTGATACTGTGGGTATTATCGGTATGGGGGCTTGGGTCATATATTTGGTTTGTCTCTTTGAAGAGAGGATAAAATCACTGACGGAATATTGATTAAATAGGTAGATATATCGAATCAATCGCCAAAGCCCTTTGTGTGCCGATGATTAATGCAATGGGTGTAGGCTGGACCTTTACTTTGCGTGTTAACATGGTCTTCATATAAATACTAATTGCTTTTCAAAGTTGTGTTCCTGAATATATTAGGAGGACTCCTCGTCGTTTACATAGCACGATGTAGGACGAAACATAGCTGATTAGATATTACTGCCCAGGCGGTCGAGAATCAACGCACTCCCTTCTTTTATATATACACCATATGATATAGTATGTTATACAGCGATCTCGGAGAATGATAGGAGTGCTAACCAACAGAAGTAGAGTTAGAATAATTATATGCACATAGAAACGAATGCGAAGACGAGAATATAAAAGTTGAATAAGTCTATCATTTTATGAATCAACTGCCTCTCCAGATGTGATGGTGTTTAAACACATATCTTATGTAGGTATATAAATGTAGGTGCACAAGGAGTCACGCTCTCGTGGTTCAACAACACCCTTGACGAGTGTCGTCACGCGAGGCAAATAGCATGAACTATGAAGGCCCTTTTGGTAGTGATTTTTCTTGCAATCTACTCAGCCTTTTTTTTCTTTTCTTTTTTTTTAAAAAAAAAAAAAAAAAAACTGCCCGAGAAATAAAAATGTCCAGCTCCAATCAACACAGGCACAAGACGTACGGATTGTGTCGACTGTCCTTGAAAAACAAGGGTTTGTGAGATCATGACCGGTATCTTAAAGCAGATCGGCGTCAGGAAGAACAGCTGGATCGGGAGATTGCTATTATCATGATAATATCATATCATATCATTCATGGTTTGTGTTTGGTCGAGTTGACGCGGGTTTTTGGTATTCGATTGACAGGTACATAGTCGGTACATTGTGAGCACGTTGTTGCTGCGATCAAGTTATGTTGTATGCCAATACCAGCTGCAAGTATCATTACCTTGTCAACATGGTTGGTCGCGACTATTCTGTTTTGATGCGAGGTTGAAGAGAAAGGAAAAAAGCCAGAAGCCGCGGAAATCTTTTTCAACGCAGTTGTACAGACTAACCGCTTTTGGCAGAGCCAACATTGATACTCTGCATCACAAGCAGTCAACCACATAACTAATTAACTAACAACTTCATACACATTTATAGCAATATCTCATGCTATGCACTAAAAGTAAAATCTACTCCAAAGCAGTAACCTCCACCTCCACCGGCACACCCTTTGGCAACTGATACACCGCCACACAGCTCCTAGCAGGCTTGTGCGTGAAATGCTTCTCATACTCCTCATTCATCGCCGCAAAATTCGCCATATCCGTTAAAAACACAGTCACCTTGACAACCTTGGAAATGCTGGAGCCGGCAGCATTGAGCACGGCAGCGGCGTTTTGGATGCAGAGCGCGGTTTTCTCTTGAATTGTGCCCTCGGTGAGGATGTTGCCGGCGGCGTCGCAGGGGATCGAGCCCGAGGCGAAGATGAGGCCGTTGGCTTTGATTGCGTGGGACTAGAATTGTCAGTTCATTGTCTCGGGGGTGGGGAGAGTTTTGTGGAGGGTTGGGCAGAATGGAGACGTACGTATGGTCCGGCAGCTATCAATCAACATGTCAGTACCCATCAATGCCAAACCAGAACCAGAACTTGAAGAAGAAAAGAAGAGGCTTACGAGGAGCAGCGTCCTTTGCAAAAACAGGGGTCATTCCAGCCATTGCGCGAGAAGTTGAATAATGTTTGTAAAGATGAACCGGAGAGGGGTAGACCAGTGTCGGACGGCGGCAATGAGAAGAAGAGGAGGGAAAAACTAGTCTGCGAAGGATAATTGATTTGGAGCTGCGCAGCATTTACCGCAGAGCAAGTTGATGTAGAGTCAAAGTGATGAATAGAGTCCAGGATTAATTAAACCGGTCGACGGTGGGATGAAGGGAAACAAGTTGGAGAATCGAGACAGACTTTCCGCGGCGACCTGCTGCCCCGCATCGGAGAACCGGGCAAGTCTACTATTTACATCAGCTACTCCGTTGGGAAATGCCATTACGAATTATTATGTTTGCCGAATATGTAGATTATTAGAATGTGTAAATATGTAAATCATGTCGCTATTAATACACCGCTAACTCAATCACAAGTCGTTACTCGGCCCGCCGCTGGGCAAGCTGCTGCATCAGAGCCGCCGTCTCTTCGGCAGAGTACCCGAAAAACACAGGCCCATTGAAGATCATCTGCGAAGGCTTGGACGAAGGTTTATTCTCGTCCGTCGTCTCTGTCACCCGCTCGGGAGGGACGTGGTCGACGCTACTTGGAACGGCCGCGTTACTGACATCAATAGTGGGAGGTGTCTCCTTTGCACTTGGCGACGGTTGCATGAAGGCTTTGTGATCAAAAGGACATTTCCCCCGCGGTCTGGCCGGCGTGGGCGAAGCGTCCTGTGGCTGTAGCCCACCACTCTCCGTGGCTTTTGGAGTGTCCGTTACATCTTTCGAGATGACAGGCGCCACAGGGCTGTTCATAGCATTCTGAGGCTGGTGCGACACAGGAATAGGAATACCCCAAGGCCGACTAGGAGACTCGCCGACACGGACTTCACGCAGAGGACGTTCAAAACGACTAGCCCGATCAGCAGGCGGCGAGTCTTCTGCCGCGTCCTCCTCGACCGTGCTCAGAGTTGCTGGATGCGGTGACTTGGAACTGACATCCTCTGCCCACTTCTCCACCCTCTCGTCCGGACTCGACGTGCTTTCATTCTGCTCTGCCGTTGGGAGGAGGGCCTTGTGTTTTACTCCAAGACCCTGGATCATATTGACCAAGCTACCGTATTTGGCATCCATCTGTCTCATGGTTTTGTCGTTCTTTTGAAACCGCCCTACACAGATTGCATGGCTTCTAGGGATCTCATGCTTGTGATTTTCAAAATACTGAGCCAGCTCCTCGGGCGAGTGATCGTCCATGTACCTGATCGGACAGCGAGCTGCCGAGGATCTACCAGAGGCACCAGCGCTGGATACAAGTTCCTGCGCCTGGTCTGCTTTAATAGGATCAAATTCACACCTGTTAGCCATGCTTTGCCCGTCTTGCGTGCCGTTGGCTGATTTGTCATTATCCACGGGTTTCGCAAAAGGGCATCTCAGACTGCCTCGCACTCCATTCGTAGTAAAATCTCGTTCATACAAAGACGGCCGCCGGGCCTTTTCAGCCACTAGGCAGGGGTTGGCCCCAGAGGTTGACCCATTTCTTGACCCATTTACGATTGTCTCTTGTCGGGACTGGTTGATTCCTGCCACTACGACATCACAGAGTTGCGGCTGTATATTCCCAGCGTCTCGCAGATAGTCGACGACGTCGACGGGCTTCAGGGACGGGTCCAACTTGGGCCAGTTTTGGGGATCATCGGGACGAATCTCCTCGAGTACCTTTTGTTCCTCTGGGCTAAAGCCTCCCTCCACTCGGTCCGCTAGTCTCTGGTACTGTCCAAAGTTAGAGCCGGCAATTTAAAAAAAAAATACGCAAAGGCATTGTGTAAAAAATCCCATCAGGTAATACATGCGAATAAGTCATGGCTGCAAGCAGCTCACGATCTAGAGCTAAATCACGTTTTTCTCATCATATGAGACCGACAGAAAATAAAAATTCCGACATACCTGATCATGAGCAAACTGAACCTTGCGTCTCAAGTCCTGTTCCCTCAAGCTTAGTTGGTGTGCGGTGACCAGCAGGGCATCCAGAGCCGACACGAGCGTCTGCAGGTCTCTGTTGTCCGGCACAGGCGTCTCGAAGACACGAGCAGGAGACATAATAAGTAGTTACTGAGGTGACAAGAGAATGTCAGGACCCAGAAAGGGTGCGTGGCTCACATTGGGAAGCCGATCCACGGATGGAATGGAGGAGAAGAAGAGAAGAAGAGAAGGGAAAAAGGTCAGGCGATGCCGGAGAAACTTGCGCGGACCCACGTGATGAGCTTCCTACATTAGCCTCACTAAGACTAGAGCGGTGGGTCAGTCTGCCCTAGGAATCAGGCAGAAACGTCAATATTGATATTATCATTATATTATCATTATATTATTATCATTATTATTTATACTAATACAATCTAATATAGTTTTCCAAGGCATAAAAACTTTTATTCCAAGCTCCGGCATTCTATATACAAGCAATATTTTGCATCAATGACAAAGGTCTATAGTATTAGCAGATAGAGCATCAGCTCCAAGTCATCATTAGATTCGGGTATTAGGTAAAGCGCTGGTTCCCAGCCATCCGCTCAAATAGCACGTTTCCAAAAACTGCAGGATAAACGCAGGCATGATGGTGAATGTGTCTGCGTATAGGAGTTCCCTATATAGAGCGACTCGGAAGCAGCCTGCGCTGGTAGGTGTGTTGCAGAGAGAGAAGTTTCAAAGAGGCGAATCGATAGCTAGGAATCTGCAAAGATAAACGCCGAAACAAATAGTTGAGCGTGAAAAAAAGAGAATTCGACAAAAAAGTCGATACAGAGGAGCCACCAAACACCTAAGGCTTCCCTTCCTGGCCGTGAAGAAGAGTGAAGACGGGGGCTGGAAGCTTGTCCCGTCCCTTGAGGAAATCGAGTTCGAGAATAAAGACAAAGCCGAGGAGAGTTCCGCCGAGTTTCTGGACGAGTGATCCCGCAGCGGCTGCCGAGCCTCCTATAATGATGATGTGCGTTAGTCATCTATTACGCCTTGATTGCACCGCAGTGTTACACCGCAGGACTGGGATGTAAAAAATGATGATAACAGCAATAATAAAATTAAAATAAAAGTAGAAAAAGAAGGAAATACCTGTTGCGATTATGTCGTCCACCACAAGCACCGTCTGGCCCTTCTTCACGGCATCGGCCTGCATCTGGAAAAAATCTTGTCCATACTCCTTCTGATATGCCTCGGTCTCGCAAGGGCCCGGGAGCTTGCCCTGCTTACGCACAGGCACAAAGCTGGCGCCCAGTCTCAGAGCGAGACTGGGCCCAAAGAGAAAACCGCGGGCATCGAGGCCGACAATGACGTCCGGCTTTTGGTGGTAGGCCTCGGAGATGTGCAGCTCGAGGGAGCGGAGCAGGGCTTCGTGCAAGGTCGGGTCGGCGAAGATGGGCAGGATATCCTCGAACAAGATGCCAGGTGAGGGGAAGTCTGGGAACTGGCGCAGGGCGGCGCGCAGTCTTATCTTAAGACTGGCGAGTTCGGTGGCGCGGGCGGGATTGGAGGACTGTCCGGACGTGGGGGAGGCATTCTGTGAGGCCGACTGGGACATGCTGAAGGAAAGAGAGAAAGGGAAAAAGAAGAGGAAGAGGGAGAGGGGAGAAGAAAAAAGATAGGCGGGCAGGCAGAGAGAGGCGTGGATGGGGGAGGAGGGGAAGACGCGGCAGGGAAAAAAAATTATTATCGCGAGGAAAGTAGTCGGTGATCTATTAGCGTACCCCTCACTAGCAGCCCAAACAACCCTGCTGTTTCTTCAGTATACACTATACATGCATGCGTCGATAAATGAATGTGCTATTGAATAATAATTATTACGATTGAGGATTACTCGGATTATCCTCGCCTCAGGAGCGTACACTTGGCAGTAGTCTATACTATCCAGCACACCAACAACAATAACAATAACCACAGCACCACGGATGTATGGTTGTAAATGCAACAAAGCGCGATAGAGAGCAAGAAATAATAGTAGTAATAATAACAAACACACCGCATTCACGGAGCACGCCATGCTCCACCGGCGTATCAAGCCCTGCTGCTCAACCTTGTTCCGGGCGAGCAATCACCTCGTCCAGCCCCGCCACGCCAACTCAGAAACACCCTCCATTATCTGAGCCAGTGCGCGCTAGGAAATGGGTTGAATCTTGGTGACTCACTGCGTCAGATAGTAAGACAGCTGCGTTAGGTTGTCTTGAATATTGGATATTGGACTCTTGAACGACTTGCATTCTATCGACTGGGCTGACCCGGAAGCCCCGAGGACCGCGTGTGAATGAATCATCAAGAGTCTAGAATTTCGCCATCGCGCTGAATCGCGGTGAGACAGGGCCAGGTTTGCCCACGGAGGGTCCTTGCGGGTTGCATTAGGCAATGATGCGACGAACAAACCCCTCCCTAGTCAACGACTAGAGTTCTTAGACCGTTCGGAAAGCAGTCCAAAGTAGCCAGGGCTGCGAGGTTGGCCTATTATTGGGTGGGTGGCTGTCCGGAAGACTTGTCGAATAGTAAGACCTTCAGCTGTCATGTTGTTATTGTGAGAGTCTCTGGCGGGGCGGCCTAATACTACATAACCACATAATTACATCAAGACATGATACATCGTCTACAGTTGTGACAGAAACTGGAACCCTTTACACGCATCTGCACGCGTCATCAATAGTATCACGAATGTATTTCCCATTGTTTTTCACTTACGTACAATCATTAGAAAACATTTCCTTGCGTGACTACTGTACTTCTCACATCCAGGCATATCTATAGCAAAACAACACCGTATCTATATACTATATACAACATTTAATTCAAACCGCCCTACATCAATTAAATCTTATACCATATACAGATTGGCAATGGGAATCCCCTGGCTCTGAATCCCATACCGTCTTCTGATCCCGATACCAGTCGACTCCTTCAACAAATTATACGTCTCCTCTCCACCGCCCACCATGACCATACTGATCGGATGCCTTCTCACAAACCCGCCCGCCGTGTGCTGCGTGGCATCCAGATGCGGCCGAACCAAAAACGGCTCCGAGAGCAAGGCCGCCTTGGCCTGCATCACACCCGGGGCAGTCGACACAAAAGGCCGGTTGAGGGCACGCATGTCGAAAGGAATTTGCTGCTGCTCAGAAGAGGAGGAGGACATGGTTTCTTCGTCGTGCTCCTGATATGACACCACGATAACGAGTTGGAGGCCCGAGTTTGTGGAGTATGGGTATGCGGGGATTTTTCTCATCTTTTCGGAGAAACTGCATCCTCCGCGCTTGACCACGAGCACATGGTGTGTGCGAGGTACAGTCAATGGTAAAGGGCTGTCGCAGAGCTCGTCTGCAAAATAGATCTTTGACCATCGGAGACGCTCTGTCGATCGTCTGCCGGTGTGTGTGAAGACGGTCGCTTCAGGGACGTCAGGGAGAGATGCCGAGCCCAGGCCAACGGAATTTGCAGCCGGGATGGTCATTCGAACCACCCTATCGTCAGGTGGTTGTTCTTCTCCTTGTTCTTGCCAAAACTGGGGGAGCTTCCCATTCTGTCTTCTCTTTCCATGTGTTGGTTCGTCATGTATAATGGAAGAAACGTGGCTGATCAGAGCCGATAGCGCCGTCTTGACGCTCGATGCCCGAGGAACCGCCGTGACGAACCCGTCATCTGGGCCCATTATTGAGCGCGTGTGCGGATGAATAATAGGCTCTTGTCGATGGGGAACCGTAACCTGGTCTTGGTCTTCTGGAGTAGCCATTGTATAATTTTCTGGTGCTGGCGGCTCTGGCTCAACATCGATGACAATATCCAACATCACAGGGTCTTGCACACGTGCAAAATTAGGATCATCCGAGTCGAGGATTCCAAATGCAATCTCCCGCGACAGATATACTTTTTCATCCTTGCCAAGTGGCACGTTGTTGATTACCTGGATGCGAAATCCCTCAGAAGGTGTCGTGTTATCGTCTGAGCGGATTGGTTTGTCTTGGACCATTCCCAGTCGCATGCCTCCAATAGCCTTGAGGAAGATACCGTCTCGTACTCTCTCTACCGTGCCCGGCCCTAGTGTCAAACTCGGCAGATTCGGAAAGGATATGTCTAACGTAGGACGGATAGACATAGGCGCGCTCGTTGCATTGAACGGCACCAACTCCGGAGGCAGGGTCCATGGGTAGAAAGTGTAGTTGGAGGGCGAGAAAAGATCAGAAACGGTCACGCTAGGATGGTCATGAGCAAACTCTAGAAGCGCGCCTCCAGTCTCGTCTCGCGTATGCATGAGGTGCAGACGTGCCAGACTGGCAGCGTGGAAGATATCCGGGCGCGCCGCAGTCGAAGAAGTCCCAAGTGGTGGAAGACGTGGAGCAAGCTCACACACACCACCAGCACCATAATCTGCACGTTGAGAAGTTTTCTTTCCCGTCGACGAGTCAGCCGGAATAATCAAGGGATGGCCTTCGGTAGTAAAGACAAATGCGGAATCAATGTTGTTCAACGGATGATCCGGGTCAAAAAGAAGAAACAAATATTTTGCTGTTTCGCCTAAGAAGAAGCTTTCCATGCGGTCTTGGAGCTCTCCAGTGAGCACATTTTGGAGACCAGCTAAGCCACACCTTGTCCAGCAACGGCGTTTGATATCGCGTAGAACCATTTCACCCACATGGAGGTACCACGGATCCCTGGTCGCTCTGTACAAATAGTATGTTGACTCGATGAATTCAGGACGGCCTCCCCACCACCCAAGACCATTATCAATGTTTCCAGTGACAACATTCCAACGTTCCGGCAGGGCCGCGAAGCGTGTCCACAACGCCGTGGCCAGTAGATGAATTTCAGTTGCTTCCTCAATCTTGCCAGCTAACGTGAGAACTCCAGGATAGAATGCACTCAGGCTATCGATCCAAAATGCCCGTGTAGCACCGGTTTGAAGATCAGCCTGCACGTAGTGAGGATGTTGATAGCCTTTTCCACGGTAAAGATGATGCTTGATTGCATCCTGCGCTTCTTCCCAGACCTGCAAGTAGGATTCCGGATAGTGCTGGTCTTCGTCGAGAGGCCTAAAGTAGCCGTCCAGGCTACTCCAACGAGTGTTGGGGTCAAAGTCTGGCATATCCCCAGTCGATAAGAGGATGTGTGATTTGAAAGCATATTCAAAAAAGCTATCAATCCCAGCACCAATCTTTTTATGCGTTAGCTTCAATTCCAGAAACCACACTTGAACAACATACTCCAGTAAAAGGGGCCACCCATCCGCCTGTCTCTGCATCAATACCTGCCCCGATCAGGTCAATATCGCTTCGTCTCAGCCAAACAGCCCAAAATGCCCGCTTGGCAAGATCTTCATAACGCCCGTCACCGGTCAATCGACTAAGCGTAGCAAACTCCAAAATGAGACTGCCCGCGCCAGCGCTGCACGTCTCTGTAATTTCCGGTGGACCGTTGAACCTCGGCGACGAACGAGTGCCGGAATTTCGATGCTCTCTTTTGTTTAAAGGTGAATTCTCAAAAAACGGAATACCAGTACGAAGATTGACTCGCGGGTATGGAAGCCCAGTCGGGGTGTAGAAAGCCGGGACTATTCGATCGGCGAGGTCTCGTGCCAGCCTGAGAAGCTGGCCATCATACACGAACCCGTTTGACCAGAGGATCCCTTCTCGGCCCGGCTCGAATGAGCTTTTGTCCCAAGCCCGCGCAAACTCCCGCGCATCGTTCGGAGGTGAGTAACCTCTAATAGGGAGGTCACCGACTGCGAATAAATGTGCGCTCAAAAGACCACCTTTAATAAATCACTCATCAGCTCAATGCTCACAGGGGAAAAGAACGAGCGAGAAAAAGGCATGGAACCCACCTAACCCGCGTATAACAGTCTCAAACACCTGCACTTTACTATCAAGATCAAACCCACGCGCTTTCAGTCCCTGGCCTGAAGGCCCCGGCGAGCCATCACCGTAAAGAGCGACAAACTCTTGTACACCATCCTCAAAGTACTCCCATGCTTTTTGCCCGGTTTCCTCACTCGATGCCAAAATTCCAAGTGTCGACAAACTGTCGATCAGGGTGAGGGAGTAGTTTCCCAACACATCATTTAATTCGATTTTCTCGGGATGATCTCGGTCGCGAGTGAGAGGGCCGCACGTTAGGGGACGAAGCTCGTCTTCGGGGAATGCGTAGTCTATATAATTGTCGAAGCCATGGTAGAAGAGGCGTTCAGTTTCTTGTCTAAATATATTCCGTCCTGTTAGCAAACAAAAAAACCCCCCGCTGAGTTAAGAAAAATAACCAGAACAAAGGGAAAAAGCGAATTTTTACTCAAACATACCTCAGATCCTCTATCTGATCCTGCCTCATGCCCTGCGCCTGGACCAGCCAGAGCGCTAGCAGCACGATCCAGCTCAGGCATATTGACGACAAGCCCGTTGGTAGTTGCGGGCACTGACGTAGGGCGCGCATCGCCAGCGAAAAGATGCGTGAATCATTTAGTTTTTATTCGGTCAGGTTCTGGAGCATTGCGGCGATGCAACCCAGGAGTCAGCCCGAAAAAGAAAAAAACAAGGTAGCGTAAGGGCGAGGGTGGTGGGCAATGAGCCTCCTTGTTGAAATGTGGTCCTGGGGATGAGGATGGTTGCGGCGCGGATAAGATCAGCTTAGGCCACATATGGCAAGTAGAAACGCGATACTAACGCTCGACTTCTTGCAATTACATACTCACGTTTCTGTTGAGAACGACGTTAGGAACCAGTTTTATTCCGAATTCTAGAATTTAATTGACAGATATATGGTTATCGCAAAAATTAAAAGGTTGAGTAAATAGCTTAATTCGATTTAGACGCCAGTTAGTTAACCCTCGGATATACATCAATTGATATCAATCAAGCCCCCAAAACAGCAGACATAATCACAGTTATGACCCAAAACGCCAGTTTTCACAAAACATCAGAATTATTCAGTAAACCAAAAAGTTCCCCACTATGTCCCAGACCCGTTATGGTGATGGTAAGAAGATACCGTCGATCTCGGCTGGGCTTCAATCACATAATCCACCCCATTTTCCGAAATATAACTCGGCGGCCGATTGGGCCCTAAGGGTTCACTCTGACTGTTTTCGGCAGCTTTGGCTGCCTGGACTTTTTGCCAGCGGATAAGATTGGGATCGATACGCTGTGATATTTGTCAGAGATGCTGTTATCAAACACGGACAATGTAAGAACATACCACGCTATTCCGCCAAAGACCGTAGGCTGGCGGTGGTGCCGTTATTTTGATCTGTGACGGTCCCGGGTCTTGTCCGACGACTTCTTCGTCTCGAGCGAGAATGACGTGGATAGGTTCTGCCGGCTGGGCATAGCCTTGAGGGCCGGCAACGCTGGGGACTCGATGGATTGTAGTGCCGTATCTTGCGACTCGAGTGACAAGTACGCATGTCCGAGCGAGCGAGTGGCAGAAAAAGATTGCAACTAAGATGATGAAGAGTATTATCAAGACGTGAAACTCTTCACCTTCCAACGTGTCCATGGTCAGGGTGTATGCGAGATCTTTATCCGTTAGACAACTGGTAAAAAAAAGTTAACCAGGAGGAAGACGTACATATCGAAAGAAGGGTAATAAGGAGGAGCCCCAACACGAGGGAAGTAATCATGTGTTTGCGGACTACCCTGTCTTGGAAGGCTTTCTTATACGACGATCTCACACGGTTTGAGCCATGTCGTTTTCTTGCAGGCTCTCGAACCCAACCCCCAACTTCCAGTCTTCGTCGTGTCCGGTGTGATGATCCTGTAGAAGGTAACGAGTAGGTTGAATTCTCTGAGGGCTGTCTAGGTTCCGAAACAAGTGCAGACATGCTGTGGGCAGTCGGGTTAACGCTATGATGTCGACTTCCAAAAACCCGTTGAGATACCCAAGCTATTCTCTTCCTCCATGGTGACTGTGTAACAATAGCAGGATATGAGTGTGTGTGGCAGCTGTCTTCGGCCTCGTGGTTGATTGACATAGAGTGTGAGGCACGCAAACTATGCTCGGTTGCCGCAGGCTGGGGCATAGAAAGAGGAAGATCCATAATCGCCGGTTAATTATAAGATGTGATGCTATAACATATGGGTATCGTATTGGGAATCGCTAAAATAGAAAGGAAAAAAAGTAACAAAGCGGTGGTGACTAGAATCGGTCGGACTGAAGGTATCTGAACGAGTGGCAGTGAGGACCGGGCTCTCTATATTGTCACGAACAGGCTGAAAAGCCACAAAGACGCCGTGACTTTGGTGCAGAATGATGGAGATCGGCGAACCGGTTGCAATGCATTGAGCGAGTGTGAAGCGATAAGATGGGTTCACGAGCTGGCCAGCAGCAGCAATGGATCACGCAATTGGGTAGCAGCGAAGGAAAAGGACGGGCGAGCGAGCGTGGATTATAAAAAGTTCGAGACCGAGGACGTATGAAGGAGGGAGAAAGAAGGCATAGCAAAGCAGCTAATATTCAATCGGGGTAGCAAGGTTGAAGCCCAGACCAGGACAGGGGACGTTCCCCCCTCTCCCATGGCCGCGATCCCCTGATACGCAGGTAGTCTGATACAGGAGCAAGCGATTTAGTGAGGAGCTACCTCTAGCCTGGCACTGCTAGGGTCTCAAAACAGGGTTTAGGCGCTGTACATCCCTCGGACTAGGCTGCAGATAGTCAGGACCGTAACCTTTCGCAGCTGCTGGTGTGGAGCGCGCCACGAAGCAGGGGCTGCACACGCCGGACGCCGTCGGACAGCGTCCCCAGCCCCGCGCTCTTGATTGGCCGTGCTTTTCAGGAGATCGGCAGACGCTTTGATTTTCAGTGTTTGAATTGCACGAGTATCATCAAGAGGGCGAGTTTCAGCCTGTGGTTGAATCCATAACAATGGAGTGGTATCATGTTGTCTGACAGTACAGAGTACTCCGCAGGTGGATGGATGATCGCGGTTTGAGGAATTGTGTCGTGCATGTCATGCGAAGACGGAGACAACAGATGCTGCTTAGGGTTAGGATTACCATCTTAATTACTATTCTACTTGGCAGCCCTCTTTTCATCAAGTTTTATTAAACTAGTATTATGTATTCCTAGTCCAGTGAACATACACACTATATTCATCAAGGTAAAATTAAACGGCCCATGCATTGTCAAAAATGCTAGCAGCGATAGGCAAATAGCGAACCTGGTATCAAGGCGCATAGAACGTGAGTTCATTGGTAGTGTACAATATCAACTATTTTTCAAACAAATAAGCCCGAGCATCTGGCTCATTCGGTACATTCTCGTACCAGGAACGGTAATCCAATCCATAAGCCGTGGCTAACGCCCGCTGCATACGTTGTCTTCTGGCATGCGCCACGTTTACACCGATAGTGAGTGTTCTAGACGAGGCGGTTCCAGAGCGAGTCCAGATAGGAAACTGGTGTGGCTGGTATGTAGAGACGAAGTGCATTTACCAGTTTGGATGCTCCTACTTGCCGAGTTCTCCTAGCATCAAATTCCGATCAGAGGAACCGGAGACAACTGTTTTTTTTATTAGCTTAGTTCTCGCTTACTGAACAACTCAAAAGACTTACTGATGGGCTCATCATTTGGAGAGAAGCGGACGTCGTTCACTGTTCCTTTGTGGCCGGGAAGTTTGTAGAGAAGTTTGCCCGTCTTGGACTCCCAGACAACAACACTGCGGTCACCACTACCAGCTGCAATCCTTGCTCCCGTAGGGTCCCAACTAGCACGAATCAAGTTCTTCTCCAGACCAACTGGAGCGCCGTCAAACGTTCGGATATGGCGATCAGCGGGGGCAAAGGGCCGAATGTCCCAGGTGCGGACCGTAGAATCGTGCGAGTTTGACAGCAAACTTTGCGAGTCGGGCGAGATCTCAAGAGATGTAATGGTGTCATTGTGGCCAACCAGGGAGTATACAACAGCTTTCTTGCGAATATCCCACACCTTGATATCGTTGTCGATGCCACCCGTGAAAATTTCGTTGCCAGCTTCAGATAGTGCAACGGCTGTGACCGGGAAGTCGGTTTCGATGAAGTCGAGAGCATCTTTTTGTCGCGAATCCCAGATGCCGATATAGCCATCGTCACTACCGCTAACGAGGAGCTCTTGCCCGCGCTTGCTGATGTCCAAGCAATTTATAATCTCCTCATGGCCCACGTGCCTTCGTATCCGCTGCCCGCTCTCATGGTCCCAGCTCGCCAAGGTCATGTCTGCGGAGGCTGAAAAGATCACGCGCGAGTCTCGCGACCATTGTAGATCTAGTACCGCTCCTTTGTGTCCTGAAAGAACTCCGTAGTTTTCGCATTGTTCGTAGGTTCGCCATAGCACTGCGTTTATATTAGATTAATAAGATGCAAACTCGAAAGGATGAGTTCCAGACTCACTGATGTTACGATCCATCGAGCCAGAAGCAATACTGTGCGCCGTAGGATCGAATCGAGTTGCAAATATTTCACCAGAGTGGCCTTGAATGGTTAGACGCTAAATGAAGAAAATGTATTCAATATAATCTCACCTGTTAGTTCCATAATTGGAGCAGCGAGCCCGCTGGTTCTGGGTATCTATATCGAAAATTAGTATCCCATAACGAGATCCTCACTGGCTTCGAGAGGCTGCAAGCAAAGTTATCAACGCTGAAAATAAAAGTAAAACATACACTTTTAACGAGTGCATCGGTCTGACCGGGTCGCAATGCGATAGAGGTTGCATTAAGATCGCTGCCAGATTTTTGTCGTTTTACCACAAGCTGGTTGGAAGTGCCGAAGCCTTCTGGGGCTGGTCGTTTCTCGCCCGACATGATGGCCGCCTGAAAATTCTTGCTAGGAAAAACGTATTGATAGCACTCGCGACCTCGAGTCAAGAGTAAAAAACTTGGAGGGTGCAATCGGCGTCAACGCAGTCGTTCCTGGAGTTGAAGCTTTCCGCGGTGGGCGCTATTCAAAGGACCAGAATCAAGATGCCCGTAGCGCGCTAAACGCTTTCCAGCGGCTAACTGCATCGACCCTACCCTCGCCCATTTCCCCACACAAGACATCGGAGATTCAACAACACAACAGGCGCAGGCATATAGCACACCCAGGGAGAGAGAAGAGAGCAGTGATTTGTGATCTGAGACTGCATAATTCTTTGTTAGCCAGTGAGAGATGTCTTCGACAACGAAAGCCGCCCGCATAGGCGAAGAGTAATGCCGCCGTCTCCCTGACTCTGTCAAAACATGTTGCTAACAGCTTCCTAGGATCTGGAAGTCAGTACACCCCTTATCTTTTCCGATTTGAATGTATTCGAAAGGGATTTTGGATGAGACGTTAACGTTATCGACTTGGAATACAGGACAAAGGTCGACAAAGTCAATGCGGAACTGGTGACCCTCACTTACGGCACAATTGTCGCTCAATTATGTCAAGATTATGATGGAGACTATCTCGAAGTCAACAAGCAGCTGGATAAGATGGGGTATAATATAGGGATGCGCTTGATTGAGGATTTCTTCGCCAAGTCGAATACCGGTCGGTGCGCCAATTTCAGGGAGACGGCTGATATGATCTCGAAGGTGATTATTAAATATTTAGTAATTCGTTGTGTGCTCTATGGCTAACTAGTGTTTCTATTGAATAGGTTGGATTCAAAATATTTCTCAACATAACGCCCACAATCACCAATTGGACAAGTGACAACAAACAATTCTCGCTCGTCTTTGACGAGAACCCGCTGGCAGACTTTGTCGAACTGCCCGACGACGGACGCGCACAAGACGAACTTTGGTTTTCAAATATCCTGTGCGGGGTGCTTCGGGGGGCTCTCGAAATGGTAAGGGCTTGGTGCAACTTGGCATTGAGTGAAGATTGGTTGGTTGGCTTTACTAACGTTGGCGTCACTATAGGTCCAGATGCAGGTGGAAGCTCACTTTGTCAGCGATATTCTGCGAGGCAATGACACTACGGAGATCCGGGTATCGCTGGTCAGATACATCGAGGATGAGATGCCGCCAGACGACGAGTAGGGACGGGGAGACTAATCTTTCATGGCAGCAGGGGAGGCGTTATGGCGTTGAGAGCAGATTCTTCTGTGATTATTTAGAGGATTGGATATATTCTTATTCTGCCGATTGGGAGAGTTGTATAGAAAGCAAGCAATGACGATCTTATGTGCCAGATAATTATATTTATCAGGGCTATTTTGGAAAAAGCCCACTAGTCAACTAGCCAGCTAGTCCACTGGTACATGTTGCTGTTTTATATTTCGCCGACTCATCCTATTGTCATATATATGAAATCCCCTATATGTGTATTATACATGTATACTTCTCCGTACAATATTAATTATTATTCATACAGGATCAATGGATCAATTGATATATCAACATGATGATCCACAGAAGCCGCCCCACGTGATACGCCTTTCCTCAACAGGTAAAATGCGCCCCACTTGCCATCACTAGGCCCGGTCTGAAAAGTGCGCAGCGGCAGAATGGCCCCAGGCCCCTTCGACGCGATGACAGTCTGCTATTATTTAGTTGTTCTATAAAAAAGCATGTCAGTGGCCGTAGATCAGACGGGGAGTAGTATATTTGTTGCAGCGAGGTTAAAAAGTTGTACAAGTCTTCTTCTTTTTCCTTCCAGAAAACCCATTCCCGTATCCACAATCTCATCATGAATTACGCGATATATACAACCACATTTAAGACTGATTAAGGATTAAGACTAGTAGGAGAGGGAGTGGCAGCCTCAGGCAGCCACAGCCGCCGTGCTGCAAAGTACGCGGGCCACCGCTCCCAGCCTCCTGTTAGCGCGGGCGAAACGTTGTTCCGGATACGCCGAGGCCAATCAGCACAGAGGCCCGGCCGAAGCAGGCTTTCGCGCCTTCCCAAGTTGCCCCCCCGAATTCACTCCCGGCAGATCCACCACCTTCCACCCTTATCCTGCCCAACCTGTGATCTGTTTCTGACAGTCAGTCTCTCTATCGCCTCGCCTCACCTCAACCACCAGGGTGCAATTTCTTTCCCTGAGGGCTCTCTCTCCTAACCCCTCCGTCTTCTTGTTCGCCTCCTCCTGCGCCCCGTGCTTCCTGTGTTGCTCTCAATCCGACCGTGTGCGACTAACCAAGCTGGTCTCCTGTCTCTTCTCCCTAAGCGCCCGTTGCCGTATCCGGACCGCCGACTATCGTGCGCCTTTCTTTCTTTTGACTGCTTGCCATTGTCTACCTTCCATCCTACCCTTTGTCTCTGCTGTGATTGCTGGTCGGGCGACCTCTGGTCCTTTTTTTCTCTCTGGTAATTCCCGCTGCCTTTCGCCACATCTAGCCGAGAACGCCTTTTTTTCCAACACTTGCGCGTGGCCTTCCCTTCGCCTCGACCTCTGCATCCTTTCTTGGTGCCTCGATCCCGACCGATTGCCCTATTCGAGGGCTGCGTATACCGCACCATTGTACTTGGTCTTTGGATTATTTCTCGGACGATATTGTGAGCGAGGTACGACGCGACATTCCTCTGGAGGACATCATCGCCCCCGTCGCGCCACCTCCCGTCGGCCAACCTAAACGCTCCCGCGCTACGCACCACGCGTACTTCGCACGACCAGAAACCACCCTGGCTACCACGTCTTAGATTTCACTTCGAGTTGCACCTGGCCCACCTGGGCTGCTAGGAATGAATTCGATCAACATGGCCGGGATGGCCGGCATGAACGCCATGCCAGGTGGTCCCGTCGGAGGAGTTCCGATGATGAACAGCGGCTCAGCGGCTCCCCGCAACGAGCCGCCTGTCAACCAGGACAGCCTGCATATGCAGCTGAATACATACATTTACGATTACTTCCTCAAACGAGGTCAATTCGACATTGCAAAGATGCTGTTGGCCGACGACAGCATCAAGCTGGACACCGACAACGACCCGAAAACTAGTCCCAACCACATGAACGGTGCTGATGGTGATACCTCGATGACTGATGGTAAAGATGAAAAAGTAAAAATCCCGGACGAGTTTCCGCGCCCTCGTGTGCCCATCGACAACGGAAACTCCTTTCTCTTCGAATGGTTCAGTCTCTTCTGGGATATCTTCGCAGCACAACGCAAGAGAGGCACCTCCAATCCTATGACGCAGCAGTTCGTTCAACACAGCCAGGTTTGTAGCTTCTACGGTCCAGTATAATTTGGCCCATTGCTAACCAAAAATTTCGTAGAATCTGATGCGTATGCGAGAACAGACTAACCAGCAGTTTTTGCGTCAGCCTCAAATGATGATGCAAAACCAAATGGCTAATCTTCGTCGCAATGGAATGCAACCAATGAATCTTCAGAAGGCTGCCATGCAAAACAATACATCTACTGGAATGTATGTTTTTTGACCTTTTTTCCTAGTGTTGTGGCCATTCTGATATATGATGAGCAGGACCCCTCAACAAATGGCGCAGTTCCAGAATAAGCAGATGCAAATGCAACGTGAGCACTCCGACATGGACATGAACGGTCACCGGCCCCAGTCGCCTTCGTCGGCGGAGAACGCACCCTCACCGTCAAAAAGACCACGCCTTGAAGGCGCTCAGGCGGCTGGTCAACAAATGGCACCGAATGGTCGCGGCCAGGGCCAAATGGCTGGCCAAATGAATCCACAAGCAATGTTAATGCAAAATGGCATCAACCCAAGAGGATTGAATCCTGCACAGTTCCAGGCTTTTCAGCAGGCGGGTAACGCTGCGCAACAAAAATCTATTCAGGTATATGCTCAGAACTTGGCTCTTCATCACTCGCGCTCAGCAATGAATAACCAGGGTATGCCGAACGGCTTAATGAACACCGGGCAACTTATGCCGAACCAAAACGACATGTTGCAGCAAATGCCTGATGGCCAGGGGATGCAAATGATGAATGGTCAATTCTACAACGGTGAGATCGGAGTCCGACCCGGAATGCCCACCAACGGGCAGAGCGGGAATCACGCTCTTCAAGATTATCAAATGCAATTAATGTTATTAGAGCAACAAAATAAGAGACGCCTGATGATGGCACGTCAAGAGCAGGATAGCATGGCCCGTCCTGATGGTCAGCCTATTCCAGGTCAGCCTGGCCTGCCTCCTGGAACCTCGCCTCAGGGCAGCAGGACCGGGGCGTCACCGAACCCCAGCGAGCAAATGAAGCGAGGAACCCCCAAACTTCCTCAGTCTGGTCTTCCAGGCTCACCGAATCCTGGCGACATGCAAGGTCGCGGCTCACCAGCTTCGATGAACTTCAACGGTGGTCAAATGCCCCCGGACATGAACACATCATTCTTTATGAAGCCCAATGATGCCATGGTAGCTCCTAATGGCATGCGGCCGCCTACGTCTAACCAGGGAGGATTCAATCCTCAGATGAACCAGGCTATGCAGCAGCCAGGTCCGAACAACCGGATGCCTGGTGCTAACTGGCCAACACCTGGAGGCCCTCAGGCTCAAGGAATGGTTCCTCATCAGTCGCCCGCTGCTCAAGCTGCGCCTACTCCGGAAGCCCGCAATGCGATGCCACCACCTTCGGCTCCACCTGCTGGAGGCAAGCCCGCCTCTCCTCAACAGGCGCCGGCGCCGCCCACTCCACAACAGTCCAACAAGGCTGCACCGAAGAAGAAGGGAGGAGATGCAGAGAAGAACAGAAAGGTATGTCTTTGCTTTCAAAAACAAAAACTTATTGGTTAACATGATAATAGCGACCTGCGAAAAAGACGAACGCAGCCACGGTCAACGCAAACGCTGCTGCCACGCCATCATCGGAAACCGAGCCGCCGCCGACCCCGACCCCCTCGACACCAATTACTCCTCAAAATGCCAACTCGTTTAACAAGAACATGGCAAATGCTACAACGACAGCCCAACAGCCTACCTCGGCACCGGCTCCTTCGATGATTCAGCAGCAACCAGATCCCAACACCACGGGCTTTGGTGAAATTGGAATGACTGATGTGAGTAACCATGTTGTTCTTTGTAAGCACAAAACTGACGTGAACCAGTCGATCAATCTTGACTTCAGCGCACTCGAGAACCCAGAAATTTTCGAAAACTTTGACTTTGATTCGTTCCTCAACACAGATACCGACGCCGCTGGTTTCGGTTTCGACGCAAGCATCACCTACTCTACAGACGGCGTGGAAACAGGCACAGACGGCTTGTGAATTGACATCGGAGATGTCTAATCATTATTACTATTTTTATACCCATACCAAATCTGTACATCTCTTCTCTGGCCTTGGCTATATTTTGCCTTGGCATTTTGACCTTGTCGCTCTACTTTTTCAGCTTGTCCCCCCCTTTTTTTTTGTTTCAATTGGCGCAATATTTTGTTGGGAACAGTTGGATTATGTTTTAACTATTAAAGATGCTATGAGACCCGGCATTATATGGACATCCAATTCTTGCTCGGGTTATTTTTCGCATTTTTAACCATTTTGGACATTGCTCGGTAGTATTATGCTGCAGGGGTTTTCTACGAATCATCGCTTTTTCTTTCGAGTCCTCACGTGTACATCATTGACTGTTCGCTTTTTTTTTACTCTTTTTCTTCTTTTCTTTGCTTATTTCGTCATCCTTTTTTTGGAAGTATTTTTGGCAGTATGGAAGTATGGAAGTGGGATGCGCCGATGAATCAGCTTTTTATTTTAGAGTACAGTTTTTTATTGACTGATCTGATCTGATCTGATTTGGTCAGGACCGGTCATTCGAGAGAAAAAATTACCCCGGGAGGAACTTATTTCTGTCTGGGGAGTTTTGCTAGCGTTTGCATTATTATTATTATTTATTATTATTAAACACCCATTTTTTTTTCAGTGCTCTAAGTAGTAGGACCTGGTCTCATTCTATTAAATTTGGATGACATATGTTCTATGCTGGGCGTGCAGGAAGGGAAGGGAGTCGGTAAGTTGGATATATGTCCTAACTAGAAGCGATACATTTTAGAGTTACCACAGTGTCGTTTTTAGCAGTGTCTGTCAGTCCGTACGGAGTCCCTCAGAATTGATATTGGTTCTCAAATGTCCACATCAGTGAGTCGCATGGAAGGGGTGCAGGCGTGATAAGACTTGCAACGCCCACAAGGCGCCTGAAGAAGGCCCTGAGAGAATGGGGTGACCTCCGGAAAGCCACAGCCTCGATCCTGATTCAACTCCACACGCAGAAAGTGGCCTTGAACCACTATCTCCAGCAAATCAACCCCCAGGATTCACCCCTAGAAACGAGGCCGCATTCGAGTATCTATCTATCTTTTACACTTACGTGCATATGAGCAATAATGAACCAAATGAATGAATGCTGTGCATTATGAATACAAAAATGCTGAACCCTTATAACAATCTACCCACACTCTTCTCTTCTCTTTTTCTTCTGGACACAATGCATGAACTCCTCCCGTTCTGTATCCGATGGAGTTGACAACTCACATCTAACCTAGATAGAATCATCTAACTATATCTACAAGACCCTCAATTCATCATCACCGAACCGGCTCAGGCAACTTCCACCCACCGGCCTCCAATCTCTGCCTCTTAATCTCACCAAAATTCTTGATAAACTCACGCCCCTCTCGCTCCTCTGCCTCCAGCGCCGTGTCCTGGTCCACAAGATCAATCAGATAATCGTACACTCGCCGACAGCACACTTCCTTGGCATCGTTCTCGCTCGTCTCGATGCCGTCGACTTTGCCAATGGCGCCGGCGCGCGCGAGATACGGGTCGTCTTGGAAGGTGACCCAGGCGGCGTGGGTTTGGGCTTCTATGTCGGTGGTGGGGATTGGGACAGGGGTGGATTCGGTGCAGAATTCTGGCGTGAGGTGCAGAAGGTCGCACATTTCTGGTTGAAAAACACAACCATCAGTTTCAGAGATACAACCAGATATAAAAATGGACAGACAAACTTTTGACTTTCTCAACCCAGGTGCCCAATGGCCTGAGCTCTTTTAGTAAATCATGCCGAGTAATCTTCCACTTGCTCTCCGGCTCAGGCTCATCTTTGCAGTCAAGTATTGGGATACGGGCATTTTGCAGCGGAACGAGGTTGGAAATGGCACTGCGGCGTCGCTTCTTTTCCTGTTTCGATAGACGGTGTCCTTCTTGCTTGTCATAACATTTGGGATCCAATGCATGTTCTGTCTTGACTTCCGTGTCATTTCGAGCTGGAACACGCGTTTTTGGCATCGGGGGCTCCATCTGGGCAGGGTCTCCAGCAGGCACAGACCCAGCAGCAGACCTAGCAGTAGACACAGCAAGCTCATCGCAGCCCTCTGTCAGTAACAGATACAAGGCTTGATGAGCAGCGGAATCAGCAGCATCAGCTTCAGTTTTGTAAAACTTGCACGACCCCCAGCCCCGAACAGCACCGACTTCGACCTCGTAGCGATAACCATTCTTGTGAACATATCTCGTAAACACAGGAGGGGGCAAATGGTTCACATATGCGTAATCTCCCACCCAGCAACAAAGTCAGCATTCTAACGAAAACGACCACCTAGTTCTTCTGCCTCACCTTCTAGCATGGATCCCCAAAGCCACTCTGGCGCCGTGAGGTCCAGACTCGGCTCGTCTGGAACCCTCCAACTTGCAAAGCGAGGTTTCAGCAGCGACAGCGCCACACGGCAAATTTCCACTTTGGCACCCATCCTGGTCAACATGCGTGGGATGCTTATTGACTCTTGGTAGAGCACAAGCTTTGCAGTCCACATGCCCGACCGGTCTTGGACGTACTCAAAGCTGGGCTGTAGACATGGTTCTTTCAGAGTCAGTACGCCAAAGTAGAACAGCACTAATCTGGCTGGTAAGCTCCGGGTATCAATTTCGTGCAGCGGCTGTCCCACGACGATCTTCTGACGAACCAAATACCTGGAGCTTATGATTCCTGCTTCATCTGGATTATACATAATCGTACTCTGCTCGGGGTGCTGCTCCAGGTTGGCGGCGGCGACGTCAAAGGGGTAATAAGAGGGACTGTATGGTCTGCCAACGTTTTCAAAGGCCGAAGACGAAGGGGAACCGGCAGCAGGGCCGAGCGAGTACAGAGGTGTGAGTAATGGCTTGACGCCAACAGAGGGGGTCCCTTTGCCCATGCCCTCTATCGGATGAGACGGAGGCAGAGGAGGATGCGAGTAATCAACACCAGCAGCAGCAGCAGCACCCAGATTAGACACAAAGCAGGCCATTTGTTTCCGATTGGACTCCCCCAAGTCCAATCCTGGAGCCATAGGGATCATGGACGGCCGTGCTGGAGGTGTCGAGACGCTGCTTGCAAAGAGAGCCGTCTCATCCCCACAAGCTGCAGCCGATTCTGTCTTGACACGCCCTTCTGATGCCATTTTGACGACAACCAGATGATAGCCTCTAGCCAGATGAGAGATTTTGTAGTACCGTCGTGTGTAGCAGTCCTGCAATCATAGATTTGGAAGTGGAATCGTAGACAAAGAGCAAACGGAAAGGCAAACGGAGACGAGGAGAGGCTGTGGGTCGGTGAGTGGGCTCTCAAACGGGAAGGAGCGGCCAGGGTAACCCCCGTTGCTCTCAATTGACGATTCACAGGTGTTTAGAGTAGCTTAAGGACTGAAAGATGTCAAGTAACATTTGTAAGGGGAGGTTAAGCCTCAGACGCAAAGGAAAGTAAGAAAAAGAAAAGCATAGCATACGCCACGTTCAGGAAAATATCAGTATTCAATCGATAACAATATTCCCTTCGAATCCTCTCAATCAATCTCACCCTCCTCAGTTACCACAGCATGTGCTTTCTCAACACGAGACATCTTCTTCGTTGGCGACTCACTCGTCTGGGATACCTCGTCAGGCGCCTTGACCTGCCGTTTTCTCTTTGCATCACTGGATACACGTACAACGCTCTCGGTCGTATGTACCATAACATTAGGATGGCGTACGCCGGAGTTGGCTATTTCCCTGCTCACCTCCCTGCTCACTTCTCTGCTCGAGGGCTCACTTGGAGGTTCGGATTCCACATGGCTGCTCTTCTGGGCAAGTGCTGCCTTTCCCTCCTTTCGGCCCTTGACTTGATCTTTCGGGCTGACGAGAAGTCTCCGAGTCGTGATCGTCTCGACAACACTCCCGCCTTGACTTGATCGAACACTAGACCCGGAAACCTGCCTTGGGTCTTTCGATTCTGTATGAGGGACCTTGGATGTGGCTTTGGAGTAAGATTCTGAGCGAGCCTGAGCAGCAGCTGACGGCCGTGACACAGGGGGCATTGAAGGAACAGAGTTTTGCGCAGCAGAAGACGCCTGCTGCGCCTTTGACGGACTGGTCAACTCAATGAAGTTGTAGTGGTCGTCATCTCGCGAGGCAGTCAAGCTGGCTTGTTGGCTGTGATCATAACTCATTCCATTGATGCTCGACATTGCACGACTGCTCACGGACATTGGGCCAGCATCTGGCATGGAGATATCGTCCAAGCTACGTTGCGTCTGGTTGATACGGTGCGCCATTGGTGGGTCGATAAACGGATCTAACCCAGGGAAACCATTATACATGCCCCCAAAGTTAGAAGGCTGCAGATTAAACCTGCTGTCTCCGTAAATATTGGCCCAGTTCATCACCGGTGGCGGTGGTTGTGGTGCTGCGGGTGCCGGAAGGAAAGATTTCTGCGTCCAGGGAGGGACATTCGAATAAAGATCATGATGGCCTCCACCATTGTCATTTATTCTCGTGGCCTCAAGACGCGTACTGTCATGTCGAGTGGGAGAATGTGTGTGGAGGTCGTCTAGGCGGTCTTTATGATCACCAAAAGCACCATAGCCTCCGTAGTTGAGTTGATGTCGGAACAGATTCGCAGGGAGTTGAGACCACATGTTGGGATTCGGCCAAGCTATTCCGCAGTTCTCGAGAATATCTGCTTTTGTTAGAATACAAAAGAAGCTTGTTGACCGAAATTTCACACTTACTGAGAGGAGCATGTTGGAACGAAAATACGACGATATCCTTGACCCGTTCAAAGGGAGGAACGCGATGAGGTCGTGCAAGCCCTTCTGAAACTACTATCCTCAGGCGACCATATGTATCGGCTGCGTCCCAGACATACTGGTCCAGAACTTCCGGGTGAAAAGTGGGAAACCGGAGGAGTTCCTGGCTCCCATTTTTGTCCATCTCTGCAGTGAAACGTCAAATATTGTTCAAATAACCAGGGGGCAGGACCTACGGGAACTGCATTCTAGATAACCAGTTAGCCAACACGTAAAGAATACAAAAGTGTAGACAAACAACTTACCAATCACATGTGGCCAAAACGTTCTCGGACTGAAAAGACTGCCACTAATAATGAAGCATACCACTCAGCAAACACGACATCAAGCCAAGTATATGTACTAGGAAAAAGACTTACGCGACACAAACATTGTCCGTATAGATTCTCACCTCGAACAAGACACCGTCATCCGGATGCATCAAACTCTCCACAACCCGAGACGGACATGGCTTGTCCCAACTGTGTATAGACACTCGAAACGGGCTCTGCTGCGGCAGACTGGGGATGAATGAGGTCAGGATGGGAAGCTGGCCCAACGACTTTTGGTTGAAAAAATGCTGCTGATTGATGAACAAGGTATTTAGATACGGGGAGTCTGCGTTGCGTAATTTCGAATTGGGCATTAGCATAACAATATCCCATTCCAGCAATATACTAATTGCGTGCGTCTTTGGAACGGAGATCGAACAAACCCTTGTCACTGGTAACGCAGCATTGAGTGCGAAACTCCTGAATCGGCACTTTCGAGTTGGCTGGGAAGAGGAGGACGTCCCAGTTGCCGTACCGCATGCTGCACTCCGGGGTTCGTGTTCAGACTGCGTTGTTGGTATTGGACTATTAGTTACTCTGGTGAAGGATAGGAAGAAGAATGGTGTTTGTTCGCAGAATGAGCAAAAGCGAGAACGAGGTGAGAAGAGTCTGGCAGCAGCAAGTGGAGTTACTGTTGCCAGCGGCAGTCCAGAAAGGAAGGAGCCAGCAGGCGCCACTGCTTCCCAACAGGAGCATTACAGCAACAGTAAGAAACATTACGAAGACGAAAGCAATGGATTGAACAATGAAATGGCATTCTGATAAGCAGAGCAGTAAGCAGAAACAGCCGACCCAGATGGAGATGAAAGCTGAGGTCCGTAACTCCGAGGGCGCTCACTCATCACAAGGCAATCAATCTATCATCCCTAGTAGCTACAAGAAAGTCTCGGCAAACAAACCCGAACAAGGCCCATCGCATTCAAATCAATGCAAAATGACGAGAGATAAATTCGCACAAGGAGATCGACGCCATGCGTTGAGACAGGTCTGTATAAAAAAAGGAAAGGAAAAAGGGAACAGGGATAAAAATGAAATTCGCAACGCAAGGAAAGAAGGATTGGTAAAAATCTAAAGAGCGTAAGGGAGATGAGGTGAAATCTCGGGTCAGTACAGAAACGAATAAAATAGAAAGAAAAAAGAAAACAAGAGAAAAAAAAAAGAAAAACTCGGGAATGATGGAGGGGAAATCGAGAGCAGCTTAGCATGTTGTACAGTCGTCAGTCTACAAAAAGCATGATAGAACAACCTCAAAAGCACGTTCAGACAGGACCGATTCATGAGAACAGAGGCTTCATGAAAGGAAGAGAGAAAAAAGAACTTTTTGCAGCATAGCCGACCCAACAGGGAAGGGATCGAGAGGAAAATAAAAGGAAAATCAGTCTTTGACGCGAAAGGGAGAGAGAGGGCATAAGAGTTCGTGCACCCATTAGACGCAGAGAAAGGCAAGGCAAGCCACTGAAAGAACAAAGCTAGGCCGAAAATCGCTTTACACGGACGTTGAGGAGGAACACATCCATAATCTCGAAAGGACAAGAAAGAGAAGAGAGACCGCTCAGAGGAAAAGCAAACGCCCGGAAAAAAGAGGTTGCTCGTCAAGAGCAAGACAAGAGCCTTTTGCGAAATTAAAGTTGGTCAAGGCAAGCCGAAAGTCAAACCGTACTCATGGTGGGGAGGAAGCGAGACGAGTCAGGAAAGAAAATAAAACTCTTGTGCAGGAGAATTGCGGGTAGAATTTCCTTTTACTATCGGGCAGAGAAAAGAGAGAAAAAGTGGTAAGACCCAGTCAGTCGACGTGTGAGACGTTTATTGTTTAGGCATCAGATGGTGGACCAACCTTCATGGGAGCGAAATTGCCGTACTGGTGAGCCGGGGGCATTCCCATGTTGGGATAGATTGGTGGCGGGGGAGCCGGACGGTAGGGAGTTCCGGCAGGGCCCGAGTTGTTCTGAGAGCGACCCCAGCTCAAGCGAACACGAGAGTTACCAATGGGGTACCCCTGCATCTGGTTGATCGCCATCTCGGCAGCGTGGCGCTGGACAAACTGAACGAAGCCGCAGCCCTTGCCAGGAGGAATCTTGACGTAGGTGATTTCGCCAAAGCCCTGGAAGAAGGAGCGGAGCTCATCCTCAGTCACGTAGCCGGAAAGGCCACCGACAAACACAGTGGTATTGTTGGGGTCGGTGAACTGGTTCATGGGCTGAGGAGCACCGTAGAAACCCATAGGAGGGCCACCCATGTTCGGAGGGTACAGACCAGCAGGACCGGGCATTCCCATGGCACCGCCTGGACCGACACCAGGGCCCTTGTTCTTGGGAGTAGCAGTCGAGATGCGCATGGGACGGTTGCCGCAGTAGACACCCTGCATCTCGTTCAAAGCGCGCTGCTGGTCGTTCTCATCCGAGAAGCGGACGAAACCGTAACCACGAGACATGCCGCTGATCGGGTCGGTCATGATCTTTGCGGATTTGCACGAGGGGAAACGGCTCTGGAAGAGCGAGACCAAGACGTATTCGTTGACTTCGGGGCCCAAGTCGCCAACAAAGATCGAGTACTCGGGGCCACGGTCGTCGCGGCCACGGTCAGCCAAACCACCACCAGTAGCCCAGTTGAGCTTGAAGGCGCGGGTGGTGTTGGGCATGGGAGTGCCGTTGAGGCTGAGGGCCTTGGCGGCAGCAGCGGGAGACGAAAAGTCGACAAAACAGTATCCAGCATTGCTTCTGCTGTCAACATTAGTTCTTACGTTAAGGGGGGAAGGTGAACGTAAAGATAAGAACAGAGATAGGAAGTCTTACCCGGAGAATTTGTCCCGAATCATCTTCACGTTGACTTGCTCACCCATCTGGAACCACAGGTTGCGGATGAAGTTCTCATCAATCCAAGGCTCAAGTTCACCCATCCTATGACGACATATCAGTATGTGATCTCCCTCAAATTTTTGTCCGTAAACATACCAGAGTGTGGTCTTGCCATCACCACCTTGCGGAGCAACTGGAGCGGCCGAGGGCTCACCAGGGGCCGGGCCGGTGAAAGGAGCGGGAGAAGGATCGCCCTGACCGGTCATGTTGGTATCAGTCGGTGCTGGGGCACCAGCAGGCGCAGCCGCATCAGCCTGATTTTGAAATTCGTAATTTTGGAAAGACATGATGCTGAGAATGTAGTTGGAAACAGAACCGACAGTCGAGCAATAACTTTGCAGGTATACGTTAGATGGCCGTCGCGACTTGTAAGATCGTACGAATCGTGAAGAAAAAGGACGACTTGATGAAGGATGGAGGAGATCGAGATAAAAGGATTGCGCAGAAGACGCTCAGAGGTATCTTACTTGCTAAAATGCGCGGCACACGATGTTAGTCACGATCACGAGCAAGCAAAAGTCAAAGCGCGACGTGAGTCAGGATGGAGGGAAGTGCAAAAGAATGGTCGCCTAAGTAGGGAAGCTCCGGAAGAAGTCGCGGTGCATCCGTAGGGAGAGTCGGTTGTGCGGGGGATATCGTGCATTTGCTTGCTAGGGCACGCCGTGGTACAATGCAGATGACAGAGCAGACACGTGTCTGGGAGGGTCTGAGGTTGGCGACGATTTTTTTTCTGGGGTGGTTGCCTCCGCTTTCCGTTTCCGGCGCAGGACGCGGGCGCATGGTACAACCGCGCATCGGCTGAAGCACCCGGCACGATCCGCGCGCGCATCACGGTTCGTCTTTTGTTTCCCAGATGCACTGTCGCACTGCTGCGTCTTAATTTGTGCCTAGTTGTATTGTCGCGACCCTTTCAGGCGACGACCCCGATGCACGCACCCAGCCGATACCGTTGTGGTTGCACTTTGCAGTCATGGAGGTCGAGGCTCCCGTCGAGTTCTCTCGAGTCGCATATAGCGTTGGCTTGGATCAAAGAATTGACGGCCGAATCGATCGAAATTGTAGGCAGTAGGTACGTCGATTGCATCGCGATCCATCGCGACAGGATGGTGGTGGTCGAGCGCAGTCGGCGTTGTGCGCGCAGCGTGGTGGTGGAAATGGAGGGGAAGCAGGCAGGATCGGGGGGGTGGTGGGCATCGATAGCCATCGATAGGATCGATAGCATATCAAAAGAGGGGGAAGGCAAAAAAGAAAGAAAAAAAAGAGAGACTTACAAAAGTAACAGCGAAGTAAATTCTTAATCGTTGCCAAAAAAGAATATCGCGAAGTTGACTGGGCAAGAAGGCAGGGCAGGGAGAAACCGATCGATCTGGCAAAGCTAAACGCCCGCGACACAACGGAAGACGAATCGAAAGGCTACAGGAGAATAACTCTGCAGGGAAAAAGAGAAAAAAGGAAAAACTCCGTCCGGATCCGACAGACACACAAGGGGAGCGCAGTAGAAACAGATGCGAGGGGAGAGCAAGAGAGAGTGTAAGAGAGAGAGAGAGCGAGAGGAAGCGAAGGAGGGAAGAAGGGCAGGCAAGGCAGGAAGGACGACGAGGAGCAGCGCAGGCGGCGGCGGCAGAGCAGCAGAGGAGCAGCACAGCAAGCGACAAGGATTTTCCCGCGAGCTTAGCGGGGGGTCGAGCAGCTTCTTCTCAGGTAGAGAGGAACACTAAGAATGAAGCGCAAAGCAAGAGCAAAGTGACTGGTTCCCTGGACGCCCGCTGCCCGCCATTGGCTGCCGCGCGGAACACGGGCCCACCCGCTGCAGGTATCATTGTATTTGAGATGTATGCCGCGTACTAGCCCGTACGCCGCCGTTATTATTATTGCCATCTTTGATATTTCATTCACTCTACGGAGTACTCTGTACTCTGTACTCTGTACTTCAATTCATCAGGACTCGGTAAAATACGGTCTCGTCTCTTTCATCTCCGAGGGCTATCGCGTTTGGGCAGCAGTGGAGCCGCCGGAGACTGGAGTCACTAGCTGTTAGTCCATTAGCTAATTGCTATTATTAACTTGGTTTCAGCTACGTACTGTATGTTGTGCATACAAATTGTCTCTGCGTAGTGATTAACTTACGTATTATGGACCCGGTCTTGGAGTTCTGCAGCTGCGGTAGCCGGCAGTTACATACCTTGCAAGGTATACTAGACTAAGCACCTAACTCGATGGTTTGTGGCACTCGGTAATAGCCATTAATAATCTTAACCGCGACCCGACAGACTGGCTCTGGAGATGATCTATAATTACTATATAACAAGTACAGAGTATAACCTTTCACTATTACACGCCCTTTTTTTTTTTTTTTTTTTCCTTTTTTGGGAATCAGAGACTAAAGGTATACCCCAAATGACTGGTCAGAACGGCTCCATGCAGGTTGCCCAGTAGCTGCAGCAGGAACAAGGGGGTCGGAGGCTATACTGTGCCCTGACGCGCTGTGATGTAACAATCTGCAAGGATCAGGGCCATACAGAGTCCCGAGCCCAGTGGCACTCGATGGATATAAGTACTACTAACATATATAGGAAGTGTGTAGTATTGATCATGGTTAGGCAGTTTGCCACATCCATTTTGCAAATATTGAATAATAATACTCTGGACATACCAAATAATACGTATTGACAAAATCGACATGTTCCATCGCACTAACGGAAACCAGATCTCCGATCTGCCCACGAGCAGCCAGGGACAGGAACACTTTCTCTGCCCTGCAGCCATGATGAACTGCGGTTGCTGTTGCTGTTGCTGCAAGGACCGCACTTTTTCCTCAAGACCACCCGACCGTTTTGGTATCATGTGTGTGATGCATCAATAATAATCTGCTAATGAAAAATCGGGATCTCTCTTTGTTTCGGCACGCGGATAACAATACCATTACGATACACCGCAATCGGCAAGACCGTAATCTAGTTTTTCAAGCCCCATCGATGCCCCACCCGGACCAGTCAGGGCGCAGAGGGTGGTGGGGAGTGGCTGAGTCGGTTGTTATTGGGTGTGTCTTGATATCTCTTTTTGTATGTAGAATCTATTATTATTACTAGTAATCTAATCTAGATGCATGGAGATGGGGAATTAATTACTGTATACATCAACAATATCACAATAAAATTATAATAAAATCCGCCTAAACAACCAGCTCTGTCCCCTGCCCCAGCTGGTCTCCCAAATACTGTATCGTCTTCTCATATATCCTCGCCGCCTCCATCTCCCACTGCCCGGCCGACTCACCAAACCCATCATCAATATCCATCTCATCCTCTTCATCTTCCTGATCGTCCTCTTCATCATCAACATCACCATCCTCCCTCGCCTCCACAACCGCAATCCGACACGCCTCTGCAATACTCTTAATCCTCACCTTCTCCGTCATGCTCACCACATCCCTCCTCGACTCAAACCCGCTTAACGGCAACCCGGACTCGACATCTTCGCCGGTCAACAGGCTGAGAAAAACAGAGTCGAGTTTGCGTAGTAGACGGAACGTCGATTTGGGTGCAAATGGGTACTCTGGGAGATAGGTGTTGACCAAGCCTGCCACAGATATCAAGTATGGGATTTGCAGCGATGCTTTTGGATTTAGCTTTTTTTTTCTAAAAAAAAAAAGGGGGTAAAAAAGGAAAAAAAGGAGAATACTGACGCGTCCCGCTAACCCATACAACATCAATCACACGCTCAATATCGCGCACCACCTCTCCAAACCCTTCATACCCTCTCTGCACATCCGGCCCAGCACCGTCAGTAGTAGTAGCACTACTCTCATCAGTATGCTCGTCAATATTCCTGCTGAATTTCTTCGCATGCCGCCGATTAATGCGCAGCATCTGCCCGTCGACGTGGTTGATCAGCGCTGTTTCTTTCATCGACCCGGGCTTGAGGGGATGTGTTCGCTGGCGGGGGAGGCGCGAGGGTGTGATGGTGGATGCATTTGTGGCGATGGAGGGGGCTGGCGAGGGGACTGGGAGGAAGCCTCCTGCTGACATTGTTTTCCTTTCTTTCCTAGGTTTGTGCGTATATGTATGGTTCAATGTTGCTGGTCATGTTTTTTTTTTATGTGGTAGTAGAGTGGTATGACATCAAGTGACAGCCGGCGGGGTCGGGTAAAGTTGCCGCCCAGCCATACATGCTGTACACCAACAGCCGCAGTAGACAGTATCGACATAAATATTAAAAAAAATGTAATAAGATATGTATTGAAGTCGTTATGCTATTCTATCATATATACTTTTCCTATCCCGATGAACACTAGAAAATATTAGCAGCCTCCTAAGAAACAACACCGAATATAAACGAATATGAACCACATCAAACGCAGTGCATCAGAGAAGTGAGAAGATTATTGGTAAAGCTGGTTTTTGCAGGCACGGTACAAACACTCTGAGAAATACATATGCAAATCCCGAGGTCTATGCTACTCTGGCCCCAGCGGACTCATCATAGAACATGTTGAAATAGGCAAGCAGTGATGAAAAATCAACTTACCAGTAAACCCAAAATGCTTCGAAAGACAACGCCGACAATGCGAAGAAACAGTGCAGAAATAACATTAATCTCCCTCGGGCTGTAGAAAATCAGTAAGTAAATCTCCAATGAGACAAAGAAAATAAAAAAAAAACTCACCATAATCCCACCCTTCCGCCTCTTCAACTCTGCAATCTTCCTCTTATCCTCATCAAACTTCTTAAGCAACTCATTCTGCCTCTCCTTACGTTTCTCACGCATCTGGAACCGATAGAAATCACCCAACCCTTCCTCTCGTTTCTTCTGCTTCTCAACAAGCTCACGCACTTCCTCATCACGCGCAATATCTGTTAGTTTTGGTCCGCGCGTCACCGTCACAAACCCGTCTTCGTCGGGCTCTTGCTGTTTGCGCGCTGCCTCGAGTGCCCGCATTTCCTCGACCTGTGTGAATGTTGCCATGTACCCGTTCACAATCGACAGCAGCTCGTCGGCCGGTGGAAAGCTGAGTTTGATATGTTTTTTGTAGCGCGCGCTTCCCAGCACGGATATGCGGTGTTCTTCAATCCCTTCACCCCAGACAACTGTAGTGCTGTTGCTGCGTTTCCCTGCTTTCCGGACTGCTTTCAGACTCGCCTCCATCGCCGGTTTGTCGACAAATGTGACGACCGCGTGCGACCCGCTCGCGTGCAATTCGCGATCCCATGTTGACGGAAACTCAAACTTGTCAAGCTTGCTTTGCAGTTCATCGGCCGTCTGTCTCTTCCGTTTCTTCCTGCTATTTTTCTGCTGCTCTTCCTCGCTGGCCGTTGTCGGCTGCTGCTGCTGCCGCGTTTTCGACCCTCCCCCGAAGACACCTTCAAACTGCACTCTCTCAACGCGGCCGGCTGACAGCTGACTCGTGAATAAATGGCGCAAGTGTGTTTCTGTCGTGTCTATTGGGATATTGACCAGAAACAGTGATCGCGCGGCGGCCGGGTCTGGAATGCGCGGCTCGTGAGGGCGCACGTACAGGTAATGGGTGACGGGCTCGGGCAGCGCAGGGACGGGCGGGAGCTGGATTGGCAAGACTGTGTAGCCTGATATTTCCGTGACGGATTTTTCTTTTTTGGGCATCGTAGCAGTGGGGGGGGGGGTTCGTACTTGTTGTTAGGTATTTGGTTGAATGTCGACCTTTTTTTTTTGTTGCGTGACGGACGGAGGCTTGAAAAATAATTTGAGCGGAGCCTTGTCGTTAGGGAAAGTTTACGCGGGGCCGCTGCGGCAATGTTACACTAGTACTATATTGGCTGTGCTGTATGTATCTAGATGCAATGGCATTCATCATTCTTGATTCTGGTTATCTGAAAATATACGGTATACATCAACATGTCACATTCGTAAATCACTTCAATCCTCCACTAGACAACGGAAATATTGAGCTTGAAATTTCCTCACACTTTATCCGGATCGTTGATGCCCCCGTTGGTAATGATGTACGTCGCTTCACGCTCAGGACAATCTACCAGAACCCCAAATTAGCTTGGTCCATCAGAAACAACCTCAGAAAAACAAACCGGGAGAGTCTTGAATTTTCGCCACGCGCTCGTCGCCGCGGCCTTTGCGAAGAAGGACACGGGTAGTCGATGCATGAGCAAGCACATGTCCGCCCACGGGCTTGCGACCGTCAGCACCAGCGAAGAGAGCGCTTGCTCCAGGGTCACTTTGTACTTGATTCGTCTGCCGAATTCTCAATGGGTAAACCGTGTTGGGGGGTCCTACAGATAATGGATACATACCATCAATACGCAGACGTTGAACTCTACAAACCGTTAGTTAGTTCCTTTGCAAATCATTTCAGACAGGTCATTCTTACCTTCAGCCATGTGTGCCAATCTGATGAGGAACTGATTGAGCTTCTGCTGGCGTTCAGCGAGCTCGCCGCGGCCACAAAAGTCAACACGGAAGCAGTTCATAATGCTGTCAATGATCAAAAGCCTATAATCACCGCCGACAAACTCCTTTGAAAGAGTGTTTAGCAATTCCAGCTGGTGCTCGCTGTTCAGCGCACGAGCATATGCGATATTCTCCTGCGCAGAGTCAGGGTCAACGCCAAACCGCTCGGCAATCTGAGCTATACGTTCCGGTCTGAACGTTCCTTCGGTATCGATGTAGGCAACTTTACCCTCGCCACCGCCCATTTCTTTCGGCAATTGAGCAATCACCGACATGGTATGAGAAAGCTGTGTCTTTCCGCATCGAAACTCTCCGTACACTTCGCTGATGCTCATGCTCTGAAACCCGCTGGTTGTTGCATGTAAGAACGGAGAACCTACGCAACAAAGTAACGAGACTCACCCTCCAAGTACAGAATCAAACTGCTTGCTGCCAGTTGAAATCTTAAACACCTTTTTGCGCTGGTGGCATAGTTCCATTGCTGTCATGAATCCATTCGCAGTGGGCTTGTGCAGTCGTTAGAGTCGTAGTATTTTGCAGGCTGGTTGTCTTACAAGGCATTTTTGAACAGCCTCTTTCACTTTCTCGACCTTGATCTCGCTAAAGCCCTTGATCTTCAACAGGGTCTTGCGGGTGGCTCCATGGACAGACTAGAAGGAAAATCAGTGCACGAGAATATCACAACACGGACTAAACGCACTGCAACAGTGTAGAAGCCATTGGCCTTGAGTTTTGTTATATCAGCTACTCCGATGCCTGTTCTTGTTAGCAGGATTGCAGGCAGATATCACAGCAAATACAATACCATGGGCTTGGATGTTGTCAATGTCGACAATAAAGTCCTGCTTCGATTAGACATCGGTCTGCATACTCAGAATGGCTCTTACATCTTCGTCGAACTCATCGCTCGCATCGGACGCAGGCATGATGGCTTCTTTCTTCCTGGTCCAACAGCGAGAGGGGAGTAAAAGAGAAGCGTGTCGGAGACTACGAGGAAGAAGAGGTGCAAGAAGAAGGAAGGCGCCCAGGGACCGCACCTTCCCACGAGACTACCTGCAAATCACGTGGCACATGGGAATCAAATTATCAATTCTCGTGTCGTCAAAAAAAAAATCTCTTTCTGGTTAAACAAAACCAGAACAAAAACACAATAGAGGGTATTCGACATCATTCACACCATCCAAAAGACTCCCACTCCGCAGTCAGTTCACACACAAACTCGTTCCGACTTGACAATTCATCGATCCACCACACTCCATTACTCAAAACGTCCTCAATCTTGCCGGTCTGTCTCCCCACGCTGCAGCTTCGGTGACTTTCGTTCCAACCAGATACATTCATAACAATAGACGCCGATCGTGAAGATGACATCGGGTCGTGAGCCAAAGGCGCAAGTAAGATCCCAATCCATGCTGGATCCTGGGATTCTTCGTAATAATAAAAGAAAAGCTATTTGTGGTCGTTGAATACATTAAAAAGGGTCGAAATCATCTTCAGTCAGAAGAGGCACGACATGGTATTGATGAGAGGGAAAAAACGGATCGTGATTTGAAGGCTAAGGTTAATGATTGGCCGAGTCCGGTAAACCTCATACAAAAGGAAGAATGGGATGAGCTGATTTCGAAAAAGGAAATTGTTTTGCACTAAGCCACAGCTGTGGTAGGAGCAGCCACTGGAGCAGCAGCAGCAGCATCGGTCGAACCTTCAACAGCAGCAGCTGGAGCAGTCGAAGTCGCGGGTGCAGGAGTAGTGGCGGCCGCAGCAGGGGCGGTTGTGCTCTCACTGGCAGCAGCAGCAGCAGCGTTGTTCTCGTTGGTGGGGCAATCACGAGAGATGTGGCCGGCCTGCGAGCACTTGTAGCAGACCTTTCCAGCAGAGCTGAGCGGTCCTCCGTTAGGAGCAGTGCACTCGCGGGAGATGTGACCCTAGAAACAGCCCGTCAGAAACTTTTCATTTTATTTTTCTTTGCCAGTCCAAAACCAGCACTCACCAGTTTACCACACGCGTAGCACTTCATGGCCTGAGCCTGGCAGTCGCGAGCAAAGTGGTTGGGACCGCCACACTTGTAGCAGGTCGCAGCTCGAGGGTATCCCCCGAAACCACCACGGAAAGACCCGCCAAAGTTTCCACGGGAAGAAGCATTGCCACCACGGCCAGCTCCAGGGCCAGCAGGACCAGCTCCAGGACCAGCGCCTTGGGCGTTTGGAGTTGGGCAGTTGCGCTGGACGAGAGTCGTTTAGTTTGAGCTGGCTAAAAATACAAAGTGTTCTGCAAACTTACAGCCAAGTGGCCAGGCTGGCCACAGCTATAGCAGCGGCCGTTGGCAGAGCCGCCGTTCAGACGCAGGGTTGGGCAGTCAGCCTGAACATGGCCCAATCCCTGGCAGTGGTAACACTGCTTAGCTAGGAGTGACTGTCAGAAGCGTCCCTTACGAAGATCGAATCAACTCACTCTCAGTAGTGCGTGGTCGTGGACAAGCATTAGATTCATGTCCTGCATTGGAAATCCACCATTAGCCATGAAAACCTTCAGGCGCCCGGCCCCCCTTGCAGGGGCAAAGCATCAGGGGATGTATATGTACCAGGTTCCTTGCCTAGAAAAACATCATTAGCCATGGCCATAGAACATTTAAAGAAACATGATAGATAACATACAATTATAGCAAAGACGCTCCGAAGACGCGCAAACCTCTAGTCTCTCGGGTTAGTTCCGTATATGCAACAGAGTGTTATATGGCTAAACCAACCGGCATAGTGGCCGATGTTGCCACACTTGTAGCAGGCACGACGAGACAACAACATTGTAATTCGTTCTTTTTCCTTTCTCAGTCTTTTCTGAGATTAGCACGGATTCATGGAAATCTGGAGGTGGCAAGTTAAGTTTCGGGATTGGTTGAGTGGCGGGACAAAAAAATGATATGTCTTCCTTCCCCGGCCGAGGGAAACCGCGGTTCCGGATATCATCATCATTGATTGATGTTCGTGCGCTTCTCAATATTCGTGACGCATACGAAGTCCCCTTTCAACAGTGGACTTTTCAAAAGAAAAAAAATAAAAACAAAAAAAATTAAAAATAACTCAAAAACTCACACTTGGTCAAGCCAACCCCGAACTCGTCAAGATCTGCGGAGAAAAAAAAATTGTCGATTAATATTTGTGAATCAAGAGAACCTTGTGCGAAAAACCACTAATAGCCAGCAGCCAATCCTCGAACTTTTTTCTTCTTCGTCTCTTTATTTTTTTTTAAACTGGCGAATCATAGTGCATTGTGCGATGCAAAGTGGTATTTTTTGTTGTAAAAAGAAATAGATAGATACTTACACGAATACTTCCACAACAGAATCCTCTTCAGCAACCAACTTCACTCCTAGCCCACCACAAGACCACGAGCAAACAAAAATAGAAAAAAATTTTCGTCTTCAACGAATAAAATCTCTTTGTTTCTTCAGGAAGGGAAATAATAAATAAATAGAAAAGTGTCACCAAAGCAAAAAAAGAGGGAGAGAGAGGGAAAAAGAAAAAAAAGAAAAATGGACCCTCCACTACCGTAGATCTTCTCTCTTGTTCCGTAATCCGTATAGCCAGTGGCCACACAGAAAATTTCCTTGGAAAGAAACGAGAGGGCAAAAAAAAACTTTAGTTTTCCGTGCTTTTCCGAATTGCGTAAAGTGGGAATATTTTTTGCATTATCCCCAGATTGGCGTTGTGCACGGGCCGGATTGGGGGTCTAGCCCTGGGCCTAGGGCCTAGGTATCGGCTGCAATATATGACAGACACACTCTACAGAAACGTATTATTCTGAATGGAATGGTGAACGCTACATTAACATCTTCATTGTCGTATGCAATTATTATTTATGAACTGAACAACGCAGGGTATTCTCTCTTTTGGTCCGTCCTCTCCTTTTAATTCGTTTTGGTACATTTCTATGCAGTGCTCTCCTTCTCGATGACAGCTGGCGCGCGAACTTCCTTGCCCTTTAAGAATTCTAGGCCCTCGCCTCCCTGTATATAAAATTAGTCATGGAAATCAATAGTTACCGAACGCAAAACTTACATAGCTGATCAGCGGAGACACTTCGACACCAGTGGTATCGTTTTCGGTGACCACAACGCCGCCAGCTTGTTCAATCCAGCGCTTGCCTTGCAGCATAATATCCCTCTTACTTGTGTCAGGGTCATCTTCACCCTTGCCTCGGGCATTCTTGAGCGGAGAGAACTCGTCTTCACGTCGGACTTCGATGCAGGCGAATTTGTCGAGCGGCGTGAGCGGGAACACGTCAAAGACAAACTGTTCCAGCTTGATACCGTTGGGGGATTCGGGCTTCACAGTTTCCCCCGTTGCCAAATCGACAGACGGAATCTTCTTGCGAGCCACGTGATGGGGCAGCTTGTGAGCCCATGATTCGATCGATTCCAAGAATCGGAAAGAGTAGTAGTGGTTGACAATGTTGGCGGCGCGGAACTTGAGCACTCCCGGGTGTTCAGGGTCTAGGGCTTCTGCCGTCTCCTTGTCAATCTCGGAATATTCCACCACGTCAGGCTTGCCGTTCTTTTGAAGGATCAATCCCACGGATTCCGTCGCATTTCGTTTACGGACCACCTTGGTAGCAATGTCGACGTTCTTGGAGGCTGCAAAGCCGATGAAGATCGGGTCTGCGACCCGAGCAAGGCAGTTGTCCACACAGTAAGTATGGACGTGCTCGATGCCGCGTTTCCGCATGTCTTCTCTGACGCCGGACGTGATGAGGGCTTGGTAAATACCGCCATTGCCGTCGGGAGCGACAGCAACCTGATCGTTGTCAGTATCTTCTTAATAATTGCATTGCCGATGCATGACATACCTTGGACTTGCTCTCCAAAAGGATCTTTCCGTCATTGGAGATACAGGGCAGCACGCCCTGTTCAAAGAACTTGATGTTTTCCTTGTCGAGACCGAAGAAGTTGTTCTTTTGGAAGAAATCCTCGGTCGGCTTGTTGGTCGGACCACTGGTCATGACGTACCACGGCACCACCGCCTTCTTGCCGGACGATTTCTCTGCAAGGGCTTGGATCTTCGCAATGCGCTCTGCCTGGATCTGGAAAAGAGTTTTGTGGCTGGGGAGGCCGATATCGAAGCACCCCTTGGGATCCGAGCTGCCGAGACGGGTGCCCTGTCCACCAGCCATGAGGACGACGGCCACCTTGTTCTCCGATACAGCCTTGAGACCCTCATCGTAATATCGCTGCAAGTCGCTGGGATCCGAGTCCAGAATGGAGGCGGTAGCAGACGCGGGCAAAGGCTCGAGCTTAGCGGGGCCAGACGAGGTCTTGGGCGGATTGAGGGCGGTGTCGGCTAGCTCGTTAATGCGATCGGGGTTGAAGGTCTGTAGCTGCTGGAAAAGCAAGCCTTTCTCGGTGGACTGCAATTCCTCGTAAAAAGAAAAGACGTGGGCCTGGCCAGCGCTCTCGTACTTGGCCTTGAGCTGCTGGAGCTCCTCAGCAGAGGGCTCGCTGGGGCCACCCTGAGCTTTGCCCTGGATCTTGCCCAGGATGTTTTGGACAACGGCAGCCATTTTGGGGTGGGTGCGGGGGAAAAAAGACGTTCAATTGACAACGGCAACACACAGCAAAAAAAGGAAGAAGAATAGACAGTAGGTAGAATGGAATTGACACCAAACTGTCAGGACAGACGTCAAGGATAAGGTACTTTATTAATAAGAGTGAGAGTTGGAGCTCCGGACGGTTGTTTATGTCTCAGATTATTCTTGGGAACACACCGCCCAGAAGCTAACGTGATTCACATGCCGGCGGCGGGGCTTGGAGGGGGGCGCTTTACCTAGAGCGACCCCAAAGTGGGTCTTCCGCCAATGGCACTGCTGCCCTTGCAACGAGGGCTGCCCGCGAGCCAATGACCAGCCCGAGTGCCCGCCAGATGGGGACTGCGGCGGGGCAAATCGTGGCGTGGTCCAATGCGGCGCCCGTTTCAGGCGTGACATAGCCCGCGGTGATGTATCGTTTTTTCTCGATGTATATATATTTAGAGTCTTATTCTCAGACACCCGGAGCGTCATGTCGCATTGTTTATTTCAAAGGGAAAAGGAATCGGCCGGTATAACGTCAGAGTTTGACAGGAACCCTCAGCTGAGCGGGCGGTGAAAGAATTTCAGCAAGAGGGGCAGAATCCTGTTTGATGACGCATTCCGGTCATGTTAGCTCTTCAACCGGCAGAATGAACAAGGTGCGAAAAAGGGGCTCTGTGAGTCTGTGACTATGGAATTGTGGCTGTACCCTAGAGCGCCCCAGTCTGTGGCTTGTTACCTATGAACGTGAAGAGATGCTAAGAAGAATACGTAGTAAAATTGGCATCATTAATACCCCCCTAGATATGGTTACGCGGCTGAATGCTCAACGGTGTAACCATTCCAATTGACTAATCGAATTTATTCATTCATAACTTTTGCTATTATCATTACATCACATTTCTCCCACGCAATCAATCGTATTGTACATTTCATCTGCGCCGTCGGTCTTGTTCCCTGCGATTGTAGGATCCCCCTTCGTCCCGGTCACGGCGTCGTCGGTCATCATCTCTGCGTCGGTAGGATCCCTGTCGGGGGCTGCGGCTGCGTGATCTTTCAGCCTGTGCCGGTTTGCTGTCTCGGTCCGGACGCCGCCGCATCTCGTCTTTGTCGAAGACCATGCCGTAACGGTCAGGACGACCACGGTTGTCAGCAGCACGATACTGGCGTTTCCGTTCAAGACTCGATATACCACCGAAGCCGCCGCCTTGACGTTTGGAAATCGTAGCTTGTCGCCATGTGTCTGAGAGCTTGGAGACCTAGAAATCAGAGTTCAGTATAGATTATCAAAAAAGAATGAGGCGACCAGCATACACTCTGCGAGAAATCGACGTGGATTCGATGGTCGTCAATTAAGACACCCTCCATCTTAAAATAAGCTTGCTCACAGTCTTTTTGGTTCTCAAATTCAATAAACGCATATTGCAAACTATCTCCCGTTCGTTTGTCGCGAATCACTTCGCAAGACAGGATCTGACCAAAGCGACTGAAGATCAACTGTAAATCTTCGTCTAATGACATTTGTTAGATAGATAGACATAGAAAAAAAAAAGGCTGGGAAGCTCACCTTGCGTGACGGGATTGAGTTTGCAGACGAAAAGCACATTCTCTGGGGGCTTCACTTCGGCAAAAGGAAGGTCTCCCACCATTTCCAAAGTCAAAGCCTGGGCTCGAGCTTCCCGTTCTCGTCGAAGCTTCTCCATCGCTTCTTCATCCATGTTTTCATCGAGTTCTTCGTCATCTGCGATCCGAACCGTGGCCAATTGGGCCTTGGACGGTACCGGGCTTTCGGGAGGTTCAATCAGGCCGGGAGGGTCGTCGTAAGGATCATCGAGAATCACTGTGTGCCGGATACGAATATCCTTGAGAGGTCTACCATTATCATCGATAAAAGACTCATTGATCTTCTCAAGGACATCGAAGCCTTCGACCACCTTGCCGAAGATTGCTGCCTTGCCATCCAGGTAATCCAGGTTATCGCCCAGCGTAATAATGAACTGACTACCCGCAAGCCGCTCATCCGGGTCAGTCGAAGAGGGCACCGTTGCCATGCTCACAGTTCCCCTTTCTGTGTGTTTCAATTTGGGCGGCAATTCAACGGTGAACGTTTTGTGCGAAGGGCCGCGCAGGAGACCCCATATCGAAGAGCCACCATCGCTGTCGGAAGACCCAGGTCCGATGGGGTCACCAGTTTGAAACGTGAAATTCTTTTGGACACTGTGCACCGGGGAAAAGTTGTAATACTTGACTTTGCAGAGCTTGAGGAAGCTAACAGGGAGGAGAGCTTAGTCCACACATTCAGCTACTTTGCTTGTACGACAAAACCGGCCAGCAGGGAGAAATAAAGGGGTAAACTCACTTTTCGCAGGCCTTCGGAGACGCGTCCACAAGCAGGTCGATGACCAGGTCACCCAGCGAGGTCTCGAGTAGCACGCTCATGGTGGAGGACAGCCCGCAAACCCAGACAACGCGGCGCGATCGTTCTTGTGCGAGCGTTGCGCGCAGTATTACAGAAAAACAGCAGGGAGGCGACTTCGATGTGTGGAAGGAGAAAATCGTTTTTTTTTTTTTTTTTTTTTGGTTTGTTGTTTTGACGTGAGCTTTCTTCCCAGCGCGGGAGCACAGTGAGAGAGGGCGGGCAAAGGTCACTTTTGAGGTGTGACGCAGTAAAACGAGCAGCTCCGAGGCTCCGCGTGGGCGCCTTCCGCACCAACGGTCTCTCGGTCTTCCGGGATGATGCCTTCTCCTCCCCATGCACGCGCTCTGCTGCGTCGCACAAGGCTGCACGCAATCTCGCTGTTGTGCTGTGACCTCTTGCCTCGCCTGGCCAGATGTACTCCCCAATTCGTGTGTCTGGCTTAGCGAAATCCGACTACTTGTCAAAAAAGGACGCCGCAGTTCAGCAGTCGGCGTCATCGGAGGCCGGTCTCCTAGAATTATGATCCGACTGGAGTTGCCCTGATTGTTTGCTCCTCGTGGCCGTACAGTTATGCATCCAGAAGCGCTATATCAGGCAGTTGTTTCCTGCAATCACCGTACTTGCTTCTCAACAAGGCTGACTTGGGTCGTGCAAAGATGCGTTCTGACCAGGGCCCAACCTCGCCATTAGCTGTCGACTGTTCGCAATTTTGTTGTTGGACTCGAACAGGGAAAGTCGGTTGGGAATACAACCACCGTGTAACTCGATTACGACTGGGCTTGACTTTACAGTGAATCTCGTCCAATGGCCATTCGTGATGTGCTGAGACCTTCAAAGAGATATTTCTCAGCTACGGGCGCCTTGGCGGTTACTTGCCGGCCACGCTCCTATCTCCGAGTGAGACAAGATGATTATACGTGCAAAAGTGCCTGTAGAGCAAAGCCAGCTTTGCCATTATGCCCAGAGCTGCGCTGTACCAGCCATGCTACATCATTACAGTCCTGCAGAGAATAACCAGGGTAGACAATACGAAACCATACCTTGCCAGAATTTACCACAGTGAAACACTATTGGAGAAACACGGACCAAATAACCTTATTCCGGACATAAGCTGTTCAGCAGCTCCAATGGCCTCATGGTGTCACTGTTTTAACGTGTGGGGATTGAAGAGTCGGTTTCCAGAACACTAAGACTACGGAATATAGGATAGCGGCACGAGTCTGGGGAATAGCCCGCTTGGCTGGGTAAAGGTGGGTTCTTGGTTCTTTGTTCCTGGCACTTCTGGAATCGGGGAGCCTCATGATGAGCATTGGACACTCAGTGGAGGCCTCTTTTGCTTTCCAAAAAGAACGCTACATCCATTGAATCAGGATCGCCGATATCCCTGTCCGGACCCATCCACATCCGGGGCACGTTCATGATGGCTTAGAATGACTCAGAACAGAGAACAGGGGCTTCAAACTAGCTTAGAACGCGCAGAGACTCCGATAGCAAACAACCATGCACGTTGTAACTGCCAATCATCTCGTTTTCCGGGTTCCGCGTTTGCTTGATTTCTGGGCATCGCTGCCAACATATGCCCGATACACCTGCCGGAGACTTATAATCAGTACGCCGCTTCCTCTTGCCTTTGTTCTTTTTCTTTTCTTTTCTTTTCTCTTTTCTCCGGTTTCATCGTTTAGTAGGCTCCACCCCAAGTCTTACGTTGTACCGAACCCCGCTCTCCTGAGAGCTTTTGCCATTTCCTGACAGTCTACCCATGGATAAGCCACGTTGACAGCTGCATCTTTTGACCATGCTTGATTGGGATTTTACACTTTGGCATTGTCATGCTACTCTCTCTTATAGAGGTACTTGCTCTTGAACCCACACACCTGCAAAGCGTAGTGTGACAACAGTTTGTGAAACAAACTCCAATATATGAGCCCACGTAATAGCTCAAACTGTGGGACTGCCATTCGACGTATCTTGTGGATATGCTTTCCTTTCCAAAGATAACCGCGCTCTCAAACGGGGCGTCTGCCAGTTCCACTCAGTGCGACAAACCCTCTCTAACGATACCAGCCACGCTAGCATGAAATGAGTGGTTCAAACCCACAGTGGATGAATAATTCCGAAATCAGTCAGTTTTGCATTGGTGGGCAACCCCGGATATACCAACAGCAATGTATCAAGTTGAATCCATGTTTTTGTTTGGCTTATAGATAAGTTCTGTCCTAGGACAGTATATCCGTAGCTTCTTGGCTTTTTATTTTACTATCTTCAGATACACTTTCATTTCAATATATCCGTGATCAACTTCTTTCTATTTCTTTCTTTGCTCCCCCTTTCTGCTTTTGAGAGAGACAAACAAGGCCGATATCTGGACCATCGTGGTGATACGCCGAGCGATGTGTCGCAGATTGCCACAGGGGGTTCCTGAAGCAGGCTTGATAAGACAACGAGGCTCTTCGCAAACACTTTCTAAACGACGTTCTGTCGTAAACCACGAGATGGGACGAGGGCACGCAGACCCAGTTACCTCCCATACAGAGGAACACAAACCAAAACGCCGAACACAACTGGCTGTATGTTGGCACTTTTATATGATTTGTATATGGAATTGGTCTCTAATCGATTCAGTGTACACGCTGTCGGCAGCGAAAGATCAAATGCAGCGGCGAAACTACCGAAGGTCTAGGATGTGAGAAATGCCGGGAAGCTAAAAATGGAGACTGCGTGTTTCTGAGGGTAAGATTGAGCTTTTTTTTTTATCCCTCGTTCTTTTCAACCGAGCATGCGTATTAAATGGGATGATCAGGCAGGATCGACATTGTTAGAGACACAACAAAACACCCGGACGTACAGAACCCATCACTCAATGATGAGTAGCGCTCCTGACACGGCTATGGTTCCGTCTCCTTATGGCAATTCATTTGTTCAAAGTCTTCCCGGAGCGATGACTTCTTCATCTTCCATGTCTCCGATGCTGGATACGGCACGATCGCAGTCTGTGTCAGACATGAGCCATCACAGCCCGCCCAGTTCCTGGTCCAGGGGTCCGATTTACCACCCCAATAGCTTAATTGAGGACGTCTATGCAGCACCGTATGATTCCTCGAGCCCAGCATATGTTCATACCGGCAGTTCGTCAGTCAGCTATTCCGGGGTGTATCATGACTTTACTGCTTCCAGGGCTTGGGAACCAGCATCCAGCGGCCGCAGACTTCAATCGGCGGCTCTCTACAGCGAAGCCGTCACTACTTCTGCTTCTTCTTATACTACTACTTCTTCCATGGATCAGAGTTTATCAGCTTCAAGTGATGTCCCATCCTTGTTTCCCATTGTGAACATGCTCTCTACGGGAAACGGGCCTATCATTGGCGATGCGAGCGAGCAGCTCGCCAGCAACCATACTTCTTCTTCTTCGGTGTTAGGAAGCATCACCAGCACAAACGTCTCTGAACTGATTGGATCGGGACTTCATTTCATGGCAAGCGAGTATTTCGCATATCCCATGCACAGACTAAATAGCACGACACCCCCTTCTCGACCCAAGTCTTCTTCTGCTGCTGCTACTGTATCTCCGCTAACGCTCAGCTCGGATTTGAACACGTCCCCATTCTACGTAAATAACGTACCGTATGACACTTCTGTTGCTGCTGCTGTTTCAGGCCCGATGACGTCTGTGTATGGTCGGTCTGACACAGTAGAAGGATCGAATTCTTCGCAAGAGTCGCTGGTGATGTCCTTGAGCGCCGGTCTGAAGCAGAGTCCCAGCGAATCCGGCTCGTACGAATATGCAAATGGAGAGCAGTACGGCAGTAACAGTGTCGAAGCTGAGGGAACTACAGTACTAGAGAATCAGCAATACGGTGCACATTTCAAACAGTCGAATAATGCTGCTGCTGCTGCGGTCGCGTACAATGCGTTTGGATTTTTGCAGTCTTCGGCAGGTCCGAATGCGGCGAGCAATCATGAGGAGCATTAGCAAAAAGTCCGAATCCTGTTTTTTTACTTTTATTACCCCTATGTCTGATATACCTTGGTATCTGCATCTGCACAACTTCTTCACTCATTTACTCATGGGAACGGAACCCCTGCGGTTTAAGTATATCGACCTTTCACAAATCAGTTCCGAAATAGTTTCCTTGTATGTTTTGATTCATCTTACCATTTGTTCTTTCCATTCGTTAGATGTGCTTTCTTATAGATTACAAAACCTCTCAATCCCTAGAGTTTCTCCTTCCCCCCCCTTTTGGATACTTGAGGCGTTCTTTGGAATGATATCTTTTTATCAACAATATTATAATATACGCATGTATCAATTGATTACTATCTATAATTTGTTTTGTATGAGTACTGAAAACCGACTAGTATTGAGCTTTTAAAAAGAAAGGGACAAAGTCTAGACAGAGAAATCCGTGAATTGATAATATTTCCTAGGATGGAATCAAGAAAAGAGTTTCCTCATTTCCATGATTCATGGTGTATTGTTGTTGGTTGTGTTGAGGGTCAACAAGAATACCCCCTAAAAAAGACGACATGACTGAACATGTTTTCCTCCATCACAAAAAAAAAAAACAAACCAAAAAGTCTTATAGAAACACTGAGAGGAACTTTTTTTTAAATGGAAAATGTTTGTTTTTTGTTTTTGGTCTTGTCCATGCACAGAGTTTACAAGCCTATTGCCCAAAGAGACAAAGTAAAAGATGAATCCCATATTCGTAAATCGATGCAAAACATCAACGCCCCCATCTTCTCGTTCACCCAGGACGTCCAATAATCTAGTCCTTGCTCTTCTTGGGACCCTTGGTCTTGGCGGTACCCCGGAACTTCTTGGAACGGTTCTTGCGTTGTTTGCCTGTACATCACATATTAGACAAGTTGCACAGAAAAAAAAAAGAGAGAGAGAGAAGACGTACGTTGCTGTCGGCTGGCCTTTTCGATCTTGGTAGCAGCCCCGATACGGACGAGACGGTAGTGAGGCTCAAACTTCTTCAGAGCCTCGTGTGAGTCGTAGATGAGGGCGAAGCCGGTGCTCTTGCCACCACCGTACTGGGTGCGGAAACCAAAGACGGAGACCTGGTCCTTGTTGGCCTTGTAGAGGTCGGCGAGCTTCTCGCGGAGCTCGTCCTTCTTGACGTTGGCGCGGTTGGGGTGGAGTACGTCCCTGAATTTGAATATTAGAGTTTGATTTTTTGACAAGAAAGAAAATTTGGCCCAGAATTCCAGCGGATGTTGCGAGGTGCAATGTGCGATATCCAATGCGTCGATAACGGATAGAGGCGATAATTGTTCCCCTTTGATGTCCAGCTATTCCACCAATGTCGAAATTTTCTCACGTGTCCATTATTCCCCTCTCTCTCATCCAGTATTCTCGTTTGCTCATCCATTGTTGTAGATAATCTCGCCTCTATCCGCATCGCCGATCGATAACTGCACGTACATTGCACACTGCCATCTCCAGCCGAGAAAAGGAAAAAGGAGATGCTTACAAAACCATCTGCTTCCTCGCAAGGAGAGGGTTGCGGATGAACTTGCGCGTCCGCAGAGTAACGGGAGCGTCGGCCATGATGTGTACTGTTTGTCTTTTTTTGTCGAGAAGAAAAAAATGACAAAAGAGCGACAGCAGGGAGGGGCGGCGGTTGTCGTTGGGTGGTCGCTTGGAGGAAGGTCGTTCAGAGTCCGCGAAATCGCACACAAGAGTAATTTTTGGCAGTTTTCGTGCAGTCATGTGGGCTGCGGGCTCGCCTAGGGCCCGTCCGAGGGCGCTAATGCCAAGAAAGGGAAGGCGTTCTGGTGACCGGTCGGCAGCCAGTAAGATCGCGGGGAGCTTTCCCTTTCTTAAAATCAGTTTTTGTATAACGACATAAATAATTCTTGATGATAAGCTACGAATTACCATGTCAGACACAGAGGATCATAGCATTGTGCGCCTCATTGCACAGTACTTCCAGCTGATAGACCCCAAGAGCCTTGCCATACCGACGCCATGCATCCTCAAACGGCCGTCTGTCCAGGAACAGATCTATAACGAAATGTTTGACGAAGTCAGCCTGTCGCCTATAATCCCCCCAGCAAGCTACCGGCTACGAGTACTGAAGAGTATTGTCACTAGAATTGAGGCCAGTGAAGAGTGGGATCCAGAGGAAGATGTATATACGCTTCGTCTTGTCCTATATCATTCCATTAACTGAGCTGATTCTCGTTTAGGAAATAACGGAGTCTCTAATGACAGCATTCACAACGCTCATGTCTCAGCCCCCAGACCCTTCTCAAACCGACGGAAAATCCACGCCGCAACTATCCTTTGTCAAATACACTCTCCCTGCCTCCTCGTCGTCCTCCTCCCAAACAGTCCAAACCCAGCATATCATAACTTCCGAGTCCCGAGGCCTACTTTATGGTTTTGGCTCAACGGGGTTTCGCACTTGGGAAGCAGCATTACATCTGGGCACATATCTCTGCAGCACAGAAACCGGCCAGGCACTAATCCGCGGCAAAAGGGTTCTCGAGCTCGGTGCCGGCACCGGGTTTGTCTCGTTGCTGTGCAAGAAGCATCTCGACGCTGAGAGGATGTTGATGACTGACGGGAACGAAAAGCTGGTTGAGCTGTTTAATTCGACGTGTTTAAGGGCGAATGATTGTGTGGATGACGATAAAAGCATACAAGGAAAAGTCTGGGAATGGGGGACGCCTTTATCGCAGACAGAAAGTTCTCCAGAGCCATTTGATATTGCACTTGGCGCTGACTTGGTAAAATAAATTATTTAACACGAAGAAAGATATAGAGGCTGACTTGGCAGACATACGACACCGCCATAATCCCGCTTCTCATGGACACAGTCTCCATTTTGTTCAGATCTCACGGCGTCAAGAAATTTGTCTTGTCGGCGACGATTCGCAACAAGGACACGTTTGGAGCTTTTCTTGCCGCTTGCCGTGAGTTTTTTCCCGATATAGTCAAGAAATATTCAAATAATTGGGTCCAGTGCTGATTAAATTGCAGGCAAATATAATTTCCGCATCGCAAAAGTCCCATATGAATCTCCGCCTCCAGAAACACAGATGGGGTTTTTTCACGAGACGAGGATTCGAATCTGCACTTATATAGTTGAGCCATGAGTTCTGAATGTATAGTCCACAATTCTATGTGGACGGTATCCCCGACTAGAAGACATCAAGTCATCCCGACGCGGAGAGTAGTTTTCCCTTCATTCCTGGCAACGGAATAACACGATCTTAAAAAAGTCTTTTAAGATGTCCAAGGAAAAAGTCTAGCTCCCTCCCGAGCCAACAGAATCAGGCACAGCAAACCGAAGCGCATTGCTAAACCCATATTTATTGCCAATATACCTCATCACCCTGCGAATCCACACAACTATAGCATAATCATCATCCTCTTCAAAAGCAAACTGTGCCACTCGCAGCGGAAACATGAGAAAATAAGCCCCCGTGATTCCGTGACTAGGCTGCAAAAAATACTCCACCGAGCGGCAGACCTCGACAGCACTGTCGCGGAATGACGGTAGCTCATGAGGAAGTTTTAGAGCATGATTGGATCTTTTTGAGGTGACAAGTGGCAGTGTATCGAGGATGTTCCCTTCGTCTTCGCCAATGGCCTGGCTGAAGTTGCGAAGGAAGAATACACATGAAAAATAGATGCCCATTTCCACACATAGCTGGAGATTGTTGTAGTAAATAAGACTGTCAAACAGCAGATTGCCGTTATCATCGACTGGATCATACGGCTTGTCAGAAGTCATTGACGGCACGACTTCTCGAGCGACATCTGGGTTGAGTATTTCCCAGTCAAAACGCGCGTCGAGGAGTCTTTTGGATAACGATGTTGTTGTCTTTCTTATCTCATCACACATGCGGCGTTGTTCTTCTTGATCTTTGGTTTTTTGGAGATGGTCTAGGTCTTCCATTATAGATGGCATGCACAGATTAATGTCGACGAATCGGTTGATATAGGATTTTGCATCGGGGGCGTCAGACCAGGGGATTGTTTGCCAGGGGTCGTCGGCAAGAAAAGTCCTTTTCCGGTCTTCAAGTGCCAGGACCAACTAATCTGGTTAGTTGAACAGAACAAGGAAAAGGACTAGAGGATTATTTACAATAAGCGATCTCGCCTGTAGAAACAATCGCCTATCGTTTCCTCCCTTGAAAGCGTGTGGCCCGCTCGACTCGATGATTCGGGCTAATGCTTGGACATGGTATTTCCATGCTACAACATTTGTCGATTGAACCCACTGGACTAGTTAGTCTATCCTCCATTCTAACTTCCAAAAAAATAAACACACCTCATACATGACCATATGGATAATCGAAGAAATCAGCCACGGCGTCGACAACCCCGTCGATCTGGCCAACAGATCCGCGCGCACATTGCGAATTGCAAACCCATACAACTCAACCGCCTGCCGAATGCTCGCATCGCTCCGGTTCATCCGCCCATGGAAACTCAGCGCCAGCGCCTGCAGCGTGATCCCCGGCAGATACGGCCGTCTGACAACAGTGCCATCGGCGGGGCTGTAATGCCACGAGGTAAAGTCAACACTCAGAGACGCAAAGGCGCCTCTTAGGAACCTCATGACCAGCGGATCCAGTTTCTTGGATAGGTCTGTGCTGTTCCACGATGCAGAAGGAGAAGAAGGAGAAGAAGAAGAATGCACGGTGGTGGCTCGCCGTGGCAGCGTGATGACGGATGATGCTTCGTGTTTGCCGCGAGTCCACTGCGTCTCGTCGACAAACTGCATTTTGCGTTCGTAGCCGCGGCATTGGAGGCCCGTCTTTTTGCATCTGTTGCAGGAGGGGCGGGTTTCGTCTATTTTATTAGTCTGGATATTTTTCTGGAAATATATGAGGACGATGGCATACCGCATTTGATATGTCGGGCCTTGCAGTTGGCGCAGCCCTTGCTGCGGCCAGAAACGCCCACCATGTCTTGCTAACGATAGACGCTAATTAAAAGTTGATAAAAGTTGATTCATCTTCAAGACTAGGATAAACATTGACTATTGCTCGTTCCATCGTTGAGTGTATGTCAGTCAGCTTGGAATTGTCGACGGTGGGGGCCGGTAGCAATTAGCCTAGTCTATCATAGACAAAATACATGTACAGAGTATACAACGGCAGCGCTAAACATTAAAATAAATGTCACTTTCTACCAAAAAAATGCATGCAATAGTCAAATATATGTCCATCTAATCTTAGCTATGCACTGCTCCAGTCATAAATACAGAATTGTCCCTCCAAATTCAAAACGCCGTTGAAACGCCCAAGGCTGAAAAGATAGATAACCCAACGATGGTTTTTACTCTGACCTGCTCTTGCTCTTGCTCTTCTTTTCCTTTTTCTCCTTCTTTTCTTTCTTCTTCGAACTAGTCTCTTTTTCCGTAGGCTGAGCTGCATCAGCAACTGGCGTGACCGCGCCCGTCATTGAAGTTGAAGTCGATTGGTTCTGCCGCGACGAGTTATTTTCGAACTGTGCCTCTTCTTCCGGTGTGAGCATTGTTCCTTCAATGCTGATAAAGCCTCTGTCCGGATCACCACCAGGGATGACATCGATGTCGCGCACCCGAAAGCGGATTGTCCCCCGAACCACATGACCAGAGACACTCTCAAAGTAGCCCGTGGCGTTCAATTCATCCTCGTTTTGGCCATCCTGGGCAGCCTCTTCCATTTCAATAGGGTTGGTGACTGGTTTCGGGAGAGGCGTAAAGTGCTCCTTGCGGGGGTCAAAGTCGGAAGATGATTCATCCTCGTCGCCTGATGTCGGCGCCGAGGCAACCCCCTTTGTGCGAGCCGTCTGGACAGTGCCGTCTTCATCGTCTTCATTTCCCGGAGGAACCCACTTCCAGTTTGCAGGCAGTCGTTTTCTTTCGATGCCGACTGAGAAGAGATTGTAGGCGACCGCTCCGAGGAAACCCTCGGACTGCACATTCACCCAGCCTTCCAGAATATGACCCTTTTGCGGGCTAAACACTAGGAATGTCGCTGTAAGATAGAGATACAAAACGCCGTACTCATTGGCCGTCAGTGCGAGGGTCAGCGGCTTTGGATTGTCGTCGCTTTTGTTGAGTTGGGTTGCAGTCGGCGGCGTACTGGATATCGACGTATTCGAGTACGCCATGACGATTCCTCTAAACGGCGGATAATAGGTCAAGAGAAGCGGCGCCAGATGCTCTGCCACCAGCGAGGCCGAAGCATGGGTCGGAGATATCGAGATTGGAGAGAGAGGCAAGTACATAGTCGCATTGATGAGGCGGAAAGGAGATTCCGGGTCTGGCTTTGCCGCATCGGAGACGGCGACCACTTTTTGTCGTGCTGCTTTGTCCTTTTTGCTCTTCTTTGGCGAGTCGGAAGTTGTTACTTTCTCAGAGTCATTGGGAGTAGCTGCGTGTTTCCGTTTCTTGGAGGGCGATTGGTCCTTGTGTTTGTGTTTTCGTTTTTTCTCCAGCGACAATTGGCTGGGATTCGGAGGAGAATCAATCTCCATAAGATCGTCAGACATTGTGCAAGATTGCTGGTAGCAAAATTATTGAGACTGTCCAGAAGGAAATACTTGCATCGAGACTCGACACTTTTTTCCGCCTCTTTTTTTTTTTCTCCGCAGCTTTGCCCGCAGCGATCCAAAAAGGGAGGCGGTGAGGCGGGCGGTGTGCCGAGTGACAGACAACAAGACATCGTCACCGTCACACCACGTTATTGTCTTTCTTGCTGCTGTCGAGACTCAAGACTCAACCTCAAGCCTCATCCTTGTCGTGAGTCGACGTGTCGAAAGGATTTTATTCGTTTTTGCATGGCCGACAGCGGACAGCCGTAAGCATGTCCGGCCTGTTATCATATGTCGGCTGGGCCGTTTTGCCAAACGTATGTCACCAACTTTGTCTCTCCTATCCTCTGACAATCTAACAATCTATAGTATGCAACGTCGATTCTACAGAGTGTCTACTATGGTATCACTATTCGCGCCGGCGATCCTCGGCCGCAGCCCGGTACACCACGGTTCGACAAGCATCGCCGGCGGATTTTCATCTTTGTCGTGACCGCATATCTGTTATATACTCTGTACGAGAGCTTCCACCAAGTGCGAGCCACGGGCGACTTCTACAGCGCATTGGGCGTGTCCCCGCTGGCTGACGAGCGCACCATCAAATCACGCTTCCGACGCCTGGCCGCGCAGCACCACCCGGACAAAATGAAGCAGCTGTCAGGACCGGGGTCGGAAGGGGTTTTTGTGTATTTGAAACTGGCACAGGATACGCTGCTGGACCCGGCACGCCGGTTTGGTTATGATCGATTTGGGCCGCAGGTCAACGAATGGCGCGACAAGCATACTGTGCAAGAGGTCTTGTACGGGGGTTTGAAGCAGGCACTGGTCCAGTATGTGGGTGGGCTGGGGACTATTGTGGTCCTGAATTTTGTGTATTGGTCGCAATGGGGTCGATTTGTAAGTTCAAGCGTGTTACTTTTGTTTGCTGCTCTGTTACTAACGCTGGCAGTGGCGATTCTACACCTTTGCCGCGTTGGTGGCACTGGAATTGGTCCTCATGACCCAGCCATTGACCGTGTTTATGCCATACAACTACCTGCCCGAGACCCTACAAGCCATTATTAAATACTTCCCCAATGCAGCCAGCTTTTACCTGCTTCCCTTCCAGAGCATCTCGCTCGCGCGCCGCGTGTCTATTAGCATCCACATCTTCATCTCGCAAATCACCCCCGCCGGCATGTCTCGCTCATCAGCTTCCTCGGCAGCATCCCCGTTAAGCCCGCAAACGGCACAGCGCCTCGGCAATCTCGCACAGCTGGCGCGCATGGCCGAGGTGGAATCCACACGGCTGCTGGACCTGACGCTGTCGCCATTTCGCGGCGAGCCACAGAGCGTGGCGACGCTGCGACGGGGTATGAAGGAGGGCCTGGTGCTGGGCAGCGTGCGCAACACGCGTGAGGTGAAGGAGGCGGTAGCGCGGGCTCAGAGTCGGGCTCAATCGAGTTGATCTATATCCAAAGACGTTATATATATAAAGAATAGATTATGTATAGGCTCTGTTGGCATTATGTGTAGTCACGTCCAAGTACATATGCAATTAGCAATAGTACAGTAGTAGAAATGGCAACGTAAGCCCAACTAGGCCAAGACTCGTCCGCTTCCTACCACGCAGCGGTGGCGATGGGCAACTAATAACTAATAAGTACAATCAGCTGAACTGCTGCTCATCATCATTGCGCTTATATATATTGTTTTGTCCACGCCTAGACCCAATCCAAGTAATTAATTATTTCTTGACCCAGAAGAAGTTCCGCTCAAACCTAGCTCCATCGCTCAAAGCGGTAATAGTGGTTGGTTACGCGCTGATTGCTGGCGCGACGGTCGGTGCGAAAATGCGCGGTGGATCACCGGATCGGCAGGGAGCAGTCAGATGGATCCAATACATTAAGTACTCTGTACTCTGTACATTAAGATACAAAGTAATACTGTGACGGTGGACGAGTCAGGAATTTATGTAAGCAGTTATTTTTGTGGCAAACGAAAGCAGAGTGTGCAGCGGAGGGAGAAGGTAAGGAGCGGTACAAAGCAAAGACCAGGGGTGTTGCAGTAATATAGCATGGTAATAACATAGAATGTTAGTACTACAGACTAGAATAGCGTGATTAGATGATCAGTAAATAAAGGGATAAATAAATAACACGCAAAGAACAAGATGAATGAATAAATAATTATCATAACACGGACATGATCAATACGGCGGTACGTAAATTACCGGATACGAAATTACACGCAAAATACGCATTCTCGCCAACTCCAGGTGTGTCGCTAATCTAAGCCAGAGACGAACGACAGGCCCAACCCAAACCACAATGAAACCGACGCATCCCCAGGCCTGGTCCTCCGAGCCCAGCCTCTTCCTTCCTTTCTTCTCTCTTCCTCCGCCTTCCCCCTTTCTTTCCCTCTCCCCTCGTCGCCATCCCCATCGCCATCCCCATCTCCATCACGAACATCACCATCATCTATCCTCGTCGGCCCGGATGACAGCGTTGCCTCGCAGGTTTTTGCCTCAAGCGTGACACCGGACACCGACACCACCACAACCCTCCGACGTTGCCTCCGGTCGCAGCCCACCACGCATCTCACCACGAATCACCACACCTACGATCTACAATCTACATACTCCAACTAGGAGACTACAAGGCAACGCCTGCGGCCTGCCCGAGTTACTTCAAACTTTAACAGCACAAACGCAACAACATGCCTGCTGCCTCTCCCAAGACCAATGGCACGCTGCGCGTGGTCCTGAAACTGTCGCCGGCCAGCCTCCGCGGCTTCCCCAGCGACAGCCCAGCAGCCACCAAGGAAGAAAAAGAAGACAAGCCCAATGACAAGGAAAAAGACAAAGATGCCTCGTCGCCGCCCTCCTCGACCTCGGGAGAAGCGCTGCCGCCCGCCTCGTCGGTCGACAATGCCTCTGACGCGCCGTCCACGCCTGCCAACGCCGAGGGGAAGCGGCGGAAGAGCATGCCGGGATCCAGGGGCACCAAGCGAGGGCTCAACCAGAACGGCGATTTGACGGCGAAGCTGGGCCGAAGCAAGCCAGGGCCGAAGAAGAAACAGAAGCTGTGCGTTTTGTTTTTGTTTCCCTGCTGTTTGAATATTTGCTAACTTATTATCATAGGGACGACGGCACTCTCGACCCTAAACTCGGCTCAGCAGCACATAAACTCGGCCCCAAGGCGAACCAGGGCGCCATCAACGCCGGTCTCCGCGCCCTCGACCGCTCTGGAGCGCCGTGCCGCAAGTGGGAGCGCAAGCCGCTACAACTCAAGAGCTTCACGGGGATCGTCTGGGATCTGCCGAGCTGGCGGAGCCCGAAACCGCCGCCCAAGTCGCCCGCAGAGACAAACGGTGAGGCAGCTGTCAACGGAGTTGTGATTCACGGGGATAGCGACAGCAAGGCGAATCAGGCGAGCAGTGCTGTGCCGAGCGAGAAGAGCAATCTGGGCGAGGGAGAGCTCACTCCGCTTGCAGCTAGCGCCGCCCAGTCACCGACGCCGGCCATTGCAATGACGGCATGACCGTATATTTTGCTTTCGTTATTCTGCTGTACATTATCCGGGGTTACTGTTTCTGGTTCGGCGTTGTTCTTGCTATTCGATATCAAAAAGCTGGATGTCCGATAGATTGGGCTTGCTGGGGCGTTTGTTTTTTCGGTTGGGATGGCTATGTATGTATTATTATGAATTGGGTAATCCGTTAATTGTGCACGTTATACTGTTCACTGCTATTATTAATGCGCAATAAATTGAATAATTGACTTCTGACGGTCAGAAACTGGCTGCAAACGATCGGTGGGGCAGCGGTGCTGCTGGCCCAGAATGGCAAATTGGCCGTTCCTCGGTATGCATGATGAAGATGATTACAAATGAGATAATATATTCCTTTGACTTTGTGTATGCTTTTATTCGTTTATTCACTTTGCCTGGGTATAAATGCCTGTCGATATCCAGGTTCAAAGCTTCAACAGTGACCCTGCCCCAAGTGCTTAGTCTCATCCCCCCTATAATTGTACATTTCCTCCACACTTGATAAGATATCCCACCATGGTCTCCAACAAATCCTTAATCTTCAAGAAAGTCCCCACGCACGCCCCCGTGCCCGGCGAGCACATCGCCGTCGAAACCCGCGAGTTCGATCTGACCCAAGCCGCGCCGGCTGGCGGCGCTGTCGTGCGTGGCCTGTACTTCAGTCTCGACCCATACATGCGCGGGCGCATGCACGGCCCAGAAACCAAGAGCTATGCACCGCCCTACCAAATCGACAAGCCCGTGGTCGCCTATGCCCTCGTCCAGGTCTTGAAATCCGACCACCCCAAGGTGTCGGTCGGGGATGTCGTGTTTAGCCGGTTTGATGTCGCCGAGTACAGCACTGCCGCGCGCGAGGTGCTGGATTGGGACCAGACGACCCCGATTCAAAACACGTATGGAGTGCCACTGTCCAATTTCCTGGGCATTCTGGGCATGACTGGCTTGACGGCGTACTCGAGTCTTTATGAAATCGGACAGCCAAAGCGCGGCGAAACCATCTTTGTGTCCTCGGCGGCGGGCGCCGTGGGCCAGATTGTGGGCCAGATTGCAAAGCACGAAGGGCTGAAGGTGATTGGCAGTGTGGGTGATGATGCCAAGTTGGATTTTATCTTGAACGATCTGGGCTTTGATGGCGGTTTCAATTATAAAAAGGAAAAAGCTGGCGAGGCACTCAAGAGGCTGGCGCCCCAGGGCGTGGATATTTACTATGAGAATGTGGGTGGGGAGCAGTTGGAGGCGGCGCTGGATCATATGAACACGAAAGGGCGAATTGGTATTATTTCTCCGTGGAATCTATTGATATTGATATTGATATGGTGCTGATCGGTATTAGTTGCATGCGGAATGATCTCGCAGTACAACCTGCCTGCCGGTATGTTCTATATCCTACATACATACACATATATGTTTACTAACCAGCACAGACCAGAAATACGGCATCAAGAACATGACGCTGGTCATCGGCAAACGCCTCCGCATCGAAGGCTTCATCGTGGGCGACCCGGACTTTGGACCCAAGTACTACAAGGAGCGCAACGAGCGGGTTGGTGCGGTAAGTTGAGGACCCACACATATCATACGCATCAATTGATGTGATCTCTGGGTTGGTATTGACTCGTGTTAGTGGCTCGCGGACGGCAGCATCAAGAGCAAAGAGCACATCGACGAGGGCATGGACAAGGCGGCCGACGCGTTTGTGGCGATGCTGGCGGGCAAGAACTTTGGCAAGGCGATTCTCAAGGTGGCCGATCCGGAGTAGGCACAAGGACCTGTAATTACTTGGGTATCTGGATAGGTTGGCGATGGGTTATAGTATGTATACATAACCTTGCAGTATCAGGGATAGATACTGGTTATAGGATCTTGACATGTGTATCTCTGTGCGGGGTATGTAGCAACATTGAACGGTACATGTATGATCCTCCTGCATTGAAGCACCGATACAACAGCCAACTGTCTGGTTACATCAAAGATTCATATACAGAGGCGGTATTATCGCATCCCTGTCTGTTTCTGTGTCTTGCCTGATCTAATAATTATGTTGTATACTCGTCAATAGCGTAGAGATTAATAATCGCCGGGGCCCGTGATTGGGCGACGATACAATGCGGGGGACTGTCTCTTTCTGTCCTCCCAGAACTTAATTACGCTGTACAGTTACGCCGTTGTCGAAGCATGATTCGTACGTCCTGGAGCATTTCCGGGACTCCCTTGCCTCTTCCTGGTGGATCTCACCTGACACTTTTCTTTTTTTTGGTTGTTTCCTTTTCCTTTGCTTCTCCTTTTTTCTCCGTTTCTCCTTTTTCCCCCGCTCCACCAGACCATCACATCTGATCGATAGTTTCTGACGGCGTGCTCCGGAAAGGAAAACCCTGCATCGATTTGACTACAGTCTCCTAGCCTGTCGAGCTATCTCTGGCAGCTGGCCTGTGCTGAGCGGCCGGTCGCGTGGGTTATCATCGTCTCGTCGTGTGTGGTCGTGCCCGGCCTGGCACTGCAGCCTGCGATCACTTTCATTGATGGGAAGGACTCACTCCGCACTCCCTTGGCAAACCAACGAAAAAGCGCCTGAGCACGGCCAGACCCAGACCAAACAGACAACGTTGAACTTTGCAAGCAGCAGTGACAGTGACATCAGTGGGGAGCAGCTGGACCCGTTAGGCACTCAACGAGTTAAGTTAGCGGGCAGAAGCGGCTAGCACGACCTCAGCATGACCAATGCCCCGTCCGCGCGCAGCAGTCAGAACCACCAGACTCACCATCACCACAACCACAACCACATCCATCACCACCACCACAGCGTCCGCCGCTCGTCCTATGCCTCTGTCCTCTCCGGCGCTGCCAACGACTCGTTTTCTCCCCAGCACTCGGGCGCCTTGGCACATCTGTTGCAGCCTGCCACGGCCACTGTCCCTCCCTCGCAGCTGTACCTGGACTCGCTCCGCCATTCCTCCGGACCATCCACGAATGCCGACATGCAACTGAGCTACGGCGGCGCCACGAGCGCTGGGAGGAGGTCCGGCGGCCTTCCTGCGTACTCGCGCCAGTTTGCTCACATCCCCGAGTACGCCGGCTATCCGCCAGGAGCTGCTGCTCTGTCGTCCATCACATCATCGCCCGCCGCCGCCGCCGCGCCCGCTGACCAGCCATCGTCCTATTTCACGCCCTCGTACCTGCGAAACTCGCGGTACATCTCTCGCCTCGAGTCGGCCCAGCGCTCCCGCCAGCTGGCTGCCCGCCGAGAATCCTCCACCGCGCCCTCGCTGTCCGCCTCTTCCAGCCATGTCAACCTGCACCGGCTGGCCACCTCGCAGCGCCCGTTGCTCCATGACGCCGTGGAAAAGGAGCTGGCCGCCGCCAAGAACCAGCCGCCGCCTCTGCCGACGTGTTGGAACGATGGAGACAAACACAACGGCCTGGACCTAAACTCAACAGGCCTGGAGGTGCGCTACGTCGGCCTCCAGCACAAAATCGACCACGAGGCCGCCTCGGTGCGCGCCGACCACCCCATGCCGCGCGAGGCCGGCATGTACTACTACGAGACGACGATTATATCGAAGCCAAAGGATGCGTACGTCTCTCTTTCTTTCTATTACTTTTCGTACTAACCCCCTCAGTGTCATTGCCATTGGCTTTTCGTCATCGCGGTCGTCACTCGAGCGCCTTCCGGGCTGGGATAGCGAGTCGTGGGCTTACCACGGTGACGACGGCAAAGCCTTTATCGGAGAATCTCAGGGCCAGGGACGCCCGTTTGGCCCTACCTTTGGCATGGGCGATACCATTGGCTGTGGTGTGAATTTTGCCACGGGGACGTGTTTTTTTACCAAGAACGGACACTCTATTGGAACTGCGTTTCGAGATCTTCAGGCATCCCGCCATGTCAACTTTTATCCTGCAATCGGCGTCAAGAGGCATCCCCACATGCATATTAGAACGAATTTTGGCCAGCAACCGTTTATGTTTGACATAGACAGTACAGTCAACGTGAGTCTTCTCTCTCTCTCTCTCTCTCTCTCTCTCTCTCTCCCCTCGCTAATCCCTTTCTAGAGAGAAAAAGTTGCTTTACTCTCCGAAGTCAACGACGCTAGCATTGCCAGCATCCAGCCTCCCTTAGACGAGGTCACCCTGCTGCAAGAACTCGTCGCCCAATTTTTATCTCAGGACGGGTATTACGAAACTGCCCGTGCCTTTGCAGAAGAAGTCCGTCAAGAATCGGGCTCTCTCCAAGGCGACCAATCGCGGCCTGTGTTTCAATACCAGCAGGAACAAGACGTGGACGCGACGAATCGACAGAGTGAGTTTCCTTTAGTTTTGATGAGTTGCTAGCTGACAATCCAGAAATCCGCACTGCTATTCTAGAAGGGGACATTGACCGAGCCCTCAAGTATACAAACGCATACTTTCCGCAAGTACTGCAAGATAACCCCAGCATCCTATTCAAGCTTCGCTGTCGAAAATTCCTAGAGATGATGTGCAAATGCAGCGACCTATCGAGTGCGTCCTCGAAACGGGCAAAGACATCAAACGGAGTCGGCCACGAAGAAGTGTTTGAGCAAGACATGGAGCTCGACGACCACATGCACGACGGCTTTTCCGACGCTGACGGCATGGACACGGAGGAAACAGACTCGATAGTCAAGTTCCAGGAGCTGTTGACAGAGGCCGTCCAATACGGCCAGCAGCTGCGCATGGACTATCCGACAGACGACCAGGGCGGAGACAAGCAGTATCTCGAGGATATTTTTTCTCTGATGGCGTATCCCGACCCACGGACGTCTGTTCATGGACATTATCTCGATGCGTCGGGTCGAACGGCAGTCGCCGACGAGCTCAACTCGGCGATTCTCGGTGCGTGTTTTTGTTCTTTTTTTTTATTGTCTGTCCCAACTAACATACAGTGTAGTATCTCTCGGTAAATCATCATCAGCAGCGCTGGAAACGCTATACTCGCAAACCGAGGTTTTGATCAATGAGCTTAGTGAAGGCGGCGGCGTCGGGGCGTTTATTAATATCCAGGGTGATTTTCTTTCGTAGCCATTCATCAATCATTCTTCTATAATATTCAATCATGATTTTTTTTTTCTCACTCTTGAGCTGTTGATTCTTTGATTCTCACAGATGGCGCAAGTATTGCTTACCAACTACTCCGTGGGTTATTTCTTTATTTTATTTATTTTCTCTGACATGTCGGGTTTGTTTGTGTTTAGCATGTATATGTCTAAGGGTACGCCCGGCTCAAAAAGCCGACGTACTTATCTTTTTTTTTTCCTTTCTTACTACTGGGGAGAATGTTGAAATTGTATGCCCATTGCCCACTGATTGCATTACGGAGTGAGTTTTGAGTTGCTTTGTCTGTGTTAACTGGTGTGTATATTCAATTCAGTGTTTGGTCGAGGTCAGGATATGTTATGAGAATGGAATAATTTATGTGACCATATAACAACATTAAGATTATGAATTGCATATCATTATTATTCTTATTATCATATTTGAGATGGGTGATACTTATTAACGTTGTTGTCTATATCTATTAATAGTTATTCCAGTGTTTGGTTGGATATTCATTCGTATTGCAGTGGAGTAATGAATGTTACTTGAGGGGGGGAGTCAGTTCGAGCCTCGGAGTTCGGAATGGCCTCGGACTAATGGAAATCTATATAAATTGACCTTTTAACTACGTTGATCAACATGGAAATAGATGTGCTGCTACGGCTACAGGTCTACAGGTCTACAGCTCTAAATCTACAGAATTACTAACTAATAGACAAATACTACCTACCAATGGACAGGACACACTTCACACCTGCACACTCTGTAGCATACCTCTGGCACGCGCTGGATCTGCCGGAGCATGCACTGGCGTCACTCCATCTCGTCGATGATGATAATATCAACAACAACCACCACCACAATGACGATCAGAAAGATAATCCCCAGCAGTCATCGTTCAAAATCGCGCATCTTGCGCAGAGCTGTATCGCGTTGGCCGGGTTGGCGGCTGCGACGGTGTATTCTGCCACTACTGTCAGGACTGAAGAAGAAGAAGAAGAAGAAGAAGAAGAAGAAGAAGAAGAAGAAGAAGAAGATAATAAAAGAGTCCCCCAAGTAACAGTATCCCGCAACCACGCCCTCGCCGAGTTCTCGTCCGAGAGGATATACACGCTAAACAACAACCCGCCGGAATCAAGCTGGGGCCGTATTGGCGGGTTATACCCGACTGCTGCTACTACTACTTCTTCTTCTCCTGGCGGAAAAGAGAACGAGAATGCGTACGGATATGTCAGAATCCACGACGCATTCGCCAAGCATGAAAACGCCGCGCTGGCGGTCTTGGGCCTAGACCCCGCGACAACCCCAACGAGACAGGATGTGGCCAGAAAAGTTGCTCGTTGGGACGCCGTCGATCTCGAGACCGAGGGGATCCGGCACGGCGCTGTGATTGCCGCGTTGCGCAGTTATCAGCAGTGGGATGACCATCCGCAGGCGCACGCGGTTGCGGATTTGCCGGTTATTGTTCGTAGGATGAACAGTAGTACCACAAAGACGACTTTTGCAGACCGACAACAGAGACAAAGGGATAGATGTCTCCGCGGGCTGCGTGTTCTCGAGCTCAGTCGCGTGATAGCTGCGCCCGTGGCTGGCCGCACGCTGGCTGCCCACGGCGCCGACGTGCTCTGGGTCACGACGGCAAACCTGGCCGACCAGCCCGCGCTGGACCGCGATCTGGCGCGCGGAAAACGCAGCGTGCGACTCGATTTCAAGCTGTCAAAAGATAGAGACACGCTGATTGCGTTGATTCGTGACGCGGACGTCTTCATTCAGTCGTACAGGCCAGGCAGTCTCGACGCGTACGGATTCGGGGTAGATGATGTGGTGAGGATCAACCCGGGAATCGTCTATGCCAGTCTCTCGGCGTATGGAAGTACGGGCCCATGGGCGCAGCGGAGAGGGTTTGATTCTCTAGTTCAGACGTGCTCGGGCATGAACGTGTCTGAAGCGGAACATGCGGCCACAAAATCTCCGGCGCGGGCTTTACCTTGCCAGGCGCTGGACCATGCCAGTGGGTATTTCCTGGCCACGGGCATCATGGCTGCCGTGTATCACCAGCTCAGGAGTGCCGCTGCGTACGAGGTCCAAGTCTCGCTCGCAGGAACCATGAAATGGCTCCGTTCGCTGGGGCAGTATCCTTGTGCTGTCGACTGCGCCAGTAGCCTGGATGACGGCTTGTTTGAAAGTAGAATGTCTGCGTTTGGCGAGCTCAGAGCTGTGCGCCATGCGGCACAGGTCGACGGCGCGATGCCAGGGTTTGATGTCATGCCCAGGCCGCTGGGGAGCGATGAGCCAAGGTGGCTGGCTTGATACTCTTTTCGTCGATGCACCTAGAATTTAGGTGGTTTGGAGTTCAGCCTATCAACTGGTTAACATGAGGTGGCTGGCTGCCAGCTGTTCTGCGGTGTTGTGATTAATTAGTAGAACTAATTAATTAGAGCGGAGATCGAGAGGGGTGCCTGATTTTGATGGCGTCATGTTTTGGTCCCGCGTCACGTTACCAGATTCCCACCAATAGGAACGCTCTCCGCACAGTCCCGTCACGGCATTACCGCCAGTAATATTACGCTACAACTTCCTCATTCCAGAGCGTTGATGGATATTGATCCATACCAGCCACCCACAGCACAACAAAAAGACGAAAAGAACAGCAAAGCAAGTCAGTCCATGTGAGAGTAGCCGTATACACAAAAGAAACCTCATCACAGCTCCCTCGGGGCAGCCTGAGCTGGGAGCTGGCCCAGGATCTGATCGCGATGGAGCTGCAGGACCAGGCGCATGACCCCGACTCCGACCACGACCACGTCTTAGCTCGAGATGGTGGCAGCCCACACATTCCACACCAACCCTCCGCGCCCAAGAATGTCGATTCCTCCTCTCTTCAGTGCTGCTGTGGCCGTCGGGACTGCGCATACCTCAAGCACAACAATGTGGCTCTCGAAGACCTCGAAAAGGATCTAGAGACTGCTGCCAGACTCGGCCAGGTACGTCTTTCTCTTCCTCACTCTGCTTGTTTCTTTCTTTGCGCAAGCGATTCTTCTAAAGGCATGTCGGTTCAAAATGTCGCTAACCTTTGCTCTCCAGGCTTTGCTGCAACGGCACGAAACCTATGTTGCCGACGCCGAATCCGATCGCGCCCGCATGGTAGCTGAGATGGAGCGCCTGGAACGGGACCGTATGGAGATGCAGGCCGCCAACGCCCGCATCGTCGAGGAGAACCGCAACCTGCTCGAGCAGCTCGAGACCCTCAACCATGCCGTCGCCACGTCCGACGGCGAGGTCAAGGCTCTCACCCACCGCCTGGAACAAACACAGCTAGAACTAAACGAACTGGCTGGGTCTGCCGCCAGGGCCGCCCAGCTCGAGTTGCAGCTCAGTGCTATTGAGGCTGAACAACTGCAGCTGCAACAGCAGCTAATTTTGACCCAGGAAGACGAAAAGTCCGCCCTTCACCGGTGGAAGAAAGCCGAGACGACGCTGCGTGATCTGCAGGACCAACTGGACCGGCTAGAGTATGAAGCTCGCATGGAGAGAGAGCAGCATTCGCAAATCGTCGAACGCATGGAACGCCGGCGAGTTGTTGAGCGTGAGCTTGACTGGGCCGCTGGCCGACTCAAAGGTGCTGCCGCCACTTCAGCCATGGACCGTAACCAGAATACAACCCCAGTGGTCTCCAAGTTTGTGCGCGACATCTTGCAGGACAATGCCAACCTGCAAATGGGCATTGTCGAGCTGCGAGAACTACTTGAAAATTCTAACCAAGAGGTCGAAAACCTGCGAGAGCAGGTCTTGCAGCACCAACCCATCCACGAAAACACCGATTTGGAACGACCCCAAAATATGTCTCGTCTGGACGAAGAACTCAGATCGAAAGAGCCTCGTCCTGTTTCCCAAGAGTTCCATGTCCACCATCACTACCATTCCCCCACGCCATCTACCGGCAGTGTGAAGAAGGAGAAACAGCCTCTCCGTCGCCCGAGGAAAAAGCGACCTTCGTTAGCGTCCTCTGGTATACACACGCCGAGATCGTCGTTGTCATATCATCGCTCGCAACATTCATCCTCTTCAACATCGACCATCATGTCACAAACGTCTGCCTCAATTCCGCCTTCACAACGATATTCTTTTTCTCCGGGACTGTCCTCTTTGGCCAGTTCACCGGTTTCGGCTTACCAGCCGCCATCGATATTCGATGTCGTGGACCAGAGTGAGATCTCTCGTCCGTCAAGCCCGGAGAGTTTTGCTTTCGCTTCTCCCCAAAAAGGCCGACGGGGTCGGATCTCTGATGCATCAATTCGGTCGTTTTCCATGCCCGCTGGCTTTCAAGGCTTGCAGGGACTAGAATTACCTGCTGAACTCGATGAGCCAGACGATGTTCCTGCAGAGCCTGAAAACGTTCCAACATCTCCCGCAGACGATTTGCGGCTGCATCCCGCTATCCCTGAGGAGCAGGAAGAGACAGCCACAGCAGAACAGGAGAATGCAGGCGCCGAAGAAACACCACACGCACAAGACGAGCCTGGCCCGGATATTACAGAAGACACATTCGAGCCTATGCAATACCGCTCACTCCGAAAATCGTCATCACACGAGAGCCTTCTCTCAGTGTCTGGAATGGATATTCACACCTTGCGCGAACGCCCGTCGCAACTGCTCGTTGCCATGAACTCGCAATATTTCTACCAGCGCCCGCGCCGCGTTGTATCTACCGGCACTGAATTATCTTCCACTCCCCCGGTGATCTCGACCATGAACATCACAGCCGACAAATCGTCAATGGCGCCTACTCGCAAGACGTCTCATTCGTTACTGGCCACTGTGGCTGCCAAAAGCATGCCTCAGCCAGCTGCCAGTACTAGGAGCACTTCCTCCGAATCTACCTCTGCACCTAGCAAACCCGTCCCAATCACCGGCAAAGCGTCAACCATCGGCCGAAAAGTAGGCGGATGGGTCCGGGGCCGCTGGGGCGTGGCTCCGTCTGCCTCCATGGACGATCTACGCCAGCACGAAGCGGCGGAAACGTCCAGTTTATCGAGCGAATCCACCATGACATCGACAGCCGCCAAGTCTTCCGACGCATCAACAACCTCGGACGCGACGAAACCTGCTTCTACTACTGCTGCTATGAAGCAGCGTAATGCGATGCCGATCATGATGATGCGTGCCTCGGGCATTAATCAAAAGGGCGCTGTACCGGGATTCCTCCCTCCTGCGCCGGCGCCAGTCTCGATTCATGCCAAAGTTCTTGATCAGCAGTTGTTGAAGGAGAGTTTGAGGGAGTAGCTTTTGCTTTTTGGATGGATTGGTATAATTCTTTCACATTCTTTACGTTTCTTTCCTTTTTTTTTTTTTTTCAGATTTTGTTTATATGATACCCCCTCTTTGACCTCTTTTTTGTTCATATATTTATATTAGTCACATCATAAATTCAATATTCATTATCAACATGCCTGTCTTAACCAAAAAACTAGGCTAAGTGCATACATTCAACATAAAACTAAATAGCAATATGCTTTGGAACATCCACCTTCAACAAATCCACCCCATCCTCAATCTCCTTTTTACTCGGCATATTGCCCCTCCTCATCAACTCGGCCGATTTCACCATCAACGGATCCATCCCCATCGACGCCACAGCAACGATGGTCTGGCCTTTGCAGTAGTATGCCACAAATTTGGCATTTTCGGGATCCCCCCGCAAAGTCAACGAGTCCCATCCGGCCGCGGTGTTGCCGCAGTATCGTAGTTGCTGGCCCAACGCAGACCAAAACACGGGGACAAAGGCCTTTGGTTTCAGCGGCGACGACGAAACGAGGGAGTGAGTGATGGAGCGTGCGACACTGCGCCCCGCGTTTTGGGCGACGTTCCAGTGCTCGATGCGCACGGGGATGCCGTCGGAGGGTGTCCCCGGTCCGTGGTATGGGTACGTGGCGATGTCGCCAATAGCATAAACATCTCCGCCGAGACCCAAGACGGAAAAAGACTCGTCAGTGCGAAGCGAGCCGTCCTTTTCGAGGGAAACGGACGCGTTGTTTTGGAGATAGTCTATGGCTGGGCGCACGCCAATTCCCAGGATCACGACGTCTGCGGTCAGGGTTGTGCCGTCCTTGAGGTGGACGGCGCCGACTTTGGTTGCGTCGGAAGGTGAAGGTGTGGCCTTGTCGACGCTGGCGTTGAGGTAGAATTTGACGCCAGATTTTTCGAGGTTGCGTTGGAAGATTTTGCCGACTTGTTCGCCCATGACGCGTTCTAGGGGAGCCTTTTCCATACCAACAATCGATACGTCGTGGTCCTTGGACAGGGCATTGCCGACTTCCATGCCGATAAACGAGCTGCCCACGACAACGACTTTCTTTTTCTCTCCAGTGCCCAAAGCGCCGAGAATATCCTGGACGTCGGGGACGTTTCGCAGCAAGAAAATGTTGCCCAGGGTTTTGAAGCCTTCCAGGGGTAAAGCGCGAGGAGTGCCCCCAGTGGCCAGCACGAGTTTTGTGTATGGCCACGATTTGCCGGATTTGGCCGAGACAGTCTTGCTCGCAAAGTTGACGGCGGTGACTTCATCGTGGACAATGTCGATTCCTGCAGCTTGGTACCATTCTGCAGGTCGGATTTCAATCTTCTTGGGGTCTGAAATCAGGGCCTTTGACAGCTTGGTGCGGTCTAGGGGTAGGTTGGACTCCTTGGTGAGCACCGTGATGCTTCCTTTGAATTTGAGTTCTCGAAGCGTCTGGACAACGCCTAGGGTACCGCTTCCACTGTGGGCTGTTAGATATGCAAATTAAGATGATGATGATGGATAGACATACCCTCCAATCACCACAACCTTTTCCTCTGTCGAGGCAGTGCATTTGAGATTGGGGTCTCGCTGTCCAGCCTTGATGGCGTTCTCTTCACCCTTGATATAGACAGACCCGTCTCTCTCGTAGACTTCAAACGTGTTTAAATGGTTTGGGGCCGGGGCATCCTCAATCTCACCGGTCGAAACTGAAAAGCAGGCTGAAATAAAAGTCAGCCAAAGTATGTCTACATCAATGACTTGAGAATATAAAAACTCACCTCCGTGCCACGCACAAGTAATACGCCCATCCGGCGCAACCACACCGAGTTTCAGCGGCGCTCCGTAGTGTGTGCACTTGGGACTAATGGCATGGATCTTGTCGTCGACGCGGACCACAAGCACTTTTGTATCCGGAATTCCTTCGATTTCGGACTCGACTTTTTCCAGATTCGGAATGCTGTCGAAGGAAGTAAGGTCCTTGAGTTTGTATTCAGAGGCAGTAGAAGCCATGGTGGACGTAGACAGCAGCCGTCTTGTAGACAGTAAGGAAAAGCTGTTGTGAAGCTGGGACTTGTCAAAGCGGGGTTGTTTTTTGAATTGTTGTTGCTGCGATGACGAGCTCGGTGGCGTCGAACGGCAGCAGCTGCATGAACGTTTTCCAGAGGTACAGCAGCGCGGTTTACAGCTACAGCAGCAGCAAGACCTATAAGAGCGGGCAGAGAAGACACGCGGTTGATGGCCAGTGGAAGAAGAAGACAGTGATAATAGTGGCTGTTGCGGGGATGATGCAGGAAAATGGTAGGAGTACTTGTTATCGAGAGCAGTAGTTAACAGCGGGCGGGGTACAGGGCGAAGAGCAATTGATCGCATGCTTTGAAGGCCTGTAAGCCCTAAAAACTTGACATCAACGGGACAATTGTGTTTCTGCCTTCACAGCTGGTCAAGGGATGGCAGCCACGGTGGATGAGTGATAAATTCTCTTTTTTTTTTTGGACTGTTGGAGAAGACAGTCATGCCATTCTCCCTCTCTCCACCAGCAACACTGACTGAGCAGCCAAAACACGCATGACGTCGTGATGATCGCCCCTCCGCACCCCGCCAATCACCGACTACGCGTTACTCAGCTTGTTCTATACTACAAACTATGCAATATTGCTATTGTTTTTATGCTTTTATGTTGGTTATTGTCAGTAAATACAGTAGAAATGCAAATCTTGCCAAGGTATATATATAGGCCGCTATATGTAATCAAAAAAACTCCAAGACAGTGACTGGGTATGGGTATCTGGGTATCTCAGAGGACAACAAAAACTATACAAATAGCCAATAAATGCTCAAATAGATGTTTAAGATTGATCAACGATTTCTCCGTCTCGTCCGCCTCACCGGGCTCGAACTCAGTGTGGCACCTCCTCCTCCAGTCGACGAGCGAGTCCGGCGCTGAGTTGACGGAATATTCTTCTTCACCCACCCAGGCCCGCTGGGCAGACCCTGTGTTCTGGCATAATCCTGATCATCGCTACCCCCTGGGGACACACGGGGACTGGAAGCGGTGAGATCAATCACCGATTCCAGAATTGGCTGACTGGTTTCTTCCATCGTCTCGAAGGCTGGAGGGGAGGCGCTATTATCTCGATCGTTGTTTCTATTGTTGGGGTTCCTCCGGAGTACTGCGGGAGGAATATGTCCATCTTGCGTCTCAAAAGCAGGAGAGCTGGAACGCTGTCGTGGCGATGAAAGTGCGCGGCGGATCTTTTTCACTGTCGGCATCGCTGGCGCTGCGCTCTGCTCGGGTCGTGCAGGGGCAGTCGATGCCCATAGTTCATCGAGGCTGGGAAGATGGATATCGTCGAAGTCTACATCTTCATCATCCAGTCTTGTTTCGCCTAGTTTTTCAGGTGCGGCATCTTGTTGCGGTGCTGCCTCTGAAAGAGCGTTTCCCTTGGTAGGCGTATTGAGGTGTGAGCTTAAGCCATGGTTCTTCCCATCCTCCTGCGTCTCAAGTCCCTCTTCTTCCTCTTCAGCCTGCGTGCGCGATCGGTCTTGCTCGTAAAACGGATTCGGAATCATGGACCCAGACTCGAAGGATTCCTGGAACTGGGAATTCTCCATATCCGCATCAAAATCCAACTGCCCAGGCTCGTTCTGCTCACTCCCGGACAAAGAACCGTCTTTGTCTGCATCTGCTCTTAGCTGAGATGATAGCATCGATAGCTGTGGGTAACCCGGAGTCTGAGTACTATCTGCAGTGTCTGCTGGTGTCTCGACAGGGTGTTGGTATGATGTGGGACTCCCCTCGAATGATTTCTGTAAAGGGTTATTGCCATCGATTGCGTCTTCATCAATGGCTGCTAGATCGTCGTTAATGCTCAGTCCATCATCATGAGACTCCATGTTCATCGCCTGGTCATCTTCTTTACCAGGACTTGAGTGATTTTCACCATCACCCGCTTTCGGAGTTTCCTCGTGAGTATTCTCTTTTTCAACCTTCGCATTGTCGTCAAAACCTACAGCAAAGCCATCTTCCAGATCTGGCGTGCTAAAGGAAAACGGATTATCAGACGGCAGAGAGTCGTTACTCGGGCTCGGGCTTTGCTTGCTTTGTTCAGCCGCGTCTTCGACAGTACGAGGTTCATCGTCTGCGGAAGTTTTTATTACCATGTCGACCTGCGAGTCGACGGTGTCTCGAAAGCCGGCATCGCGGATAATCTGGGAGATCTCAAGACGGGTCTGGGATGGGACGGTGGGCAGTTCAACTTCTACAGAAGGAAAAGGTTCGTCTGCAGATGCATTACTACCTCCGAGGTTATCTCTATGAACATGATGATTGTGAGAAACAACTACATGAATATTCTTCAAAGCAAGAGTTCAAAACAACACTTTGAAGCGCAGGACAGAAAAGGAAATCAATTGACTAACAGGCTGGGTTCCTGGTTTCCATTCGCCGGTGCACTCAACAGTTTCGGCTCGAGCAAATCTTCAAACGGCAAGTCGCGAATCCCATCGTCCTCGTCTTCGCCCTCGTCGTCATCGGCTCCGGGCATCTCCAGTCCAGAGTACTTGCGCACTCCATTCTCGTCGACAGTTATCTCCCGGTATTCCCGATCCCGTTTCGCAAGTTGAATACTGATGGTGCCGTCTTCAAGCAGTTTGTCAACCTTGGCAACGCGGTAAGCCGATATCTGTGGCTGCCAGTTTGTCGCCTTGGACATGTCCAGCTGCTTGAAAGCTATGATAGCACCGGTCGCAACATTGTCCTTGGACAGAGCTGGCACAGAACCTAGATCCTCGGGAAGATGGGGCAAATCGGCCTCGTCATCTCCATTGCCAAGTTCCCCGTTAGGTTGCTCGTTGGGTTCCTCGTTGGGGTCTTCATCGTAATTCAAAGTGATGCCGCCATTTGCGTAATCCTCGGTCTCATCGCCCAGATATCCTTCGGTGTCGTAATACTCCTCTTCCTCATAGTTCTGCGATTTCCGTTTATTTTTCTTGTTTCGTTTGTTATTGTTTCCACCCTTGCGTTGACGCATTAGCGAGACTGCTTCGTAATCCCATCTTTGCTGGAAGGGGAACGAAGGAGGCTGCAACTGAACATCGTCATAGAGACATTCAGTTGCCTCGACAATCAATTTTGATTGCCAACTGCCTTCAAAATCTTCTTCGGCCTCCTGTTCGGTAGAGACTTCTTCAGTACGCTTAACAACAGACTCTTTGCGTGGGCCTGCAAGTTTATTCCGCGTAGTCTCTTCGTCTTCTTTGGTCTTTGGAGTCCGAACACCAAGAGAACCGAAAACAAGCCGCTTCATGCTCGACGTGTCGAGTTTTCTTCTCTTGTTGGACTGGGGGTTGGACTCGTCGCCTTTAGTCACATTTTCCTGTGTATCCTTATCGACGGAATCCACGGCGGGCGCCTCGGCGTCAGCGGTTGTGCTTTCAGCTTGCTTTCCATTTTTGTACCGCGGAGGAATATTCTCCTTCTCGGAATGGGCATCAACATCGATACCACCTGACGCCAGATCCCGTAGTAGTTGTTCCCTCTTTTGTTCAAACAATGATTGCTCTGATCTGAGTTGAGAACTGCGCGGTCTTTCAAGATCGGTCAATTCCACCAGGGGCCTTTTGCCATGTCGAATCTCCCACTCCCGTAAATCATCGAAATTAGCGTCTGGACCGAGGTGACCAAGTTCCTTTAGTTTGTTCAATCTCGTTCGAAGTTTCTTCCGACGATTGCTGTTCTTGGTTTTTTTAGATCCCTTGCCTGGAGCAGTGTAAATGCCTGGCGACTTTTCCTTTTGAGGCGACAGAGAACTTTCATCCTCTGGCCCCGACTCTGACTCCGAATCAGAGACTGAAGAATCATCTGAGCTGTCTGTACTCGAGTCCTCGTAGGATACATCATTTACAGGGGCTTCAATCACGTCACTCGCACTACTCTCTTCCGAGAAAGACGAGTCTGAATCTGAATCCGACTCTTCCGCTGACTCTTCCTCTGACTCGGAATCATCGTCGCTATCCGAGGCGCTCGGTAAGTCTGTGGTATCTGGGTCCTGCTTGCTGGAAGGAGACTGGAAACGAACACTTTTTGTTGATTTTGGCGAGGGCTCCACCCCGACACTGTCGTTGTTATTGAAATTCGGTGCCGAAACAACCGATAGACGAGCAGGACTGCTAGTTGGGATGGGGTCTCGATATGCCATCCGTGAAATACGACCAGCACTGCGCGTTAGACGAGGACTCTCGATGTCGACTAGATCAGTGATCACAGTGTCGTTTGCCTCGTCTTTCAAAGCTTCTAGCTCCTGTGTCAGATCCTCATTTTCGTCGTAGGAAGACTCAATGTCATTATCAGACTCGTTCATATCCCCAAACAAGTCAGGTGGACGCCTGATAACAGTGCCCTGTTCGGATGAAAGAACAGATTCATTGTCATACAATGTCAACCCATTTCCACCCTGATCCACAAATCCCTCAGTATCATCATCCTGCAAACCACCAGGTAAAGCTGCGAGACTTGTCCTCCTCCGTTTCCGAGAAGGAATTTTGATCTGAGGCCGGACCGAAAGGGAACGCTTCAAGTACGGTCTGCCAAACGGGACGCCATCGATCAACCGCCTCCCATCAGTAGATATCTGGACTCGACCGGAGAGTTTTCTGGCACGCAAATCGGGCAGCCCTAGAGCGCGAATCCTATACCCAATTAGCACAAAACTTTTCAAGTCGTGATAGTGTCTCTTCCCACTTACACTACTTCATCACCATCTCGCAGCAGTCCGCCAACATCCATGAAATGAAGACACTCAAAGCCATTGACTTCAACAACGTAATCCTCCAACCCCCACTGACCACCGACCTCGTCGCTCTCACCTAATGTATCCGCCGCTGTCTCGAGAGGCACAACCTCATTCACATCCTCCAGAAGCTGCGCAATCGTGCAAGAGCCGTGTCCAAATGCGGCATTTGGCGCGGTTATCGATGTAATCTCGGATGCAGATACAGACCGAGAGCCTGGTTCAATAGGGACAGTCCACAAGATGCGTGCCACCGGCAGACCATGGCGGGCAATCACCAGTCGCAAACGCATTTTTCGGTGCTACTCTCTGTCAGGGCAAGAATTTTTTTTCATCGCCCATGGAAATATCAAAAAAGGTAGACGGTTTAGAGGAGCGGGTCGATGGAGGTTCAACTCGTGTGTTGCACCTTGTAAAAAAAAAGTTCAGGTTGGGCAGTCGCGGGAATGCACCGCTTCCCAGCACAGCCCGACTTCTGGAGAAGGAACTAGTGATAGTGGCAAGTTCCTCTCGAATGGCGATGTTTTGTAGAGAATGATCAGGCTCAGCATTTGCGTCGACCTGATGGAGGCGCTGAGAGAAATCGAGTCTACAAAGGCAAGCAGAGAAATCGCGTCGCGAGAAACCATTCAGAAAGATCGACGAGGTGGGCCGGAGCTTGCTGGGTCTCTTGGCGGTCTGATTGGCCTGTCGCCGAACAGGTGGGGGCATGCTCGATGAGCAAATACGAGTATAAAGACATTGTTATTCAAGGTTATTGATAGGGAAGTATGATGGATTGTAATTGTTTTATTATTACCGAATTAATTTGGCATTCAAGATTCTATTCATTACTATTTGTATCAACTAAGATTCATTTTCAAAAATACTCAAGTAGCCCGACTTGACCAACTCCGTCCCAATGCTATTCCATTATGCTTGAAAACCGATAGCGGGGTATATTGAGGATAAAAAAGAGTAGACAAATGTTCAGGGCTAGTTTGTTTGTTGCGAGGAACCCGGCACAGGCCGTCGATTGGGCACACCTGTGCTAAAATTTCGAGGGCGCTGCTGCGAAGGCCCCGGTTGAATTCGTGTGCCTGGCGGCGGTTGCTGGCTTTCTTCTGGGATCGTGTTTTGCTGCGTACTAGACGCAACTGTGGTGGTGGTTTTCCCCGTGTCTTCCAAGAGGCTTTCTGCAAATGATCCCCGACGTGAGCGGGGCGTTTGAGGGAGCATATCGAGAGACTCGGAAGAGCTTCGAGACAGTGAACTGGGGGTATACACGCCCCCTTGGCTGCTTTGAGGATCTATTGGGCTCTTGGCGTCAACAGCTTTGCTTGAAATGTTTCTTTCCTGCGAAGGCGCTGGAGTCTGATAGTCGCCTCGTGGGCCGTCGATCGGGTCGATGTGCTCGGCCATTGCATCCTCATAACTAGGCGGCGCATCGTCGCCAAAGTCCCCGTCCATTGCTGGGGCAGGGCCCAGTGTGTTCGTCGGCCGCGGTGGTTGCGGTGGAGGGGTTTCTTCTGTCGGCACTGTTGGCCTCTGTGGGCGGCTGGCCCTGGCCTTCTTATCGGCCGCCATGGCTTCTAGAAGAGCCGGCGGTGGCCGGATTCCAGAGTATATCTTCACGCCAAGTCGCAAAGGTAGAACCAAGACTTGGGACTATAAGTTTTATTAGTATATGGTTGGTTGTTGAGTCCTTTTGACCGGGGTCTTACCATCATGTTTCCTGGAGAGCCATAGGTTAGGCCGACTCGCACCTCCAGCTCGTAATTCCGGCTAATATTGCACGTCTCAAATGACGGGGCAACAACAGGCGGGATTGGGAGTTGGTTCCACATGCTAGGATCGATTTTCCACTCCTTGCCCACCGGATCTGTGCCTCGTCCGATGGCCATGTTCATGTTGCTGCGGCTGAGTATCAATGTACTCAGAGCCTCCGTCCGCGCTAGGTCGTGGGCTCGTATCCGAGTATAGCTGATCAGCTCGATCTGTATCAACTGCAGATATACCGTGGCAGGGTTGGGAGATTGCTTGGTGACGAGCAGTCGTAGAGGGATGGGCTGGTTGCACGTGAGAATCGGAGGGTTAGGAAGGCGAGCATCGACTGAGACGCGTGGTGGTGGTTCTCCAGAGACTACTGGTGACATTAAAGGCATAGACTTTTTGCGAAAGAGTCCGCTTGACTTGTGACTCAATGGCATGCGTTGTTTTGCAAATTCTTGCTGCCGTCTCGCATACGTCTCTTCGTTGGGATTTTCAGTTCTCGGAGGTTCGATGGGAAGAAAGTTGAAGCCGGCAATCTGCTCCATTCAACATAGTCAGCAATCAACTCATATACAAACTCATATACAAGGTCTAGTAAACCCTACCGTTCGAATGTTCTCTTTGAAAAATTGGGGGCGGACAACCGTCGCCTTGACGTAGTATCTGATCTCTGCTTCTCCAGGAAAATTGTTCATCGATGGGGGTAATGTCTTCTTGACGTGAATCGTGGAATCCCGCGCAACTTCGACACGCAAGCCGATCATGCTCAGATTGGTCATCATCGAATTGTGTTCGTTACAAGCGTTGTTGAAGGGAAACTGCGCCAAATAATTAACAACATGGCCCTAGGAAGCAACATCCACCAGCTTACCTTGAATTGGAACGGGTACTGGTATATACCCGGCGCAAACGTAAACGCGGCATTTGGCGAGCTATGCTGGGCGACATCTGGACTTGGAAAAACAGAAGTCACTCTGTATAGAATCTTAACAGCGAGAAGAGTTAGCAGGTTTCTCCAAAAGCAAAGCGACTCAAGTCTATTCACCTTGTGAACTTCCAGCTCATTTCTCCTCTTGTCCCGCTCATCTCGTGGGCGCGAGAGCCGCGTGCGACTTTCGCCCTCGAGTTTGACATGTATAGCACTGATCGACGTTTCAGATCCCAGCTTCAACACAATTCTCCCAGTGATGTGGTCCAGGTTCGTGAAATGGCTGTGCGGCTTGTCGAGCTGGATCGTCGCTGTAGCCATGGCGGGGCGAGTGTCGACAGCTTGGATTGAGGGCGAAGGGCGCACTAGGAGGAACACATTTATGTACAGCACGCTGGATAAATAAAAATCAAGGGCGTTGGAGATAGGGCAAAGCCAAGGTATGCGTCCTGGATTTTGAGTAGTATAAGTAAGCTTGTCCCTGCAATGACGTTAGGCGAGTTTTCAGGTCGGGGAACGAGCGCTGCGGGACGGGACCCCGGCGTTCCGGCAGCTCCCTTCTTTAACAATGCTGTATCTCCCTCTCTCCCGCAATCGACAATCCTCGTACACGTATCATATTGTCTTGAATTGTGCGGCTTAGACTGTGAGCTACCTTGGCTCTAGTTCGTGATTCATCGTCATGCGTTTTTAGCCCTGGGCCGGATTCCCGCTGCCAATCATGCATCGCGACACTGCCTCAGTGAAATACTGCTGCCTTAATCTCAGCCACAGTCTCCAGTTCTGATACAACCTAAATCGTCCTCCAGGAAAATACAGAAGTAGCTACGCGTGATTTGTTTTGATGCAGGCCTTGTTTTTGTCATCAAGGACTCGGAAAAATCGGATACGCGGCAGGGAGTATATGTACAGTTCAGTGTATTTTTAGCCACAGGATTATGTACTGATATCACAAGCCCTCTTTTGCCAACATATCTAGTTGACCCTATCGTCAGCCTCGATGCCAGCAATAATGAAACTAGTGTACGGCCTACCTGCTATATCCAAATAGAACGCGATAGCATTAAACCTATCACTCCATTAGACTAGCCCGCCTAGAGCAGTTCTTTATCAAAACATCGAGACAACTCACTTCTTTTTCCTGCCTGTCAACTCGCCAATCAACCACTCTGCTCTATTAGTCCAATTGATCAAATTTAAATGACTGACTCCAACTAGTGTGCCTTTGTAGCCTGCATCGCCGCCCCATTTACTGCTCGCAACACTGACAAGACCGTCATTGGGTCCTTCGACCTCTGCGAGCAACTGATGGAAGGGCCGGAATATGTTGAAAAGCCCGGGTTGAAACATTGCGCCGTAGGAGAAGTATCTAGTGTGGTTAGCTTTCAAAGTTTGTTTCTATCTTTGGCAAGTAGCTCACCGAACATCCTCCACGTTTGGTACATTGGGATTGAATTCGTCTTGTAGATATGTGCGTGTTAGCTGGCTGAATGCTCTTGGATCGCTGAGAATGTTGTCAATGGACTTGGATAATTTGCGTATCCGGGCAACTTGATACCGATAGTTAGTGTAGCTCAACAGTAAAAAAAATGTTAATATAGGATTGTACAAACAATTCAAGTCGATTTGTCCCGCAAAAAAATCCGCAATTGCAGAGCCTATCCGAATGTGTCAGCCCTTTTCTACCACGAGTATTTGACGGAAAACGTGCGAATCCAGACCTTGATGAGGCGTTGCAATTGTAGTCAGAGACTGTATTTTGAATTCCGTCGGCCTGAGCTTGCTGATCATATACCGAGAATCGAGGCCCCTGCCATTTTGAACTGTGAATTACTGATCTGAATGAGATCATCAGTACCTGTTGATGACCTACCCCTGCATACGAATGTCAGTGTCTCAGCCCCTACATGCACCATGCTGGAGCAAAGCATACCATACTATGTCTGCATATTTCCAATGTTAATCTTCTGATGCTCATACACAACTTTAAAAACATATCCAGCAGCACTTACGCAATGATATTAACATTATCCCCCTTTGCTTCCGCAGCAATGTCCTTTACGAGCTCTTCTGCCCGATTCTCAATCGAGCCCCAGGGAGGCACCGTGGCAGTAATCACCTTGACCCCTTTCATGGACAATGCATCTTTGATGCCATGCCAGTACTGAATGGGCGGGAGAAAACGGCCAGCCAGCCGGATTTCGTTAAAGCCTAGCAGGCCGTGGGCTAGCACGATTGTGTTTTTGGGTGTTTCTATTTGCGAGTTAATAGACAGGTAGATAGTCGACAGGAGAGAAAAAATTTGAAGAATACGCACGATAGTTTTCTTGAATATCGGCAAATTTGTCTTCGATCAAAGTGCCCAGGCGTGAAAAACGCGGATCCGTTGCGCTGCCACGGGCCTCCCGACGTGCCAACGAAGTAGAGAAACTCCGTTGGCTGTGCTTGATGACCAAAGATGGTGAGCGAGTAGCACCCAGAGAAATAGTAACCATGGGCCTCATAGCAATAAAAGCCGGAGGCTCAAAGTTTACTTTCTAACCTAGGTAGTATGACAGATTTGAGTTCACTCAATTCAATCGGGATCGCGGGTAGTCGCTAACTGAGCTAGCCGTCAGTTCAGTAACTTGAGCGTGAAATAAACCAAGCCACTATCAAGCATGTAATTACTAAATTTCTTTTATTTATACAATTTAAATCGCAGCGATATTGAAGTATTTGGTGGACAGATTATTTAATGCAAGGTCTATGTGGATGTCGAAAAGCTATTCCGGCAACCAATCATTAATCAAAGCATTCAAAGCTTCAAGGTTGAGCATTTAACATTTGAAGTGGTGATATTCATATCTCTTGCAACCTAGATGTAGATGATATATATGCCAAAAAAAAGGATAAAGTGTTGCAAAAAAAAAAAAAAAAAAAACTCCATTTCAGGGCCAAAGACCACAAAGACCAGTCCGCACGATCATAACGAAATATACAGCAACAATGACTCGTTCCTAGGCCGCGATCTTCTCTGGGACTTCTGGCTTGACATCTGTGACTGCGCTGATCAAGTCCTTCACGACCTTGTCGCCCGACTTCTTGCCAGCCTCTTTGATTTCTACCATCTGGGCCTCGGCGTCCTTGTTGGCCTCGGCCTCGGCCGTCTTGTTGCCACTCGAATGCTGGATACCAAATGTCAGCCTGTAAGCTAGTGCCAGGCGGTTCATAAAAACCGATAAACGTATGCCAGCCACGGGGTATCGCAGCAAAACTATGCAAAATCTCAGAGCGTACCTCGGCCTCAAACTTCTTGAATTCGTCTTCCTTTTGCTTTCTGTATTCATCGATCTCGCGCTGCGCCTCTGTCCGAGCTTCCTTTACTCGCTTGGTACGATCTGGTCCAGTCAGCTTTTCCGCTCGCCGTCTGGTCACGGGGTTTCCACGGAGGTCGGGGCAAATCACGGCGTACATTCTCTAGCTAAACGATCAAAGTCAGTAAGCGTCGTACGGCAAACAATATCTGCATGTCAAACCCACCTTGCTGGACGATCTTCTGGGCTTCTCGTTCAGCCTGTTATCTTGCGTTAGCTCTCATGACCTCCTCACCGGGCTGCCACGTATAGCGGGGGTTCGACGTACGTCCAGAAGGGTCTGGATACCAGCGGAGTTTTGTGCGGACTGCAGCAGCTTTAGTTAGTAACAATAATGGTCCCGCGACGCCAACAGGAACATACCATGGTGGAAAGAATAGCGAGATCTCTATTGACAGTTGTGAGATCGGGCCCGCAGCAGCAACGATTGGAGAGAAGCAGCGGAGACGTCGACGCCGTGCTGCAGCTCCGGGGTGGGTCCTATTCTGCCGCGACATACCGCCCGTGCTTATCAGATACGCCGAATATTATCCTGGCCTTTCTCCTCAGTATTTGTGCCAGGCTTCAAAATTCTGTCGGGGCCTATACAACAAGGCCATCTTCTCGGTCATGTCTCGGGCGTCGAAAGCCACTCTGGCCCTGACCACTCTCGGAACGGCCGGAATGATCTACTTTGTGCATTGGGCGCAAGAAACAGACAGAGCTGTGAGCCTTTCCTTTTTTCCTTTTTGTTTTCTCATTCTCTATTCATGTCAACAATTTACAATTTAAATACTGATTGATTTTATCACAGGCTATGCACGCAGGTGTCGAGCGAGACGAAGAGAAACAGCGCATCAAGCGCGAACGCCAAGCCGATTTCGAGATGCAAAAGCGCTTAGAAGAAGAATACCGCAAGATCCAAAACGTTCCCGAGGGTCAGAATAATAGTGGCGGAAGCTGAGGACAGAGGGGTTGACAGACTTGTCGAGGAAATATTCAGCATGCGGTCTCAATCGATACCGTTTTTGGAGACAAGTTTTGGGTAATTTTACAAGCAACGAGATCAACTGCATTGTGGTCTGGTCCGCAGTTTGTTGCTAGTGATGATTTTGGTCTTGCATTTTTTTGCATAGAGCATACATGTATATATTTGTGATGTTGTATACTACTGTACTATAGTATGAGCTCTCTTCTACCCGAGTTGTGTTGTTAATACTTTGGATCGGACCAGCGCATTGAGAAGACAGTAACATTGGGCGTTTGAAAGGGTAATGATTATTTTTAGGCATATTAAACTGCCTGTCTGATATTTACGAGTTTTCTACGTCAGCATTGAGCAACGAATTGTTAAGTTGATACGACAACCCCAACATTACCACTATCGCTTACAGCTATTAGTGTGACATCGTCAATAAAAGCCATATCACCTTCTGAAAGCAAGGGAATTTAAGGCTTGTAATAAGCTATATAGACAACTTTAACTATGTAAAAGTGAGTGCTTACTCAAAAGTTGGTTAACTCGGCATAATTATCAACCTACTAGTTATCCATTGACATTCGTTTTAAGAATTGATCATGGGTATACAAAAAGTCCCTATACAGGCTCCTTGACCTAATTCAATTCAATTTTGACCAGTTTCATCCTATTAGAAACTATGTTAAAGTTAAGGTCTTCACTGGAAAATACTAATAATTTGAAAACATTTGATGTCTAACTAGATAACTAAATACTGTGATACCAGTGCTATTAATACATTGAATGCGCACAACATTTTATCAGTTTATCAACATCTAAATTATAAGGCCATCAGGTGACAACTCAATCTTCATATAAAGAGAAGGCTAGGGCAATGCTAAAATAACCCTAGCCCTAAGCCCTCTCGGCTTGTTTCGGAAAGCGCGGGTATTGTCGGAGGCCGGATTGATTCCGGCCTCTTGGCAGCGCGGGAGCGCTAGCCCCCTGCTTATCGGCCAATCACGAATTTGTATTACCATGCAGATATCTCCGTGCACCCTGCGCAACAGCAGAATAATCCGAAAATGCAAGGCAAAAATGTACAGATAAAGGCAAATTTATCGTGCAGGTCCTAAGTAATTATTTCCTCCTTTTTTCCGGCTCTTTTTAACCCTTATAAGCGTGGGTGGGAGGGCAATCAGTGCCTGAGGCTCAGTCTTGAAATTGCCAAATACGGTCTAGCGCATTTTCCCCATACGGCATCTGTATAGAACGAATATCGACATCTTCAACGCCTCTGGAGATGCATGATTTGACCTGTGTGCGCTGGGAAAGGCCCCAAATGGCATTTGGACTGTATATTTCCCCTCACGAATCCTTCGTATTGATGGCAGCACCGCTGGCAACAGGGTCCACCACGGCTGGCACTCTATTTCGTAATGGTTGTAGTGAGGCCGGAATTGATACCGGCCTGCTGGATATATAAGCTTGTCTGTTGTCCCGCCTAAAAACGCACTTTCTGATTCCCTTTTTATCCCTCCCAAGTGCTCCCCAGCAGTCTGCCACACACTACCCCGCCCTTTTTTCCCGGACTTTTCTAAGTAGTCTTGTGTCTTTGTCCTTCCTCACGCCCCCTCTTCTTATATACTTAGACTAGTACTATACTCTGTCTCACCTTCAACACCCTCAACACCAGTTGACTACTTCATAAACATATATCACGTCTTTTCTTTGATTTCCATTACCCTACCATGACTATACCCCAGGTTAAGCCTTCTGCTATTGAGAAGGTCTTCCCTTACATCCACCATGACCCTGCTACCCTGCCACACTCGGTCGACCCATTCACCATCACTACCGGGTCAGGCTTTATGCCATACCAGGTAGCCCCTACCACCATCCCGCCGGTATTCAAGCCTCTTGCAGACCTCCTCGAACGCATGCCTGTCCGCAAGCTCGACGGCAAGCCGGGGCTGTTAGCTACATATGAGCTCGGAAAAGCCGTCGAGGGGTTTCCTGACCTGACCGACGAGATTGACAAAGTGCTCACCAAGGATGGGAAGAGGGATTTGTTCACTCTCACTGCCATCTTCCGTGACTACTCCTATGTGGCCTCATCATACATTTTGGAACCCTGCTGGGAGAACTGGTGCAAGAACCCCGAGGGAGGGTATGGTCTAGGCCGAGAGCTTCTTCCTCATTCTATCGCTGGTCCTATGTGGCGTTGCGCAGAAATGTAAGTCAAGTCATTCATGTCCCTGTTATAATTATTGTGTCATTAATTACTTCCAGCTTGGACCTTCCCCCTTTCTTGTCTTATGCTGCATCATATGCGCTCTTCAACTATACACTGGCAGACCCTTCCAAGGGCCATGAATATGACAACCTGCGCCTTATTCGAGGCTTTGAAAACGGTCTAGACCCAAAAAGTTCCGAGGCCGGGTTTATCCTCACCCACATTGACATGGTCAAAGAGACTGCGCCAATGATCCACGGAGCCGTCCAAATTCTTGACGGCGTTGAATCTGGAGACCGTGCTACTGTCAATGACGGTTTCCGGGAAATCCTGAAAGCCATGGAAGTTATTGAAGCATCTATGGAGGGTATGTAAAAGCCCTCTCCTACTATACACAGCAGTACAAAACAGCTCAAACTGACAATATTTTATAGAGATGTGGAAGAATTCGAAGCCTTCCGACTATCTCACATTCCGTGTTTTCATCTTTGGTATCACATCGCAATCAATGTTCCCCAATGGTGTTGTCTACGAGGGCATAAACGATAACCAGCCCATGTACTTCCGAGGAGAGAGTGGTGCAAACGATGCTATCGTAAGCAGCCTCTATACTTATGGTGGTCATATACTCACAGTCTTTGCAGATCCCGCTACTCGACCACTTGCTTCAGATCCCCATGCCCGACACCCCATTAACCAAAATCTTGCACGAGTTCCGTGCCTACCGCCCGCGTCCTCATCGCGAGTTCCTCAAATACGTGGCCAGCACGACCGAAAAGCTCAACGTTCAACAATTTGCTATTCAAGACGAAGAAACTGCAATTCTCTACTTAAAGACTCTGGATCACGTCCGCAGCTTCCGCTGGCGCCACTGGCTGTTTGCTCGCGAGTATATTATTCGACGCACCTCGCACCCGACTGCCACCGGGGGTAGTCCTATTGTCACCGTACGTTAAATTTCCCCCTTCTGAAAGAGTAATACTAACATGTTATTAAATTACAGTGGCTCCCAAACCAGCTCTCTGCAGTCATGGATCTCATGATCGAGACATACGACAACCACATCAAAGACAAAGCAACATCTATTCCTATCGACGGCCCCATCCCCAACGGAGAGCCAGATTTTATTGCCACGTATAAAAAGCAGATTGTACCCATGATGGACCAGGTCCACGACCAGCACGAGAAATTGGCTCGTGAGGTTGAGCGGTGGTGCCAGGAGCGAGGTGTTTAGTTATGGGTCACAAACACCCATAGGTTAAAAAGGTTTTGTGATGGTTCATGCTTGCACATTGGAGGGGGTTTCACTTTTTTGCTTTCTGATTGTCCGAATTTCCATGTTTTTGAGCTTCTGGAGGCAGCATTGAATTGTTAAGCGTTGAATAATCTTAGCGAAGTTAGAACCAGATGGTCGTTTAGATTATGAACCTTGATGTCGACAAGATATTGATATGACCTTATCAGTAACCCCCACTGAGAGTTCCCTTTTTGGGTGAGCGATATTTGTAGGTCAATACTTGATTTATTGTGACAGTGAACACCATGTAATGCAGAAACGCGGGATAAGCAACGCATAAATATCTTTGGTCGTAACAAACTTATTTTTATTATCCAGACATATATTCATCGCTATTATTGATTTGGAAATACTAACTATCAATCGGAGATGATCTGTGTAAAAACCGACCACAGATAAACGGTGATAATGGAGATACATATGTAAGAGAATTTCTTACAGAGTTTGGCAACGTGTGAAGGCTGGTGGACATCGAAAAAAGCCATTCGTTTCCCAATGTCTTATTGTACATGATTTTGAAGGAACTTGAAAAGCGCAGCTTCTGATGTATCTAATGTTGGACACAAGGAAACCCCCGATCACCACCTTTTACCTGCCTGTCTGCCCCTTTTTTTAATTATTTTTGTTTTTGACCCGAGACCCGATTAACACCCGCTGACTGTGTAGTATATCACCTACAGGAGTTTTGCACTACCGAAATCATGACTTTCGTTTTCATCATCAATATTTTGCGATTTTCCAACAAACCCAAAACAGCCCGGCACTCGGGCCAGCTTCTTTTCCTATGCCATATCCTCTGGCCTTGTCCGTGGGGTTCTTGGCTGGTTATTGCCTAAAAGCACATTGAGGACAATATTCAAGTACTGGCTAATAGCCCACGGTGGGTAATTAGCCCATCGTCGGTAGTTGATCATTGCAAGGACTGCTGACACTCGTTGTAGTGTGGCGTTGATTATTTGCTTGATGGCAGTCAATAATCTGGCTTTGACCTGACGATAGAACCTTCGACTAGTAATTCTTTCAGCTTCGTAGCATTAATAGGGAACAATGAATTTCATTCTCACCGACTGTTGTCTATTTTTCTCCAAAAGCAGGACAACTTGTCTATCAGCCTCTCAAGTTCTCGGCTTGGCTTTGGGTTTGTCTCTGGACGTGTAAGCAACCACCAGATCATGATGATATTCAACATCAGGGAAATCGATACACCGATATAGATCCAAAAATAGCCGGAGAAAACTGGAATATTGGTCGCATTTCCAGTAGTCGAGCGCCCTCCATCCACCGCGCGGAATCTCCAGTCTATCTATTTGCTGGGGAAATGGAATACGGGCATTGAAAAAATTGACTATCAGAGTTCTTTTAGTGTCATTTTCCTTCAAGTTTGTCGCTACGTTGTCTAAGGTGTTCTTACCGCAACAGTTGACATGGGTGCAAGCAACAACGCTGAAAAAGTAAGGACACTGCTGGACTTGGCCCGACCCCTTGCTGCCTGGTTTCTAATCTTATATAAGGTCAGTACATTATGCCGATTGGAAGCTGCTAGGTCGGCCCTACCATCTCTGCCGAAAAAGACAAATCCTCCAGCATGATCTGGTATCTCGCAGCCAGCCTTTCAATCGAGAAATATATCATCAAACCGTTGCTGAAACCTCTCTGTTAGTCCCTGTAAGCTGTCATTATTAGTTCTATATGGATCCACCGAGAGTAGAGACAATGAGAGAGCACGGCGCAGTCTCTTTTTGGTTCCATCGATCTCCTTCTTGGCAGCTTCTATCCTCCATCGAATGGAGCGTAGTTCGTCGTCTAGATCCAATGGAATCTCCTCTCCGGCATAATACTTCGTTCTACCTGCTCCGCGCCTTGTGGATTCAGAATTCAGCAAGGTTATGCTGCACTTAATGCCTATGGTATCGAACATATCGTTTGACCTCTGCAGTTACAATTCGGCCCATATGCCTAATATGAGCAAAGGATGTCGAATTATATCCTTTGAGCAGTCGACAAGCTTCTCGACCTTAGTTACCTGCTGTTCAGAGCAACCGATCATGATAGCGAGAGTCAATCCAGCCCCTTCGATATGCGTCGACGCCAGAGCAATTTGAGGCGAGTCAAATACCGAGGACAGACCAACGTGCATCAATAACTTTCTTTGGGGTTGGTTATTATCTCCGGCATCAGAGCAGCGAAAAATCGTTTCGATGGACGTTTTATTGGTAGTTATGGTATTTTTTATGTAGCCTGGTAGAAGGTAGAAACCTTTACCAATCTTGTCCCAGTGTTCCTGGCTTAAAGGTAAATACTTTAGGGCTGATCTCAGTGGAACACCTTCAGCTGATGGAATGAACCTGTATCAAATGTAAACCTGGTTAGATGTTTTTGTTTTTTTGTTGATTTAAAGCAAAATGCTGAAATAGCAATTGGCTCACAAGATAACAATCTTGTTCCGAGGCAAGTCACACACCGGAACCAGCCCCGAGCTCTCTTCGTTCGGAAATAGGTGACATTCCTAGGTGATAAAGGTCAGAAGGAATACCAGATGTCCCCCATGTAGGGGATAAGGAATCAACTTGCTTGGAACCAAGTCCCCCAGTCTTGATCATTGCGTAAGACTCTTCTACAGAGCTTTTCCCCGTCCTGCTGTTTTCCGAATGAGTAACGATATTGGAATTGCTTAACCGTGCCGGGAAGCTACACTCACATCGTCTGTTTCAAGCACCGTACAGCTGAAGTCTTTTTCCGCTTCTGGCATACATATGAAATATCCCACGTGGTCGGGGTGCAGAAACAGGAAGTTATTCAAAGGCCAGTCCATCACGAGAAGAGAAAAAAATGTTTTGGATAGATTGCTCTGAAAATCGGTGCAACCATCAACTGGTGAACTCAATGGCTCATTAAATAATATCGAGTCCCAATGCCCTCGATGGAACTCACACAAACAGGACATAAAGCTGGACGGCACCATGCTCCATTGCCTACTGCACTCTGCAGATGGCGCGATGAAAAAGTGGAAAAAAAAAAAGGAAGAAAGAAAGGAAAACATTGCATTCCCCTGACCCCGTTTACACAAAGGGGGCATCAGGCTAGTTGACAAAACGGCAACGTTCTCTCTCCATCGTCTGCTGCGGATGGCCCAATGGAGAGGATGTTATCCCTCATGCTGCGAGATATGCCGTGCGGCCAAAGTCTTGATGCTTATCCACGCCGAGGCGCCATCCAATCCAGGAAATCCGTCGGGTTTCACAATTGGTTTGCATCTTTTCACAGCCGGGTATCAACCGACCTATCAACGAGAGGTCTCCAGCCTTGGAAACTTCATCAGGATCAGTATTCGCCCCACCAATTGCAATTTTGAAGAACATTTGCTATGCTCAAACAAAGAAAACCAACCCCGGTGCTTATAATAATGCGGTAGATCGAGTCAGACCCGCCTTTAATTGATTATTTTCGAGTCTCGATAGGAACAACCAAGGAAGTGACCCAGTAAACGCACGCGCGTTCGCCCCTCCGGTCCAGATATTTCAAAGGGGACTGTTTGCGGTCCCCAGCCGGCTCGCAACACTCATTATAACAGCGACAAGCTGTGTCAATTGATATCCCATCGGCAGCCCATCTCGGCTCTCCAAGTCATCTGAATCCTGCATCCTTCTTTGGTCGCCATGTGTTTTCCTTGGAGGTAAAAGGGAAAGAACTACGCGATTGCCTTACCCAGTAGTCGCTCTGAGGATGTTGTAAGGTATTGTCTTGACAAAGTGCTTGGACCGTCTAACTATCGCCTTCGGGTACGTACTTTACTTCCTATATCCAGATGGAGTTGCTAAGTATCTGTCAGATTCATTTGATAAAACATGTGAATAAGGAGATTTGGTTGATTGAAACGCAAAACCCTATCAGCGATGTACGTGGCTTTGTACCATGTTTTCTTATTGACAATTATTAACTCACTGTATAGAAAGACCTAAATAAGCTCCTAGAGGATACAATTTCTCCTACAATTGGCGCCCTTAAACGTACATCAATCGAGAGAAACAAGTTCATCAAAGTAAGACAACTTTCAAACGCTCCAACTTGTCGCAAAGAAAATACTGACGTGAAATCATAGGCCTTTCGAAGAACTGAAGAACCTGCGAGTATTTAGTCACTCCCGACAAGTAAAGGAATCACAGCGGTGGGAAGGTGGAAAGTATACCAGGAGGCTCTTGAAGCATGGTGTTTAATCCTTTTTTTTTTTCTTTTGTTGCTTGGTCTGTGTTGATATGATATTCTTGGTGTTTTGAATGAGGGAAGACGGGACGATGTCTTTGGTTTGGAAAATTTGAAAAAACAAAACAAAGAATTGACTCTCTTGCAGAAGGCATTGCGGGTTCATCGGATGTTTTGATGTTTGCTAAGAAAAAAAAGAAAGAAAAAAGCTGAGGAGGCAAATTAAATTGTTCAAAGTACCTACCTATTCATAATTCTAAGCAGCCCATAGGAAAATGTAAATGAGTGACAACAATTGAAGCAGGAGTGGAAGTTTCCTTTGACTTTGCGAAAAAGATAAGTGTAAAAATAAATGGTAATCAAAGCCCGATTTCTTTCACTTAATCTACTATCTTGACTGATATCAGTGCTTTTGTAAACCTTGATAATGATTTTTTTTTTTCAAAGAAAGGATTGCTCCAGAGCAAAAAGGGTGTTTTTTTGAGTGGTCCAATTCGGTACAGTCGTGTTGCATGTTTGCGATGCCTTGGGCCTTGGCAGTGACTTTACCTTTGATATTGCAAATGTTAGTGTCCATGCATATGCAGCGCGCTGCTCTCAAGCTTTACGAACCACGGTCATCGAAAGGTTCCCTTGATCATTTTCAAGATCGTAACCATTTCTGGTCTTAGCAAGGTACTTGAGATCCATGAGATACATCATTACACACATTGGTATTGAGGTACCTAAGCGCTAACCGTCTAGATTATTGTCTCAATATCTTCAACCCCTTAAGCCGACCCCATTCCAACGCCTCGTACGATACGTCCACACACCCCGTGAGGTTGAGCACATATTTCTCGGTATTATCTCCCGGGTGCTGATCTCGCAACTGGATGATTTTCTTGATCAGGGAGCCAGTCACTTGCGTGTGCGGCACATGAATTTCCTTTAGCAAAGGTGCTTTCTCGAGCAACTGCAGCAAAACGGTATCGCCAAGGTTATAAAGCCCCATCCCATAAACGTGCAGCGACTTTAGGTTTTGAATCGCATCGGGAACAGAAGTGACAAGCTGGTAAAGACCAGTCACTGTGAATTTGTCGCAGAGAACAATCTGGAGGTTCTCTAGCACACCAGAGTTGTGTTCGAGAATGCGGAGGATGTGCGTGTCATCAATCCAGTCGATTTGGTTGAGGACTAAGCTTTTGAGGTTTGGGAGCATTAACGGGAGCCCATGGTCGATCCAATAAGCAGGTTCTACAGAGCAATGAATGAGGGATAGGTGTTCGAGGTTTTCGTGAAATCCAAAGTTTCCTACAAACCTCAGATATGAAAGATTGACTGTTTTAAAGTTTGGGTGACAAATGTGGTCCAGACAGAGAAGGAGAGAGCAATTTCTGGCCGTTTTCACGCTTGATGCAGCAAGAATAAGTTTTTCCAGTTTTGGCACTCGTTCAAAATTGATTTCCTCGGAGTCGTTGGATTTGTGGTCGGGTTCGGTGGCTGGATCTAACGAAGGTGATGCGATCCAAAAAGGCCGGAAAAGACACCGGGCTCCAGTGGGTATCATGTCCAAAGCAAGACATTTCATATTCATTAGAGACAAGGTATGAGTAATTGGTCCCGTGGATTCCAGTATATAGTGGTGCGCTTCAAAGTGTTCCAGATTTGGCAGCTTTAGCAAGCTGGCCGCATTTTGGTTGCGTATTGGGGTTTTCTTCGATATGATGAGGGTTTTCAGAGTATGCTTCGCGTGAAACAGCTTGTAGAGGTGCTCTTCCACAATCATGCAGTCAACATCGAGGTGTTCGAGCTTGGGGCATTGAGAAACCAGCTGAACAGCATTGATGGGGTTCTTCACGTCGTGAATCTGTGCTCGCTTGAGCCTTTTGAGAGAATATTGAACGCATGCCTTGACTGACTCGGCGGGGGCCGGTGGACGGGACCCCTTGAAAGTGATATCTGACCAAAATGATGGCTGTCCTCTGATATAAGCCTTCCATGTTTTAGAAACCTGGGTCATTTGTCTTAGGGGACAATTTTAGCTGCGCGATCAAATTTGAAATAGGAATTTGCACTCACACTCTCTGCCTGAAAGGTATGTACTCAAATACCTGAAGCAGACAGTCATTATTCAAAAACCCAATTGGGTCTCTGAAATGGGATGCCATCTTGGCAGACAGTTTAGAGTGGATATTTTCCACCACCTGGAAAAGCCTTAGAATGGTCCGGTTCCTCAATGTTTATTAGATAATAAACGATGCAACAACTTACCTCACGCTGGGCGTGATGTTTATCAAGACTTTTCAAAGCATATTCGTATACGTCAAGAGCTTTTTCGGGTTTTCGTGCAAGAAGAAGAGCCTTGGCAGCGCGCAAGTAGCCCTAGCAAGCGGAGACATGAGTTAGTGACCAGATAACCCTAATAGCCCTGCAGTCTTGCTCGATAGATACAAAAAATTCAGAACTAATTGACGTACCCGCTCATCCTGGTTGTCAGACTTGATCATGCGTTTCGCATCACTCAGGGCCTTGTCGTGCAGTCCCATTTTGCAGTATACTGCAGATCGGCTGTCGAGGATATCTGGCGCGTGGGCATTTTTCTGCAGCAGAGCCTGTGGATTCGTTAATATAAGGTCCAAATACTGCTTTTCGTGGCCTTTTCGTAGTCGACAATCTTAAAGAGTTAACTTACATCGCCAAAAGCTCGAAGAGCTTCTTCGTATTTGCCCTTTCGGGCTAAGTCTTGGCCGTACTGCTGGTATTTGTCCAGATTTCTTCCGCCAAAATTGGGTCTTTTGGCGGTGCCATGGCTAGCAGCGCTCTCAGTAAAACCGCCTCCAGATATTTTCCGTTTGAATGCCATGCCAAAGCCTCCATATTCAGGACGAGAGAATTGACCATGTCTAGTCCGGGCCCGCGTCTAGACGCGCTACGGGCTATCACGAAATCACGTGGGCGGTGAGCCAATAAGAATCCCATATACGCGCTAATACCCAATACGGACTAGTCGGTTGTCCCGTGGGTGTTTACAGGCTGCTGTTTTGGGATGTCATTCTCGAGGTCCAACTCGTCCTTAAACTCGACAAGAAATCAAACCCAGGCCGCCAGCTGAGAGAGCAGATGAGCAGTCGTATCCCGGCGCCTGTAAGCTGCTCGTTCTCTTGGACAAACATACAATGGAGTCGCGCAATCTGGAAACGGCCTCGAATTACATCAACAACCTTTTGCTCGCGCGCGGCCTGTTGAAGAATGGCAAGCCAATTGATTTTGCGCAGCCGGACGATGGCGGAGGCTCCGATACCACCATGGCAAATATTATCAATCTCGTGAATGATCTTGTGCTGAGGAGAGATGTCCGTGCTTTTTATTAGCATTTTCTAAGAGAAGAGCGAACTGACAGCGAGACAGCGAGAAGCGGAGCACCGAGAGAACTTAGCAAGCACGATACAGAACCTGCGCGCTTTGGAATCGCAACAGGCTGTAGAGATTGTGAGTCCGCAATTATAATCGATCTTGACATTCACACTCATAGTTCAATTTTTTTCAGGAACGATTAAAGTCAAAAAATGCGGAATTGGCTCGATCTGTGGCCTTGGCTGAAGGCCAACATCGTGCCTTGAAAGCGAACATGTCCAGCACCGAAGCGACAGTCCGGAAATTAAAAGAACAACAGCAAAAAATGAAGACAACTGTTCAACAAGTCCGCGCGCAGTGTGCGAACGACATTCGAAAAAGAGATACCGAACTGCAGAAATTAAAGTCTCATTTGAGTGACCGCCAGCGGGGGAAGCGAGACGGCCTGGGGGTAACTACAATCAATATAAATCGCGCAACGGAGCGGACAGCCAGATCAGAACCCGATGTCAGCAATCCGGGGTACAGTTTGAAACAGGAGACCACGGATTTTTTGACGGAGCTGTGCCAGAATCTAAGTGACGAGAACGACACGCTTATCAACCTGTCGCGAACCACCATCCACACTTTGAAAGAATTACAAGGAATCTCAGAATCAGATTCAGCCGACGGCGAGTCGTCCAGCATGGGAGTATCGCAATCTCATAGTCAGACAGGGCCGGTCAGCTCAGTACCAACGAATGTCATGGACCTCTCGGCGCAAATGGATACCGTGCTTGCTCATTTAGGAAATCTGTTGACGAATCCGTCATTCGTCCCTCTGGAAGAAGTTGAAATGCGTGACGAAGAAATAACACGGCTCCGGGAAGGCTGGGAGCGAATGGAAATGCGCTGGAAGCAGGCAGTCACCATGATGGACGGCTGGCACAAGCGAATCCAACACGGAGGCGATTCCGTCGACCTTGATGAGCTCCGAAAGGGCATGAGTCTAGACTCGGGTCTCGGTCGGTCACTAGCTCTGTCGTCCACGAACGGACACGATTCTATTGACGGTAATGATTATGAGGATGATTACAATGGGCTGGATGATTCACCAGAAGCAGACGAAGAAGAAGAAGCCGAGCCTGAACCGCAAGCCAAGAGTCTTAAGCCAACACTGGCTAAACCTCCTATTCGGGCTCTTGGCGAGAGAAACGGGAATGTGAAAACAAGGGCGTCGGCTCGGAAAGTATCATTTTACGATGGAGCAATGGACACAGCACCAGACCAGGAAAGTGACGGGGAAGAATCTGCGCCGCCAGCCCGGGCTCAAAAAACCGAAAAAGCAACGCAAAGAACTACTACTACTACTACTACTACTACTACTACTACAAGAAGAGCATCATCGCAGGTTCCACGGAGGGTTAGTTTTTTATTCACGTGCCTTAATAATAATACAGAACTTTTTTCGGCTGACAAAACGTCTATAGGTGAATCAACCACCTCTGTTATCCGTAAAGGAAAAGCTAGCCGCAATCGAGGCTGAAGCGCAGGCTGCTACAGAGGAGTCCACAGCTCAAGACACGAAGAAGAGGACTCGATCAAAACGCGATTTGACAGCCACCAAAAGTGGCAAAGGTCGGCGGCGGAGTACGCTGACGAATGAAGAATTGGAACAATTGCTGGGAGGAGCGGAGTGATTGACATATCAATTCAAATTGGTTGCATTTTATTGGATATCATACATAGCATTGGGATGGATTTTTGTGCTTTTTTTATGTTTTTTGTCAGGTTGAGTTTTGATCGATGGCATATTTGATGTAAAAGTGTAAACTACTGAAGTACTACACATCAGTGGATGCAGAAACGATCTCATAAGTCATTTAAATTGGCTACCAGTCCAACCTATCAAAACATCTAACCCTGGTCCATTTCTAAACACAAAACCCATCATAACACAGCTCCCACTCGGTACAAGGTATGATTGCTTTGGAATTCTCAAGCCGTCGTTTCCTTGGCAGCAGCAGCAGCAGTAGAATCATTTCTTCTCTCCGCATCTGCTTCATCTGCATCTTCCATATGCGCCACACGCGTCTTCCCCAAAACCTGCTCAACATCAGCGTTACGCTGGACTTCGTCGACTGTGCCAAACAGCACATCCATGTCCTCCAAGCTGCGCCCTTTTGTTTCTTTGATAAACAACAACGCAAACACGCCCATGGCCAGGCAAAAGATGCCAAACATTAAAAAGGTGCGCCAACCAATGTGGTTCACGGCCCTGGGCGTGATTTCGGTGATGACGAAGTTGAAGAGCCATTGTGTGGCGGCGGCGAGACCGACGCCGTAGGCGCGGAGGCGGGTGGGGAAGATCTATGGAGTGTTATATTAGTATATATATATTCCAGGAGAAAGGGTCATGAGCTTACCTCGCTGACATATACCCATGGTGTGGGACCCCATGATGCAGAATATCCAATAACATATAGATAGATCATCACAACCATGCCCATGGATGCAGACGAGACAGTGTTGCTGTTCGTGTCTGGCGGATGTGTGGCCAGCACAGCGCCGATGATGAACATCATGGCAGCCATCCACATGGCGCCGCCCACCAAAGCCTTCTTCCGCCCAATAAAGTCAATACCAACGAGCAGGAAAATCAGAGTCATGACCACCTTGACACTGCCATACACACCCGTGGCAAACAGAGACGAGTTGGTCTTGCTAACACCCACAGTTTGGAAAATCTGTGGCGCGTAGTACCCGATACTGTTGGTTCCCGAAAACTGCTGCCAGAACATGATACAAAACGCCAGCACAAACCGCTCGCGGGTTCCCCTGGCAAGGGCCTCCTTCCAGGTCACGCCCTCGGTCAAAGACATTTCTTCCTCCAGGGCGGCACGGATCTCGGCCAGTTCTTTCAAGACCGACTCGCTTTCTGCCGGCTCGTTGCGGATGTATGCGAGTGACGCGTGGGCTTCGTCGTGGCGGCCTTGGCCCATCAGCCATCGCGGCGATTCTTTCAGAAAGAACAGTCCGATGAACATGAGGCCACCGGGGATTAGCTGAATAGCAACGGGGATACGCCACTGTTTGGTGCCCGGCGCAACACGCAGGGAGACGCCGTAGTCTAGCCAGTACGCAAAAGTGCTACCAATCACGAGGAATTCCTGAAACAAGCCAGCGACGCGACCGCGGGTCTCTGGCGGGCAGTTTTCGCTAACAAAAACGGGAGTGATGGCGGACATGCCGCCGATTCCCAGGCCGGCAATGACACGGCCACCGTAGATCATCCCAATGGCATGGTGGGCGCCGACCTGGATGGCGGCACCAATCAAGAACACTAGCGAGAAGATCATCAAAGAGTAACGGCGGCCGATGCGGTCATTGAGATAGGCGGCCATGATGGAGCCGAAAAAGCAGCCAGCAGTCAAAAGAGACACGACATTGGAGGATACCTGCGCGTTCTTTGAGGACGCAAAGCCGCTGGAGTCGGTCGGAAGGCCAAAGTCCTCCTTGAAGCTAGACAGGGCGAGGACGCTGCCCATCACGCCGGTGTCATATCCTGGGAACATGGAATGGTGAGCACACAACCCAAACCAATTGCCGACTCAATAGCCGCCGCGCAACTTACCGAAGAGCAGGGAGCCCAGGTAGGCCACCGAGGTGAGGATATAGACACGGTAGTTCTTGAAGAAACCCATGATTGCAGCTGGTGGACGACGGTTTTCCACGTCGACGAGTGCAGGAGGGAGGCAAGGGTCAGATAGAGTCCAAACCTCGACGACGGCGACCGGGGAAGCAGCTGTGCTTTATACGAGGACTGCGACGGTAGCACCTACCACGCCGGCGCGCTTGGCAGCATTGGCAGCATTTGGCACTACACGTGGTGAAGCTTAAGCCCATTCTGGCGGCGTTCAGCGCTCGCAGAGCTTTAGTTTAGGAGGACCTAACAGGTGAGGACTCAGTGAGGAGCCCCAGAGTCACTCGGCCTGGCGGGGGAATCCATTGCGGAGGGTTGCCGACGCCCGATGCTGATTGGCGCGCTGCCGACACTGTGGGGCCCCGGGCTGCGGGGAAATTCCCTCCGTCTAGAGATTTTCCGCCAATCAAGCCATGTTTTAGTAACCTGTACATTTTGACGTTATTGAAAATAATCATAATTATTATTATAATTTTAAATTATAATAGCAATAGGAGACTGACTACATTATTAGGAGATTCGGGTATTGTTCCTGTGCCCAGCAATACACGTCTCGGTAAGTAGAGCTTGCCGCCTCCTGAGCTGAAGTAAATAATACAGCTAAAAAGCTGTGCCATTCGCTTTATGAACTATATATATTTACATATTCTAATATCAAATTTAAATGTTGTTTCTGTGAGTATTTTATACCTGGTTAGTATATTTCATATGATAGGATATTTTAAATTTCATTCATATGGTACGCACTCTATCTATAGAAAAAAGAACATCGCTCAAATCTTCGAATAAACAAAACAAGTCAAAAGTCCAACGCTAGGATATACCAAAGAATCTACCAGGTTAACTTCCTATAATCGATACCCAATATCAATTCACACCGAGACCTTAAACTCCGTCAGAGACAGCCCTCCACGAGTCACATGGTACTCCCCCTTGCCCAGCAGACAATTGATCTCACTAGGATGCACCCACAGAAACGTCGCCATCACCAAAAACATCAACGTCGCATCAAAAATATAAATAAATACTTCTGTCGATAACAAGAACCCGTCTTGACCTTGCAAATACTCAATCACACGGAAAATAGACCGAATTAAAATAAGCACACTGGACACATGCAGACTCATCATGTGTTTACGCCAGGGGATGTATGCCTCTGTAGACTCAGGTGTGGGTCGTTTGGTGATGCGGCGCTGGAAAGTGATGGCGCCGATCAGGAAAAAGCCAAAGAAGATTAGCTGGAGAAAGAGGCCGCCGACGATAATGTTTGTGCCGAGTGAGTTGTTTGCAGAGTGCGAGCTTCCGAGGATTCCTCCTCCTGTTATAGTTCGATTAGCCTTTTCTTTTTATTTTTCTTCCCCTGTGTTGGGCAAAGAGACAGCAGAGGATAGACATACCTGTTGACTGCAGCAAAAACGAGAATACATCCCCAAACACAAAAAACTTGGTCATCCAAGACACACGAACAAGCGAAAGATGTTCTCCATGCACCAATCGAACTATCCGACCGAGTTCCATATAAATACTGGCAGCAAACAAGGCGGGCGCGACGAGCGTCAGCACGCTCTGGATGATGTAAGGCCCGATTGTCCAGTTTGGTGATTGATGTGCGCTAATTGCTCGTCCAATGTATCCAATAGTTTCAACTGAGCGTTTTTTTCTTCTGTTAGCAAGGTGATTTTCGCCGTAGACAGTAGTTGTAAGAGTCGAGACTCACAGAATCCTCCGAGGACGAAAGGGATGAAGAATAGCGTGCGCGTGCGTATCATATGGTACGAGTGTATCAAAGTAATGACCAGAAAGAGAATGATGAAGATGACTGCTGCTGCTAGTGAAGGATTATAGTTGTAGGCCTGCCAGTGTGATGATGAAGCCATCGCGACGGAGTAGCACTTGGTACCGGTAAGAATGAAGAAGAAAGGATATTAAAGGGTATAAAACCTGAAAAACAGAATTTGTGCTTTGCAAATATCTTCAATTTTGTATCAATCGATGCTGACACAATATGGTCGTAACAGCATCTTATATACCACTGCCCGTCGACCTGTGGAGAAGAATGTACGAAATTTTTGCATGGCTGTGTCAAGCTTATTTGACCCAGGCAACCGAATTCTCTTCTTTATTTGCATTAAAATCAGAGATAGACCCAGCCTCAAACCAGCAAAGAAAACGATTTCAACACAGGGTCTTGAACGTATTCGTAAACCTTGCCCAAATTGGGCTAGTGTGGTGGGTATCTCCTGGCTGCGATACGCGTATTCAGCCTTTGCTTTCCTGATACGTGAGAATACGGCCTTCCACTCGACTGTTGTGTTTATTGTTTACTGTTTACAACCTCTACCCCGGCTACAACACCTCAAGTCTATTGATGTTGGGATGTTTGGATGAAAAATAACAGCTTACATGCTCAGAAGTTTGTAGACCCTAGTGTCATCTCTAAATACTAAAATCTGGCGATACGTTCTCGCTATGCGGAGTTTGTATACGATACGTTCTTCTCTTCCGATGCTATAGTTAATATTAAATATTCTCTATATTTTCCACACGTTGGGCACTTTAACATCAAATAAGCGATCGACAGGTCTCGATGTCATCTAAGTAGTATCTAATAAGCTGCAGCAATCTCCTCATCAAAGTCCCCCATCCGTATCCGTAACAATTTCCTATTCCGGGATAGACTGCACAATAACCCTATTTGAGGCTATCTCCGGGCCCACTGCGACTAAGCTGCGCCCCTGGCCTTTAAAACCACTACGTTTTCCGTAAAACATAAAAACAGAGCATTTTATATGGAAAGTCTGCAAGGTGTTGCTGGGCCAATGTTGTCGTGTCCACGGAAACAGTGACCACGCCGAGATATACAAACGAACCCGATCCCTTCTATCAATGCTGCTGCTATTCCCAAACTATGTTCCAGATAAGAATGAGCTTATTGAATGTGATTCAAGGCACCAACTTGACTAACGTTACACGTGGATATCAAAAAACTGGAAAAAAAAAAAAAAACAACCGAAGCATCTCGCGTGAAATTCCCACTCCTCAAGCAACTAAAGAGACAGACAACATTGAACAAAACCCTCAAACCAGAATCGTTAACCACCAACACCGCCAGCACTAGCACCGCCAGCGGCAGCACTGCTACTAGCCCTGCGACGCGCCTTCTCTACCAAGGTCATCCCGGTGAGGAAGATCATGGTATCAAATTCTCTTCCATAGTCAACATTGAGCTGAAACGTGCCACAGTCTTTCAAACTAAAGCGACCCGAGGTATTGTAAACAGCCAGAATCTCGTTTGTGGTGCTATCAACCAACTTGTAGTTCTGCCCAGAGCCCCAGCGGTGAGGCTTCTCGTTGCCAATGCCGACGTGGCGCGTGTGTTTCCAGCTAAAAGTCTTGCGGCCCCGGCCGGGGAGCGTGAAGCTGAATGAATACTCAGAGCTGCCCAGCGACACTTTTTCAAAGTCTTCCCATACGCATGCATTGGGGTTGTTGTAGTCGCCAAGACCAATCGTGCAGCCGGACGAGAAATGCTTAAACTTGCATGATGCTGCCACGGGTGCGTGCTTGTCGAACCCGGCGTGGAGGATCACGTCGGGCTTCCCAGGCCCAAAGTTTTTGTTTTTGACAAAATAGACCTGTAGATTATCCGGGGTCATTATATTTTGGTTCCGGCGATGGTCGGCATTTGCGACAACGAAGATGCGAGGCTGATACGCCATGGTGTCCGGTGATGTTTAAACTAGCCAAACTGGCCAAACCAACCAAACGTTCGTGGTGATATATGTAGAATTAAGAATGGTTTGGAGATGGAAATCCGGGAAAAAAAAAGCCAGGGTGGCAACCTTAATATACGAAGGAAATCCGCTTCTAAAAATGTAATTAAATCCCACCGCCCATGAGGTCATCCTTCTTTACCTCGCCAGGCGGAGCATTGGGGGCGGCGCTTCACCCGCGGGCGAAGATCCCCGCCGTCAGATCTTCGAGGAGGTGTGTCGCAGCCTGGGATATCAGGCATAGACGCTAGTCTTGTTCGATCCAAATCACGTGATGGGGACTGCCAAGACCGGGCAGCCCAAGCTTGGCGCGTCGAGTCGGAACTAACTAGCTGCGACCAACAATAATAATTGAAGACCTGAATGCTTTGATGCTCCTGCTCGTCTTTTTTGTCGTGCTCGTGTCGCGTCCTTGATTTCGCATCCACGCTTGCTGCTGCCCAGCGGAGCGTGCGCTTCCTACGCATCGACCTCTCAGTCATTTGACTCTTCCAATATATAGCCATTGACCCGTTCGTCGTTCGTTGGGTGCTGTTTCGCGGTTTGATTGAAAGCTCCCTGGCGAGAGAGCTTGCTCTTTGTCCAACCAAACGCCATTTTTCGTACAAGATCTCTTAATATGGCTTTCACAGTCCCAGATACGAGCCCTCCTTCTACTCCCGACAAATCACGCAGCCTTTTCAGCAATCCATCGACAACACCCGCAGGCCCGCCGCCTTCGTCCACCGCATCGTTTGGCCTGGGGAATTCTTCAACATTTCAAGGGTCGCGGTCAAATTTCAGCTTTGGCGAGTCCAAATTTAGCCAGTCTGATAAATTTGGCGGCAATGATAGCCTCTTCTCCTCGCTCTCTTCGTCGAAGCTTCCCCCGCTACAGAATTCGCTTTTCTCGGGGTCGTTTGGCAACCAACTAGGATTCAAGCCTGTGAATGCGGGTGGTAACCTCAAGGTGCGAAACCGGAAACCGCATAATTTGAGCCAGATGAGCGCGGCGACCGAAGACTGGGAAGATGAAGTAGATGAAGAGGAAGAGGAAGCGGAGTTCGAGGAAGAGTATGAGGACGAAGAAGAGGAAGAAGTCGATGAGGAGGACCAAGATGAGGAGGAGGGAGAGGAGGAATATGAGGACGATATGGAAATGGAGCCCACAAGCAATACTTTTTCAGGCTCGCAATTCGGGCTTTCACACATGTCGTTTGGCCAAAGCAGTGGTAAAATGGCAGCCGTTCCGCAGAAGCGAATTTACTCCAATCCTGGTAACGCAAAGCGCGCCAAGATTGACGAGCAATGGGCCACATCATCCCCGGTTACTGCGAAGACGAAGCCTACCATACCGAAGAAACCGTCACAGTTTCCAACAATTGCGCGCGACATGGCCTATCGGACTAGAGCTGCGGCTGTTACCGAGTCTGGTGATGTCGTACTTCCAACGGACGAGTACGTTGGGGAACTGTTAGACAAACTTCAAACGCCTGGTATCAAGACCCCTGAGGTGGCCGCTATGTTTTCCCAAGCAGTTACCGCCCTAACAGATCTATGGACTATGGCGAGTATAAATGAGCGAGAACGTGCTGGCGAGTTTCGGCCTCATAATCGCTTTGGCCCAGGCGAAAACGCATCCGGTATCGAACAGGCTACAGTTGTCGCGTCTCTACTATTGCAGCTTCACCACCCTCCCTCAAAACATGCTCCTCGTCGCGGTTTTCTTGGAAAACCAGCTTTTTCAAACAACCAGAGTTTGGTTCCCTCAACGACCAGCGAACAGACTTTTGATTCATTCCCCAAGGTCTTGATCACTTGGCTCAACGAGAACCATTTGGGCTCGGCGCAAGAGGTTGATGCTCTGAAGCAGATGAGCCCCAACGCAACCGCTTCGCCGGATTTTTGGGGCATCGTTCAGGCGGGAGTTTTGCGCGGCCGATTCGGCGACATGGCCTCTCTGCTTCGGTCCGCTGACTTTAATTACGCTCGGTCTGCACTACAAGATGGCCTTCCTCAAGCTGGATACCGCGGGGCGCAGCTGCAGAGTATTCAAAAGGTGGTCAACAAAGTCATCCAGTTGCTGGAATCATCGCCACTCAACCAGGACGATGATTGGGATGTCATTGGCATTGAATGGGGACAATATAGAAAACGTGTGCACTCTGCTCAATTAGAGCTTCAAGAATTTGCCGAGGGCGAGGAAGAACCGCAAGCACCATCTGGTCCTCGCTTTGAGGCGTCCAATTTTGGGGTATCTGGTAACTTTATTGCTGGCCAAAACGGGATATCGTTCACGCAGTCATTGCGCATGGCCGAGAGTCGGGTGCCGTGGTCGATTTATCAAGGTATCAAAACAATTTACGGAACTCTCCTTGGAGAAACCTCGGCAATTATGTCTGTTGCTCAGGACTGGTTTGAGGCGACGATTGGGTTGACAGCTTGGTGGCATGGCGATGGTAACCAGTCTCAGGGGCTTTCCAATGAACATTTGCAAGCACTGTACTTGGAACGTCTCTCGTCTAGCTTTGGCGCCGTGGCAGATAGTGAAAATGCCAGATATCGACCCGATTCTTTCGATAGGCTGCATATTGGGGTGGTTTGTGTGTTTGAAGGCGACGTGAAGGGAGCGCTGAGGCTACTTGAAACCTGGTCATTGTGTATTGCGACTGCTGTGGCAGAGATAGCACATGAAGCTGGATGGCTGGAGGCTGGACGCGAATCTCTGACTGGCTTCAGCGAAAACGATCTGATGGTGCTGTCTTATGGACAGGACGGCGGCCCAGGTGTCGATGAGTTGACGAAAGATGACATCCTAGACTCGTATGCCTATGGGCTGGGTAATAGAGACAAGTTTCAGCACAATGGGTTAACCCGCAAGGGGTGGCAGATGGCCTTGGAGATGCTCAGCAGAATCGAGGATACAAAAAGAACAAAAGAGAGAGTATCGGAGCTGTTGGATGTTATCCCGGTCGACACATTGGAGCAGGTCGAGCAAGTTATTATCATGTGTGGTGACCTAGGGTTTGAGGAAGAGGGGCGCAAGATTGCGGCGGTGAGTTTTTCTTCTTTTCTTTTCGTTTCTTTTAACAGACTAATAAAATCAGAATTATGGCGAACAAATCATGGCAGAAGCGGGAACCAAAAAAGACTGCGACTACGGGCTTGCGATGATCTGTTTCGCCCGAGCACGGTCCATCCGAAAGCTCAAGGAAATCGCCAACAGCTTGATTGCCTATTCTCTTCAACAGTCTCGGGCTTGGCCGCCGGACGAGCAGCTCGGAGGACAATTGCGGTCTCTGGTCAAGAATCCAAAGGTGTGCTTATCGTCGATTGCAAAAGTCGACGAGGATGCGGCTGGCATCCTTCAATTCTACGCCAGTGGGTATGCAACGTTGCGTCGGTTCTACGACCTCCGCGATGAGCAAGCCCAAAGTAAAATGCGGCCATTGGCGAGAAAGCGAGCTGCGGCTGAAGCCCTGGTAGCAGTGATTCGCAGCTCGGCAGACAGCATTTATGGGGGTTTGTACGACCCGGAACGAGACTCTGCTGTCCTTGTCGACAATCTTTTGTCTCTTCTGGGTGAAGTCCTGGTTTTTGTCAATGGTGAGTTCCTTGACAAGGTTGTGATGAGATTTTTCTTTTTTTAACATTTTTGTAGACTCCCCATCGTCCATTCTGTCCGTTGAGCAACAATCCATCATCCTAGCCGCGATTGAAGACCTCGAGACCGTGGCACCGCGCGTCTTTGCAGCCGTACAAGAATTCTTCTACGAATGTTTGAATGAATACATCTTCGAAAAGACCGGAGAAACGCGCAAGAGTCTCCAAAAATCGGCATCTGGCCTGACGGCATCCAGCAGCTTTTCTATAGTTGGCAGTGAGATGATGGTCGACTCTGTATCCAACACCTCCAAAATCGGCAAGGACTCTGGCGCTCCGTTGGTCCCTCGACCCGACACCACGCGTGAATACGCAACAAAGTCTATTCAAAGAGGCTGGGATTGGCGAGCTGGTCTTGCGGAATCCGAAGCGGGCGAAGACGAGGTAAAGCCCGAGAATAAAGTCTTGCGGATTTTGAGGCTGCGGCTTGCAAAGGGGATGGTTTGGAGGTAGGACCGTTTTTCTTCGGAAGTGGTGTTTTTTTTAAGATGTTACTGGTTTAGAAAAGTAGGTCGTTGCATTTTTTTTATTTCATGAACATAGGCGACAGACAAGACATCAATTGATCTGGAGAGAGGCGTGGTGCGATGTATTAGTATTTTATTAATATTAGAAAGAGCATTCCAAATGTTGATTGGTTTAAATGATTAGTTGAAAGGACAGCAAGCCACATCCGAGCAGAAAGCTCAACTTATCTACAAAGCTCCTGAAGCGCATCCTGCTATTTACAAGATTGTGCCTTATAAAACGGATACGGTCGTCACGTATGAATATCTATCTGCTTCAGGATTGAGAGCGGCGATGCGGTTGACCGACTTAGGTTATAATTCATGATTCTACATTTTATACCTATGTATTATCATTTCATCACCAACAACACATACATGTATATAACTATTAAAGATCTGCCAATGCTTCATTCCAATATTTTGCTGTATATAGCTGTACGCAGCGATGTACTACAAAATACGTATTACTCGTTGGACATGGAAAAAACGCCTTGCGGTTCAGTCCCACCCGGGTACGCCTTGCCTTTGCACATACGTATAATAATACTACGTATCACACAGTACGTACGGAGTTATCCGTACCTACTCTATTCTTTTTATGGTCTTGTGGAAACTGACTAGTATGTAACAGTACGTACGACTGGTACGTAGTACGTAATTAGCAGTACGACTCAATACAGCCAACTAAACCGTACTATTTGTGGGGATCCATAACAGAGTTACAAAATACCATCTCTTTTAGATTTCTATTATTATTATTCTTATAGGAGTAGGAGTATATCTAGAGCGTTCTCTATGAAAATCGTTTTTGCTTTTGCCTTTTTTTTTTTTTTTTGTGAAACTTCCTTGTACAAAGTTTCACTGATACACGAGTCATTTTTTTTTGTATCAAATAAAGCGATGACGTAATTTTTGTTGTAGGCTAGGGATAACCCGGAACATCGGTACGTACGGAAGCCAAGAATAGAACAATACGTAATTACTCCATATGGAACAATACAGTTCACAAATATTTCCCAATGTTAGTATCCCTGAATAAACAAGAGTATAATGTCCGAGAATGTAACTTTTTTTTTTGTTTGAGATAAATATGTTACATATACATAAGTAGCCAGTCGGTAGTATGTAGTTGTAAGTAGTAGTATATGGCCGATCCTGCGGTAGAGCTGAGATATGAGATATAAGAGACTCCAATCAATAATCCCCCATTGATGTTGACGAAACAACCGTACAAGCCTCCGGGGCCTTGGTGTATATGCAGTAACTTCATCCATCAATGGTATCATAATCGAAAAAAAACCCGTTTTCTCAAAAGCTTGATGTATGTCCCTTTCGATGATAGCACAATCTGACTGATAGACCCCATGTCTTGGTAACTAACCATCAAAACTGTGAGTCTAGCTCAGTGAAGTTCGATTGATTTGATACAAGAATGCATCCAAAACCGGTCTGAATGCAAGATACAACCGGAATGATAATAATAGATGCTCCTGGCATTTTTTTAGTATCTCCCGGTCAAAACGAGGGTCTGATCAGTCAGTGTCCATCGAAGAGACAAAAAAAATCTTCCAACCAGTGGAAGAGAGACATGACAAGAATCCAGTTCTTGAGTAAGTAAACTGCTCATAAAAAAAATAAACGAATGCAACGCCTCAAATGCAGCAAGCCGTCTAAGAAAAGTAAACCCAAACCCCGTGTATGCAAAAACTTGAAAAAAAAAAGAAAGGCAAGGAAAAGAAAAACAAAAACAAAAGAGGGTAAAGCAGACAACAGTCTTCTCAATCGTACATTTAATACATCGTCGACGTTCGTTAGTCATGGCTCGCATGAAGTTTTTGTGTATGCATGACTGTTGGTCTCGTGACTTCGTGCGTGATATGTGACTCACTGCTCCGTACTGCCTCGGTAATAATATATCCTCCCCAGACGCTTGGAAGGTCCGGAGAAATGTGCTGGTCGGATCAGGTCTCACAGAGAGTTTCTCCTGTTGGGTAAAGAACGCCTTCGGTTTGTCGAGGATCGAAAAAAGTGGACGAAATGGGCCAGCATTTCATAGTCGCAAATGAAACTCCCAGAAAGAGAAAGAAAAAAAGAAGAAGAAAACAAAAGAATAAACAGAGTGCCTCCAAGCCTGTTTGATCTCGGGCCTTCCATGCCTTTCATAGTCCGATAGTAGATTGGTATACCTTCCGGAATTCACCGGTATCCCTTTGGAAGGTTACTGTTGCCTCGGCGAGACGAGGTTGTATGCGACGGACAGGCATATCCCACGAGAATGGTCTTTTCCTGGGCGACATGGTTGCGCTGTCCAAAGGCTTCACACGGGTCGACGGAGTGCTTAAAGTAGAGACAGCGGCAGACCGAGTACCGTTCAACGACTTGGTAGCACATGATGAAGTGTGTGTTCAAATGATTGATGAAAGGCTGATGGACGAGACAGAATTATATAGTACGTATAAGGCGTATGGCGAAAAACAAGAAGCAAAGGGAGTCAAAGGAAACGAAAGACCAGGCTATTATTAGCTATCCCAATCGGGAAAACAGCAACAAGAAACAGGACGTAGAAAGTAGATGAACGAGAGACGCTTGCCGGCTTGCTGACTGACAGACAAAGACATGGACGGAGCGGCGCAGTCGGCAGGATTTATATCGGCACATGAGCCACGAGGCTCTCGATCGATGCGGCATCGCTACTGCAGCCTAGTTACTACTAGGTTGGTAATATTTTGAAGGATGACGGCCGCAAGCTCCGGGCACGCCTGGAGATGCAGCTAAGCTCGCATGCGGCCCACCGGGCAATGCCAAGCCACACTTAGCTTAATAATACGCAGTATGTATTAATAACAATACCGGAACATGATAGTAAATTAGCAACACTAATAATAATAAATGGTAACGTAACGTAACGCTATGGCTGAAGCCGAACTGAGGCTGGACCGTGGCTGGAATAGACCCTGTCTGCCACGAGCCATAATATGATACTTTCTAATCTAACAAGGGTCTAGCACTGTGCACCGTGATAAGCATGAAGGAGCTAGCGCGCGTTTTTCAGCTCGATTGGCAACAGCAGGGTTATCCACACTGCTGGGTCGCTGCTCTGAACTGCTCGCGCTAGCACTGACAGAACGTTTCATGACCACTATTACAGACGATGGAAGCTGGAGACATGTCGACCATGCATTAGCCTGGGTTCAAATGTTGCCTTGAATGTGCATCTTCTGCACGGCGTTTACATTTACAGAGTACTCTGTACTTGCAAAATTATTTACCAATGACTCATATGAGTCATATCCGGATAGACCATATACCAATGGCATTCCCGTCATAACCATTGACTCACAATGCCCTGTACTACGTCGGCGTATCCGTGCTCTTTTACTCAGAAAGATCGATCAGTAAGCAGATCGACGAGCGTTGGCCCCGTTTCTATCTTTAGCTGGGCGCGGACCAATCAGCATGCGTGGAATGTCCCGGCAATGCCTCAGGCAGGTAACCTATTCGGCAGCTCTGTGATTTGTAGCGTATTTTGTATTAACTGTCACGTATTACTAGTATTACTAGTATTACTTACTACTAGCAAGTCATCGTGATCGTCGCCAGGAATTACCCAGCATATGACGTCGTGTGGCTGAGCGGGCCCTAGCCGAGGTTGGCGTTTCCGATACAGTAATTTACTAATATTACGCATAATATCAAACATTAGGGTTCATACCAGTACCCCGAGAGTAGTACAGAGTATGATAAAATAATACTCAGAAAATAGCCTCTGCGTATGATAGAATGGGATGGAACTGTGTATCTCATTCTCAGCAGGCTTGAGTCTACGGAGTACATATGCATGGTAATTGATACTATTGAATACTAATTACATCGATTGACTCACAGCGGTTCCATTGCATGACATAATGCAAATCACTAGTTTGGCTATGCCACAGAGTATTTAGATGCTATTTAGCATTTAATTGTTTAATACTCAAATTATTAGAATAATCGATATTCGGCGGTGAGAAGCCAGGACGGCCTCCGTCAGCCCTACGAGTCGCATGCACTTTACCTGAAATGGCAAGAAGCCCACCCTCAGCCACACTCCGGCGCCACACTAGTACCTACTTTCACCAATCAGCTCGCGCGCGTCCCAACGATGCGGAGACCGTGCGGAGACCTTGCGGTGAAGCATCTCAAGCATCATCTTTATCCTTTATACATATTATTGATTCTTAAGGTTTTGCTTGCTTTTTACTGCTATTTCCTCGTCTTTCTGACTGCCTCTCTCACACTCGCTTCGGATTTGGCCGTGATCATCCGCGCTGTCTGACTCTCACATTGGTCTCGGCTTGTTGCTAGTAAACTATCATTCCATAATAGGTTTCGAGTACTGTAATAGGAGCCGAGGCAGCTGAGAATAAGGCGTCTAGACTCTCCGTTGCTGTTGCTATCTCCCATTTGACACTGCATGTGACATTTCTTCTATGCGGCTGATTATCAGGGATGACTCAAAACGGGCAAAACAAAACGACGCTTTCAGATTATTTATGGAATCTTGGCTTTGAAAATACGCCCTCTTTTCGTATTACTGTTGATTGATCTGTTTTTATTTTATTTTGTTTTTTCCCTGTATGGAAACTTTTTCAGCATCCTCGCCGCTATCGGTTACAATACCGATTCAAAAGTCTCCGGGGGAGGTTCAGATTCAGGAGACGGGGGGCGTATGTGTAATAAACCAGAAACTCGGGTCTCCCGAATATGATTCACGTCATCAATATCAATCGATCTGAAACAGTGGCGACTTTTCTCGCGTCCGTATCAGAAAAGAAAATGTGGCTTGCTGTGAATCAGCTGTCGTGAATAACCCTTGCTTCAGAGCCACTGTGCAACCAACGTATGTATATATTAATAATACATATTAATAACGAAACTAAGACTAAGGCTGAAGATCATATGAAGAAAATATGACAGAATGACGTTTAACTTTCCTTTCTTTTTTTCTCACTCGGTTCAGCATATCATTGAAGATTGTGGCTGATGTTTAGAACGAAGTTCAGCTTCCATGTGCCCGTCTACGGCTGTTTTGTATTACGTTGTTTGTCTTACTACAGAATCTATGCTGGATACCAGTATTCTCCTTCCAGGTATAGTCTTGATGGGGGTTGACAGCCACATTTTTTTAATATGGCTTTCTAAATAGTTCACATGATAACCTTTCGAAACAAGTTTTTACGCCTTCTCTCTCCCTTCATAACAGACAATAACCTCACCCAAGGTTTTCCGGCAAAGCAATATCATAGAAAGACCCCATCCGCTGATTATACAAATAAAAAGATTTCCCTCTACTTCTCAAATATGCTCTCCACCGCTGTGGGCCATTCACCTGGCACATGATCGTGGTACAACTCTCAGAGGTTTATATTCGGTTGCAAGAATATTGGCTCCCAGCCATCTTTCTCAGCCCAGTCATTCTCGTAGTCGAACTCTTTTGGGTTCAATGACTACCCAGGTGGCGGGCTCATCGATTATAGAGTAACCAACCATCATATCTTGAAGTGCTTACCGAATGGTTGGAATCAGCCATGATTGAAGAAGATCCTTGTTTTTTTTTTTTTTTCTTCTTCAGCAAACGAGATAATTACCAGATCTGACCTTGTAGGCGAGTTGGAATGTACATTAGTGGGCAAGGAAGTTTGATTTGCATCCTGGCTCTTCACCAGCGTATTCCGTCAAATGGTAGAGCTTATTCTGGCAATATCTTGTACTATATATATTTATTAGAATATACTAAAGGAAGACGGAGAGATAAACCGCAGATAATTGTATAGATGAGTAACGCTAGTCTAATTATTGAACTTTTGAAGGAAGAGCGCCGGACACCCCTTTTGAATATATATATATAATTGATTAACTAACTTTAATGTCTGTCATGGTAATAAATCTCTTCCATGCTTTGTTATTTGATACGTAGGTCGGCGTTGATTCATATATATATTTCCCAGTAGACTGTTACCAGTTAACCAATCAACTAATAGTCAGTACAAAAAATTGAGAAATCATTCATTAAGCAAGTCAGCAAAAAATTAAACTCCGGTTTTAGAATAACTCATTCAGCTTCAAATGTTGAGGAGCAATTTTTTCAATGTAATTCGATGTGCCCGTTGTATGATGTACATAATATGTAGTGTAATAATACATTGATATACCCAACTTCGTTATTATCACACCAATAATCACGTGAAATGAAGTCTAAAAAGAGAAGAAGGAAAGAAAATCCGGTTAAGTGATTTTTCAAATTCTTGACTGCTATTCTACACAAAACTCCGTATAGCTCCTATCAGAGCAAGCCATACAGAAAATAGCTCAATCACTATGTATCTCTGGGTTGGCTGTACCCAAATCTTGTCTTCGAAACCAAAACCATGCCGGTCCAACTGCATCGGCCATATCCCAAACATCCACAGCACCCGCAAGACTCACCAAAAAAAAAAGCGAGACCAGCCCGGTTTTTTTCTTCTTTCCTCCCGCGTGGCGCGTGTGATGGTTGGGCTTCCGATGGCGCAGTTCGGATTCATGGTATTCTTGTCGTTAAATTGTGTCGTTCATTAATTAGTCGTAATAAAATATATAAGAAATGAAAAGAAAAATGCTTTTTTTTTTTTGGTTTTTTGTTGGTTTTTTTTTGTTGTCGTAAAAGTTTTCATTTTCAGTATTGAAAAATTTGATCATGACTGCATCAAAGAAATTTTTTCAACGTATACCGATGTTGATTCGTGGTGCTTTCTTCGAATGATTCGCTGATAGTCAAAAGGAGTGACGGGAGGATATAGATGTCCTCAACGCGAGGAAGAAGCGTGATTTAAAGATCAACTGTTAAGAAAAAAAGAGGCGAACTTTTCAAAACGAACCGAGACAATCACCGGCGGACGACGATTCCCTGGCGACGAGCACCGCGGCGAGCAGCACGATATTCAGAGTCAGACTCAGACTCGGACGAGCAGTCGCTACCCTCGGACGAATCGAGATATCCGCATCGGCTGCCACCGCAGTCGAGCTTGACGCGGTCACCCTTGCGCGTGATGCCGTAGCGCTCGCAGCGGCAGACCGAGTTGGACTGGTCGCTGAGAGAAGAAAGCGAGGACGGCGAGGTGCTGTCGGTGCGCGACGAGAGCGATGATCCTGCGGAGCTGGGCGGGCTGCTCGAGTACGAGTCCGAGTCGGACAGTTGCGAGTGCGCGAAGCGGTCGGTGAGCTCATCAACGGTGGGGAAGTGCGTTCCCTCGCGGAGGCCGCGCGATGCGTACGGCTTGGACGGCTTGGGGTGCTGGATCTTGGAGGGCGAGAGAGCGCGGCCCTTGGGGATATCGACAGACTCGCGGCGTGCATGGCTGGATCGGTGGGATGAGCTTGACTTGCCGCCGGGCACGTCGAGCACGTTGAGCTTGCGGCCGGTGGTCGGCTCAACGGTGTATTCAACCGCGGGGTCGTGCGAGACGTGGTATCCATCCATGATGTAGTAATACCAGTAGCGGCCTCCGACTTGCAGGACCGAAGTCTGGAAGCGGAATTTACCAGCCCATGCTCCTGACTTGTGAGAGTCCTTGGACAGGGGCAATTGACGAGAGTAGTTGTCCCAGGAACCAACCAGGTGCACGGTCTTGACGCTGCTGGAGGTGCGAAGAGAAAAGTTGAGTTGAACGGCGGCCATTGTTGCAGTGAAAGAAAATTAATTATATACTGAAAAGGCGATAGACGATAGTGAGCAGTCTTTGGCGGAAAGATCTTCGGCTCGATAACAGAGCTTCTTTGACGGGGTTTCCTCAAAAGTTTGAGAAAGTTGTTGCGATGATTGCGTAGTTTGAGGCGACAGTAACAGCACTTTCACACGAGGCAAAGAGCTGAGCACGTTTCAGACAGAGAATCGACGAGACGGAAACGAGTTGGCGATCCACGGTGGAAATCTGGAAAATGTCTGAAAAAAGCTGTTGGAAGTCGAGTCACAGACTCGATCGCAAACAAGAAAGAGACGAAGTAAACACTCTTTCCGATTAAGAATTAAGACGCTGCACACAACGGCAACAAAAAAAAGATGGTATATATAAAAAAAGAACCGATTGAAAGTAGTTTTGAGCAAGAAGAGCTGGTAAACGTCAGACCGACCGGCGGAAAGACGTTATTGAGATTGGTAATTATTGTCCAAGATCAAAGTGACCAAGTGTCTTATAATAAGGGCAGGTATCAAACAGAGCACAGCTCGTGATGAATACCTGGAAAGAGTTGAAACAATTAGATTAGAGGCGAGAAACACAGAACGAACAAGTGCAGCCAGCGCACTTGGTAACTTTGAAATTAGGGGCAGCTCTGCAAAGGGAAAAAGCTTGCTGAAGAAAGAAAAGAAGAAAAAGAGAAGCAAAAGATGGGCGGCAACCGGCCATCTTTATGTTGGGCGGTTGCGGGTACCAACCACGGGCATGACTCTTTTCGCGATATGGACGAGGCGGGGGTCTACCTGGCCAGTGCAGGACCAGCGTAAGATGCCCGCGGCAAGACATGAAGACCCGGCCGCTGGTTTGACAGCATCGCGAGTGATCGCAACGATCGCAGTGGCCGGCGTGGGGCAGCCAGCGCTGTGCTGCAGGACGAATTGCTCTGGTGGACAGTCCCGGACAGGTGATGTGCCGTAATGGCCGTGTGATGGGCGCATATGCGGGGGAGCTGATTGGGCGAGAGGGCCCAGCGCCGGGGAGGGCTATGAATAGCACCAAATCATGGTCGACGAGATGGAGATGGAAGATGCGTGGTGGATGTTGATTTAGGTTGATGGTTGTTGACGAGATGAGGAGACGTGCAGGTCGGCCAGTGCGAGCGCGCGGCTTGCCGCCGGCCGCCCCCCCTCGCCTGGGCTGGTGGCCACTCACCGCCCGGCGCTGGCCGGCCGCATGTGCACTAGAGCCCTAGCGCAAGCCCTAATCAATGCTACTGCATACTGCATACTGCATCGTAATAATAATATGCCTGCTGTCAATAAGTATGCATGGTCTAACTGCTTTCTTATACACGGCGGCTGTTCTATGAATATCGACGAATGCCAGCCACTGCTGCGGTGGAGTCGCGCAACGCATGACATGTGTTTGTTTACTGCCTTTTGCGCGGTGAAGAAGTCTGAAGAATGCAACTTTATCGGTCCCAAAGCACTGATACTATCTTCGTACTTCGATCGACTAATTACATATGCACGGCTTTGCACTAGATCAACGCATAATGGCATTTTATATGGTTAATGCTAATACTACAACAGTCTGACCACCCTGCTGACCCCTCAGTGGATGTCAGTGGGCTGCCAGGAATTAAAAGGCGCATCGAAATTTCCGGTTTTTCGGAGGTCCTGAAGAAAGTGCAAATGGAAAGAGAACTGGACGAGTATAGAGAGAATCGAGATAACGCTGTACGCCTTGCGGATGCCGAATGTCCTCGTATAGAAACAAGAAAGAAAGGGAAAACAAATGTATCTAAGCCTGTACATGTCTACCGCACAGACACTCCAGACCGGTCAGTGAACATGCGCGCTGCAATGTTCATCGCCGCCAATTCCTGGAAGAGTAGCTTGGCTGCATACGGAATATGCACCTGCGAGATGCGGTGTTTGTTGTTACACAACCGACACTCGAATAGTCCCTTCTTCAGTTTCCTGCACGTCATTGTTAGCGTCCACTGAACCAAAAAGTAGTAAAAGTAGTAAAAAGTAGTTACTTACGCAATCGGTGTCATCAGCCCGCAGTCGTCGCAGATGTGTACCCGGAAAGGATCAGACACATCAAACAGTCGCTCCTTCAAGAACGCGCTGGCGCCGTGGGCAATCATACAATCGCGCTCCATTTCTCCGAATCGCAGACCACCGTCACGCGCACGACCTTCAACCGGCTGTCGAGTCAGGATCTGCGTCGGCCCACGAGCTCGTGCGTGGATCTTGTCATCCACCATGTGTCGCAGACGTTGATAGTATGTAGGTCCGAGGAACACTTGCGCTCGCAGTTTCCTGCCAGTGTGTCCGTTGTACATGACTTCAAATCCGCGCGATTGATATCCGTGTTCGCGGAGAAGTCGCGACACAGAGTCGACCGTGACATCTGTGAATGGAGTTGCGTCGCCTTCGTACCCACGGAGCGTGGACACCTTGCTGAGCTGACACTCGATCAAATGGGCAATGGTCATACGCGACGGAATGGCATGCGGGTTGACAATCAGGTCAGGAACAATACCCTCGCGAGTAAAAGGCATATCTTCCTGTCGGTAGGTGATACCAATCGTACCTTTTTGTCCGTGTCGGGACGCAAACTTGTCTCCAATCTGAGGGATCTTGGTCGTCCTCATGCGTACCTTGACTAGTTTCAACTCGGCATCGTTGCCCGCAGTGACCAACACCTTGTCTACGATACCGGACTCGGTTGCTCGCAGTGGCGTGGACACGTCGATTTTGGTGTGAGCCTGAGTACGCTGGCCCAATTCCTCGGCATCCGGTGCCAGCGGCGCTGTTTTTCCGATGATGATATCTTCACCAGTAACACGCACACCTGGTGCAACGAGACCGTCGTCCTCGATCTTGTCGTAAGTACCTTTCCTCATGCCAATTGTGTCTGCACGCGTTGGTTTTTCAAACGTTTCAACTGTCTGCAGGCCAAGCTTCCTCTCGCTTTCAGTATAAGTGCGATAAAACAAACTACGGAACAGACCACGATCAATACTGCTCTGGTTTAGAACAATCGAGTCTTCCTGGTTGTAACCAGAGTAACATGCAATCGCGACAATGGCATTTTGACCGGCCGGTAGCTCTCGGAACTTCAAGAACTCCATAGACCGCGTAGTCGCCAACGGTTTCTGCGGGTACCAAAGAATGTTGGCCATCGTTTCCATGCGCTGGTCGAAATTCGTCAAGAAGACTCCCATGGCTTGTTTACCCATAGCAGACTGGTATGTGTTACGAGGCGACTGGTTGTGGTCGGGGAACGGAATGACACTTGCACAGATACCCAGAATCATACTTGGATGGATTTCACAGTGCGTCCAGATATGCGCCCTTTGACTCAAAATAGACCGAACACGCTTGTTCGGGTTGTTGGCGTCTTCTGGCATCGCATATCCCGCTTGTAGCTGCTTCGAGATCTCCAGGTCTTCTGGCGACATGGCAATCATAATAGTCTCTTCTTCCTCTGCGTCCACATATTCTATCACCCCTGACTTGACGAGGCCTTCCCACCCATAAAACTGTTCACGGCGCTCTTCTGGGTCAAGATCCGCCGGAAGCTCGCGATCTGCCTCGAGTTTGCGGATGTGCTCTTTGTTAAGTACCAGGGACCCACAGTTTTCACTCCTTGGATCGTTGTCTATCACAAAGAGAGGTCGACACACTCGCCCAGCATCCGTGAAAATCTTAAACTCTCGGTCACGAATGTCACGAACCAAGCTCACTTCATGCGAGATCATGTTCCGTCGACGGAGCGCCTGAACAGTACTGACCAAATGCGCAGGGTCGCGATGCACACCAACCCAGACACCGTTGACAAACACTTTGGTAGCATTGGGTGTGACCAACGGCTCAAACTCTTCCAAAACCTCCATATTTCGTTGAATCATAAAGTCAACGATAGGCTCGCTAGGCGAACCAACAGTAATGGAGCACATAAGCGACAAGTTCTTGACCAGACCGCAAGCCTGTCCTTCAGGAGTTTCAGCTGGACAGACAAGACCCCAATGAGTATTGTGTAGCTGTCGGGGCTTGGCGATTTTTCCGTCTCGCCCAATGGGCGTATTGGTGCGTCGCAAATGCGATAAACTGGAAGCAAATGTGTATCTACTAAGCACCTGAGAGACACCTGCCTTGGAGCTCATAGCCTTCTTTTGCTCGCCCCAGTTACCCGTAGCAAGAGCATATTTGAGACCACCAGTCAACGTAGCAGCCTTGAGACCGACGTTCAACACAACCTCGCGGTTTGTTTCAACGCAACGCTGAACGTAGCGAGTAAGGTCCCTCGTGACCCGAGTGAAGAGGGTTCGGAAAAGCGTTGCCAGAAGTGGTCCAGCCAGATCAAGACGCTTCTTACCAAAGTGATCTCGGTCATCGACATCTCGACGGCCCAGGGCACACTGTAGAAGCTTGTGTACCATGTAGCCCAAGAAATATGCTTTTCGGGTCTCACTTCCTTCACTCTGAGAAATGTGAGGAAGGAATTCCTTTTGCATGATTTCTCTCGCGTACCGCACACGCCTGTCGTGGTTCATGCTCGTCTGTGATGAACCACGCTTACTGATAAAGTCCAAGGCGACCTCTCGATCTTGAATCACAAAGCCTTCTTCGATACAAGGCTTCAACATCTCAAGCATGGGGGTATCGTTGCGATCGTAGCAAATGTGGCTGAGAATATCTTCATCAGAGACAACGCCAAGGGCTCGGAAAACAATGACGATGGGAATATCTGTTTTAATATACGGCAAAGATGATCTTATCGTCGGTCCGAAACCACCTTTGCTACTGTCACCTTTGGCGAAAAGCTTGAGCGACAGTTGAGAAAGAATGCGGGAGCCCTTTTCGACGGCACTTCGAATTTCCGCAACATAAGGCGTCGGACTTGGAGGAGCTTTCTTGAAGACTTGGACAATATTTCCAGCGCTTCGTTCCTGGGCGATCAAAACCTTTTCACTTCCGTTGATGATAAAGTAACCGCCAGAGTCGTATGGGCACTCCCTCCAGTTGTAAAGGCTCTGTTCATTCAGGTCCCTCAAAAGACAGTATTTCGACTTTAGCATGATTGGGATTCTGCCAATGTAGCAGCCCTTGGCTTCCTCCTCTGTCACGGCAACAGGTTTCTCCTCCCAGTCCAAGAAAGTGCCAGAAGCCTTTTGATCTTCGTTTCCATCCGCTCCATCCTCGCCGTCACGGTCGACAACTTTTCGTTCGCGGCCTTCGGTCAATTTCTTATCGACATTAAGATACAACGGAGAGGCGTAGGTCAGATTTCGATGACGGGCGTCCATGGGCAGCAGAATAGTTGTGCGCCCGTTGATCTCGGCAACCGAGGGTCGAGCAAGCATGATGGTGCCATATTTGATCTGGTATCGACGAATAACAACGGGGTCGACCTCATCTTCGTTAGGAGTAATCGTCTGGTCGATGGTCACTTGTCCCTGCTCCTCCACGAGCTCCTGCATCGTCGATGAAATGAATTCATCAAAGGAATCCAGCTGCTGCGAAACTAGACCCTTTGCATCAAAGTAAGACGAAATGACGGTCCAGCAATCTTCCGACGTGATCCCTTCCTCCTCATCGTCGTAGTATTCATCCTCGTAAACCTCCTCGTAGTCCGCCATGATGTCTTTTTTTGTTGATTTCCTTTTGTTCTGTTCGATCGATCGCGAAGCTTTAAACTCGGGGGGACTTGAAAGCTTTTCAAGAGAAATAACACGCGACCCTGGACCTGAAGCGCGAGACCGCGCGTGAGAGATGGACCCACGTCTACGACAGACACGATGGAAGATGACGAGGAGAAGGGGGAAAGGAGGGGCGATGGTGAAGGAAAGGCAGGCGAGGAAGAATGAATGTTTCTTTTGAGTCCTGGGGATCTTCTTCTCCGACCGCCACGGCGGCTGGGACTCTAACCCCTTGAAGCCTAGCGGGGAGTCATTCGAGACAGGGCACGTGATCTTGTCTAAAGCGAAGTCTACACCGAAGAATATGCAAGGAACAACAAAGAACACGGAACAGTGATGCATTATATTGTACATTTCTTATTATAGACTTATTGTACAAACTGCAGGAGTGTGTCCAGCATACCCTTCAGATCCTTCTCGCCCTCGTTTTCATCTCCAAGATCCTTCATTTGATCTGTGCGGACATGTTAGTTTTTTAATTTTTTATCAGATAGCTTTGAAAGAATAGTAATTCACCTTGAATATTTTTGCGGATAACTGAAAGGTCCTCGTCTCGGTCGGCAAGTAATGCGGTTATCTTTTTCTTTGCTCCATCGTCTTCGGCAATGAGCCAGGCAAGAATAATATCGACGGTCTTGAATGAGTTAGTAGCTATAGGTGTGTAGTTGGCGAATCCATGTAGAATACCTGTAGAGAAAACAAGCCAGCATCAAGTCGGCGTGACAGCCACTCGCCAGCCATAATTTCCTGTTCCTCCTCGTCTGCCTCTTTGCGTTCCTGCTCGATAGATGCGTCAACCGGCTTCAACCTGGAAGAGTACTCTCTTCGGAGAGACAATAACTTGTCGATTTTCTCGTAGTCTTTCTCCATGAATTTGGCAAGAACACGTATCCGCGGCGCGGATCCTCCAGGTAAAAGTCGTAGGAGTGACGCAAAGATGCCCAATAGATGCTCGATAGCTTCTGTTTCTTGCTGCGGCGGTTGTTAGCATATAGCCCGAGGAGAAGAAGAAAATACCCACCTTTTTCATAAACATGCCAAAAATAGTTCGCAAGCCTGCTATTTCCACTAGGTGCTCGCAAGCAGCAATACCAGTCGGCCCGGATAGCGCATGGTCTAGCACGCGCAACGCTCGCTGCTTGCTGAGTTTACCCTCACGCAGCATGATTTGAGCGAGCTCCAGGCCTTCAGCCTCCAAGAACTTTGCCTTGCCTTCTTCCTCGTCGACAACACACGTCAGGCAATCGAACAAGTTCTCCACGTACTCTTCTTCATTCGAATCCTTCTCAGGGTCTCGCTTTCGGTAGGAACTTAGTAGTTGAAGGAGAGTATCGACTCCATCTGTCGAGGCAAACTTTTTCCTGTTCTTCGGGGAGGACTGCAAGATAATCGCAAGGATTTCCGCGGCGTATTGTTTGTTCTGACTGACTGTCGACTCCTTTTGCTGTATACGGGATACCAACCAGGGCATCATGTGGGCGTCTTGGCCGATTTTCTCTGCAATTGATGATTGTGAAGCCAGACTTTCCAAAACATCTACTCAAACTGTTAGCAAAAGAAAGCGGCCGTCTTCGGGTATGAACTCACTCAAAATATAATAAACTCCAGTTCGATCGGCGTCGCTAGACTCGTCTAGCCGTGACAAATTCTGAGCTAGGAGCTCAATCACGTCGGTATCAAGCTGACTAAAATTTAGCCAACATGCCAATTATTGAACAAATAACTCTTACCATTGCATTTACAAGGATGTCCCATTGGTCCTGCTCAGCTTGTACATCCTCATCAATCAATTCCGATACCGTTTGAATAGCATCGATGGCAATATCCGTGTTTTCGTGAGAAAGAAGTGAAACAAGAGACGCCACACATCCCAGCTTCGCAAACTCCTCGTATAAACTCGGGTGTTCTGAGAGCACTGAAACGGCTTTTATGTCGGTATCCAAATCGGCTTCCGAGGCCATGAACCTATTCTCGCATGTTAGAACATCGCGATTGCCCCGAGTGTACATTCGCGGTAAACAAACTTTTGCGGATCATTCTCAAATTTCGCTCGCAGCTCTGCATTTTTGGATATACGCTTCTCGAAGTTGAGAGCTAGGCGACGAACCCAGGCGACATCAATTTTCTCGGGCTGTAAAAAGAGAGCAACGAAGTTAGATCCATCTCATCTTGAAATTTCCGTTTCGTTTCCTTCCACTCACAGCTGCCACTTCGTCTTTATCCTGCTGGTCGAGATATTCCATAGCTTGCGAAGTTTCCTTGGTCATCCCTCCACCAAAAAACCGGCCTTCTTCGTCATCTGGCATGTCTTCCTCAAAATCAGGCGGGAGTTCTGGGCCAGCCTCGCCTTCGTCTTCTTCGTCTTCAACGGCCGCGGATTTGCCTTTGTTCTTGACATCGCCATTCGCGCCGAGCTTCGCGGCTTTGTAAAATTCAGCTAGAGAGAAGTTATAAGTGAATTGCTGGTAAAGTAGGAGTTTGCAGAACGAGGGCGCGCGTACTGGGGTCGTGATTTGGTTGCTCAAGCTTTCGCTTGCCACTTCCGAGGACGGCAGTAGGTTTCTACAGACATGAGGTGTTACTTCATTGAATATAAAAATATGGCATGCTGCATCAGTTACCTTGAAGATATCGGCCATCGTCAAAGACGGTGTATTTTGAACGTGCTTCAAGACGTCGCTCCGTGGTCACAAAGACCGTGTAAGGCCCTAGGATGATATTCGATATTCGAGATAAAAAGAAAAAAGTCCTCAAACCTCAGTCCAAATAAACCTGTGTTGCAAATCTAGGACAAGGGCTGTTTCTAGGCGCGCAACTGGTGCAGCTCCCCTCTTGGAATCGACTACGGCGGGCCGAACAAGCTCCGCCCGCAGTTAGCAGCTAAAGAATTCTCGGCGATTTAATCGAATACTTCCATCAATTGCCAACTCAAACAAAAAGACAAACACGTACAAGTCAATCGACTCGCAACCTTATCACCACTTTATACACCTGCAAAAAACACAATACAATACACAATATGCCTCCGAAGCGTGTCGTGCAGGGTGCTGGCCGTGGCCGCGAGAACGAGAGCCTTTTCGGCGCCGCATACAAGGAAGTCACCAACCCAGAGAACGCTACCATCGTCAGGAGTGTGGTTATCTTCAGTGTATGTTGATTATATTTCCCCAGGTTGAAGTGGTTTTGATGGTTAATTAATGTTTGTGCAGGCGGCTGTTGCCTTTTTCCACAGCAGTTTGAGCGAGTTTCTCGTTCCTCCGTAAGTCATTTCTCCATCCAGATTTGCCCTTTTTTCCCCCTTCACAGACACATTACTAACTATTGTTCTCATAGTGTGTAAATTCCTGACTCGATCCCTTCCCTATCATCAAACACTCGACTCGATCGCATAAAACGGGGGTAACGGTGGCGTTCATCTCGGTCTTTGGTCTCAAAACGCAAAGAAGGATTTACGTGCCCGTGGGCATTAAAAGACCATTGCCTTATTTGCTTACGATGGAATCGGCCTTGTACTATATTTGTATTCATTAATATCGAAAGAAATCTTATACACATATCACGATCATTGGATTTATGAACACGGTCAACTGCGGAGATCATTCAAGGCCGACTATCAAGACATCTGGAAGTCGACCTTTTGTAAATGTGCATTGGCGATGGTATTAATTTACATAAATAGTATACATATATATAATCATTCAAGTATATCCCAACCAACTCCCCAAGATTTCATCCACTATGCCCAATCACCCGTCCGTTCCCATTTCTTGACCTTTCGAACAACTTCCATATCAATGACGTTTAGCGACATATCAACGGCAATTAACTTAGCCTCCACTGTACCGAGCAGGTCGAGATCCTCTAATTCCGTAGACACAAAAAGTCGCGCACGCAGACCAAACGGCAGGTTTTCGCCGGCGTATGCGCCCGTATATTTGGTTCCCAGAGTCGAGATATTTTCTAATCGGTGGCGAACCATACAATGGAAAGTCGCTGGAAGCTCGCATTCATTGAAATAAAATGCTCGGAACAAGAACTGGCATGCCCAGCTCGTATTGGAGAAGTTTTGGATGTTTCTGATGACGGGGGACACCGACTCCATTCGTTCAAGGACTTGGTCTACGTCTTGGGTGGAAAAGGGCAATACAGATGGCGTCTTCTTGGCGTCGAACTTTTCGCCATGCTCTTGTTCATACCGCAGGGCTGCTTCGATCTGGTAATGGGCGAGAAGATCGGTATACCGTCTCAAGGGACTGGTTGCCTTGGTATACACGTCCACACCCAAGCCGTGATGGACGAGAGGGTTGGAGGCACTGTGGCCCTTGGGGGGAGCGAAGCGAAGCCAGTCCGCCGCTTCAAAGGATTTCAACTTTGCTGGTGTCAGAGGCGGATATTCTGGATGGTAAAATGTTCCATCATAAACTAGAGGGATGTTGCGCTCCGCGCCCCAGCGACCAGCAACGTGGCATGCAAATCTCATGACTAAGGCGACAAGATTCTTCTTTCCAAGATCTGGTATGTCGTAAGGATCACCTCCATACCATTGCAATCCGATGATTGGATCACCCAAGTAGTAGCCTCCATGTGTGACTTTGGACATTTCATGCGGTTCAATCTGCTGTTCGCCGGAATAAACTCTCGGGTTTTGCTTTGCATAAGAATCCGGCCAGGTCAATCCGCCATTTTCGCGCCATTTTAAATTGATCTTGGTCATGAGATCCCTCAGCACGTGAAATCTGTCCTCCTCCTCTTTCGTAAGGGTTTCTTTGTAATGTTCTTGAGGTTTGCTGGGAAGCTCGCCTCCCACCGTAAAGACTTTTACGTCCTCATCAGCGCCGAAGATGCGCCGTAGTCTATGATGGGTCAAATAGATGACATTCCGAGCATATCCATTGGTAATACTCGTCTCGAGAACCTCGCCTTCGAGATTAACTTTGGCGCTAATTGTTAGCGTAGGGCGACCAGGGGCAAGACTGAAGCATTCCTGGGTAATTTTGGGCGGTATCATAGGATAAGTCCGCTCAGGAAGATAAACCGTCGAAATACACTCGGAGGCATACTTCGATACGGGATCGGTAAAGGGCACGAATGCCGATGGATTGGCAATATGCACACGAACCCAGAACGTGTCGTCGGATCTAGGCACAGACTCCAAGGATATACCGTCGTCAATCTCCTTTGCGCCGGGATCGTCGATACAGTAGATTGGCAAGTCGCCCCAGTCTACTCTTGAGTTTTCCATTGCATCTTTCTTGTATCGCACCACATCTGTGCTCGGCTCATTTGCCGCCTGGGCCTCTCTGCAGCTATTGATATCGTGGTTTGGAAGAGCTAGCGAATGGTCCAGTATATGCATGTTTTCCCAAGGTGAAATCACTCCCAGCTCCTGCAGAAAAAGAGGAATGACTCCACGCTGGATATCAGCCGTAGCATACATCCCTGTCGCTCTCATGATATGAACGGCGCCGTATCTCGGTAAGCCCGTGGTCATCCGAAGCAGTGGGAATGTATAGTATTGGAGGTATTCCAATATCATATTATCGTTTTCATCAAATTCTTCCGTCTTGACTTTGCTATATACGCGACCATCATTTGTTTCGCTCGGTTTAAATCGTTGTCCGCAAGGGCCAACGCTTGCCATTGTTGTTGGCGACCGAATTTCACGGCTTTTTTGTATCAACCGCCGTGCCTTGGAGAGGAATTTCTGCATAGGATGGTGTGAGAAATCAACGTTTCTGAGCCCCATGGCAAGCTGAGTTTGTAATTCTTGATGATCGCGGATCCATCCCACAACAGTATCGAATGAAGTCTGTTTTGTCTTGGGCTGTACAGTATATTTGTCTGCAAAGATTGAAGAGCGATCGCTGATGATAAGATATGGGGACCGCAGAATGGCCTGGTGAGTCGCCCAAAGTGCCGCCGGAGTCACTTCCTCTTCGCTGATACCCAAAAGTTTGCGACTCATGTCACGCAGCTTATATATGCAACGATCTTCTGGGTCGGCAATAATAGAGTAGGCCTTGTCCAATCGCTTGCAATTTTCTCTGTAGATGGCTTTGATATCGTAGTCAAAGTCCTGGAGCTTGGTAATAAGGGCCTCACCCACAGATCGCGGTACACCCCCTTCGGTAAGAGCTTGCATTTCAATGTCGGTAGCGGCAATGGTGGTTGGCAAAAACGGGAGGAGAGCCTCTGTTTCTTCTTTCGGTACGAAGTTTTTGATGACGAGGTCAATATCCCTGTCTGACGCAATACGCCATTTACCTCTGAGAGAGTAAAACTGTTTCTGTCTTTCGATGGAGCGTATATAGATCGCTGGCGTCATCATCCCGATGCCACTACGAATTGGCCGTTAGCAATGAACGCAGTGTGATAGACAGGAAAACTTACGAGAAGAAACCAACCAGGTCGCCAGGTTCCAGAATCTTGCCGGTTTCATAGGAATCATCCATTTGTATGTTGAAATCCGAATTCTCCTCGACGGCACTCTGGGCTCTTTCAACCGCCTCGTCGAAGGAGGCAAGGTTGTCGTTCAACATATTTCCTTTCCAGTCATTTGTTGAAACCGGATTTGATGTGTCCGGACCACGGACTGGGTCCAAATAGTTGGCATTCTGGGCCTGCCATTTGCGCAGATATTCTCTGATATCTTTGTTCTCTTCGAATTCGGTTCTGAGGAGGTAGTTGTCGATTGCCGTTCGACTGAGAGACGATTGTTCGGGTTTCTGGCAAGAATATAGCATTAATAACAGCCAATTAGCAATTTATTAGAGCTCCTAATTACCTCACTCGGCTCATCATGTAGCGCACGCCTCGCGCGGTAGTCGATCTTCGGACTTCGGCGTGAGGTTCGCAATGTGAAGTTTGTGACGGTTGACAGGGAGCGCCTCTGTGATCGCATGCAGCGGGCGCACGCGTAAGCCTGCATCATGGGCGCCTTTTTGATGCAGTTGCTAGTTAGGAAAACCCCATTGTTGACAGACTTGCAACTGATCGTAAACAACCATGTCGCCAGACACGCCATCGTGATAGGGAAAAATCAAAAATACTGCCGGCAGAAACCTACCGCCGAACCGCGTCGGGGCTAAGGCGGTGAGACTATTAATTACTTCGGAATCCACCAATAGGAACGATGCCTTTTGTGTTTCAGTTTTGAAGCTATACAGAGAGATGCTCAAAAATAGAATCCCTCTAGAGGTTCTAGACCTTGGTTTGTGGTGAGGCTATTTTCAGACATGATCTTCACTCCAGGGGTCTGAGAGCGGAGAGCTCTTGGGCATGCCGGTCAGGATTCGTCAGAAACGAGGACTTTTACTAGCTTTACGACCTTGAGGAGCTAATACGCGCTGCTGAAGGAAATTTCTGACTCGAGACTAAGCAAATCCAACAGCTCTAATTTGAAGAGCTAGCTGCAATCAATGCGATAGCTCTTATCGACATGGAGACAGACAGCTAAGTAGTAGCTTGCCGTTGTGATGGGCGACGACACAGCTATTGCGTAGCAGCCATGGTAGGGCGGATCCAGGCCTAGACCCCTGTAGTAAAGCTGTCTGTATCATCCAGAATCCAGACTACTCGATCCGTTGGCTGGCAGAGACCCTGTGTCGAAAAGCCTGATCGGCGGCTGCTCAGATCTATTTTTGACTTTGTATAGTTCCCGCCCGCTGATTGGCCCGCCCGGCGCGTACTCACACAGTCTGTGTCATCCTCCTACATCGAGATGTGTCAGGTCTCCAGCCACGATATACTTTATTTTTCTTCTTTTAAATGCTGAAACTGGAGAGAGTCATTGTTTTGGGGTCTGCTAAATATGGCAGCGGCCATTCTAGGCCTGGCTGCGAAATACATAAACAGTCATTTCCGCGGTCTCGTCTCTTGTTTTCCAGTAGCAATCATTCATTCTTTTTTGTGACTGTTTTTTCTTACTCGATCATTTCAAAAGCTCGAAAACTACACCCACCCCTTTCTTTCTCTTCTTCTTTTAGTACCTTCCTTACAGACGCACGCGCCGGCTCGCCTCTTTATTTATCCAACTCACTCATTTTCGACACTTTGAAATAAACTCTTTCATTCTACAAAATGTCCGGCGACGGCTTGTCAAGCAGACTACCACCCTTTAGAAGAAGTCGCTATGGCATCTTGGGTGACAGTTACCAGATTTTGCGTGTTGCTCAATTTATAACACTCGTTATCATCATCGGGCTTGCAGCCAACTTTGTTGCAAAGATGATCGAAGCCAACGCTAATCCTCCTTCCCTGGTGGTGGCTATATTATCCTTGGTGAGTCATTTTGTCTTCAGACACAGCTTCACATATTGACTGCTGATAGGTATGCCTGACTGCCCTCTACTTGATCATTCTGAGCATTCTCTTCTGGGATCAGAAAGTGACATATGTATGGCCTTTGGCTATTGACTCGGTGGTACTGGCTGGTCTACTGATTATAGCTGTTATTGCTGGCAAACCTCTGTCTTATCTGAATTGCAACGATATTGGAGGATCCAAATCTGCGTCTGCTTTTGCGTCCACTCTTGCTAGTGTCCTGAACAGCGTGACCAAAACACTCGGGTTTTCTGAATTTATCGCTACCACGAAGGAGATTTGCAATGAGATGAAAGCTATATGGGGTTTGGTGATTGCAAGCTGGTAGGTCTTTTTTGGGAGCTCTTCTTTTTCGGAAAGGTTACTTAACAGCTAACGTGGTGGCTAGCATCTTCTTCGCTTTCACCGTCCTGACCGGAATCATCTTATTCTTTTTCAGCCGGAGAGCTAAGAAGGAGGATCCAAAGGTGTGATAGACACGAGGCGTTTAAAATCTTGTGATAGCTATCATACTGCGCTGTTCGTGGATCTATGAAACATATTGTGAGGCAGTTTTCATACCATTGTCGGGAATTGATGGGTGTTATTTTTTCAGTTTGTGTATCTCAATCATGCTTTGCATGGGTTTGTATCTATGTTTATTGGTTATGATAGTGTAATAATGCTAGGCTTTCTTCTCAGACCTGTGGGAGGGCAACGGTTTATATACAGACAAAACCCAAATAAGTACCTATGAAAATTTCTCACATTTATGATGCAAAATCAAATACCGTAGGAACAGCAAAAATCAACACAAAAATCCTTAGCACCTTGCAGCCGCATCGCCGGATTTTGGCTCATGCCGCTAAGCACAATCTAGCCGGGTTTGCAAAAACTAAAATGAACTTGACATTTCAATTGGAATAAATCGTTGCATGATAGATCTTTCGTCCGTAAGTACTACAACTCGGTCAGTTGTACACCCCAGATATTGACAATAACAGTAATAACAATCCAAATCTCATAAAAAAATTAATAAAAAAAGTAAACAAAACATGAATAATAAATTAAATCCTCAGATTCGTGTGATTTCCGCTCAACTTTCAGGTCTCCGTCCATGTACAATAACCCTGGGATACTTATATTAGTTATATTCGTTTAGAAAAAGTCATAAAAACTCACATTTCATAGTACACATCATTCTCTCCATTCATGAACTCATCACTCGTCTTGTTGACAAATTCTCGCGCTTGGTCCGCAGTCCACTTTAAGGAAAACCAAAACTGTTAGAAAAACACTTACACGTACGTGCATAAAGAATGGGGCTTGGAACATACCCCCATGTATCTGGTGCTGCTGGCCAGAATCCATCCCTCCATGCCCGTCTCCCAGAACTGTTTGAACCACCTTGTAATTTCTCTGCGGCGGGTGCTATTACACCTAGCAGTATCATCATCTTCGGTACCGTCATTACCGCCAAAAAGAGGTAACAGAAACCTCGTCTCGCAAACATCCTCAAACCCAGCATCATACATCAGCCTGGCCATATCATCCGCAACAAACCACGATTTTCCCGTCCTCTCACCACACTCGCGCCAAAACTCGTACCACTGCACAAACACACTGTTTTCATGGTGTCCCAATGAGCAAAAACGCGGCACCAGGCAGATTTCGGCCTGCTCAATATATCCACTTCCGGGCTGGAGGTGTTCAAGTGCCTGTTTGTACAATCCCATCCAGTCGTGGATGCTGCCGTACAGACAACGGATGTGTACAAGGTCGAATAGATCACGACCTTCGTCTGCATATGTCCAGTTGGAGCAGCAGTCGTCGACTTCGAGGCGCAGGTTTGGCCGGTATGGGTCGTGCCAGGTGGGTGAGAGATCGATGCCGAGGATTTCGGCGCTGGGGTATGCGTCTGCCATGTTTCTATGGCTTGTTAGCATTTTTTTTTCCCTCTCTTTAGGTGTGACCCTTTTTTTCCCTTCTTACGTCGTCCATAGTCCAATACCAGTCCCGATGTCCAAAACATTACGAGGACTTGCAAGCGGAGCGAGATAGAGCTTGTCGTTTAGGAGAAGACTGAACAGCCGATGGCTATTTTTATTGAGTCAGCTTTTCTTTTTCTTTTTTAGAAAAAGAATTCAAGGACCAACGTGACAGTCTGATGCAAAGCATCTTGCTCATCATTCGGACCCCAGTATGATCCTTCCCCTATAGTTTCTCATTAGCTATATTCCATCTAACTGAAAAAGACGGAGACGCACGGTAGGAATGATATCGGCGGGAGTTTTCATATTTGAATGCCTGAACGGGGGATGTGAGGACATGGATCCTGATGATGACCGTTAGTTCCTTGTAAGCAAGAACTGTTGAGGCAAAAAAAATATATATATCCATACGACAAGTTGTCACAAGATTCGCTTCTAGGTTTCGACTCCTTCAAATTTTTTACTATCAGCGGCCATAAGGAACAAAGTGTAGAAAAAAAAAAAAAAAAAAAAAAAAAAAAACCCGCAGTTAACTCACCCAAAACGACCTGCTTGTCGGCGTCAGATATCCACTCATAATTCAACCAGACTCTATCTCGAGACTCCCAAATTCCCCTCAAAAAAAGCGCTTCACTATTCTAGTCACAGTAAACTTGGGGCTTTGTTGTTGCTGTTGTCGTTGCTGTCGCTGCTTTGGAAACTCAGTTTCAACGCAATAGCAAGAAACAAACAACGACTCCAACGCCTCAAAACAAACAAGCTGACCCTGTCCCCTTTGGTGCAAGCGGGTGCTACTTAGGGAAAACGGCATGTCTTTTTTTTCGCTTAAGGAAAAAAGACACGTTACGGAGATTTTATATAGGGCAGTGCTTCGCTCCCACTGGACGGAATTGAAATCGAGCAGCAAAAGCAGGTCAACCAACTATGCAGAAGGATCAATTATGCAACGAATGTGAAATGTCAAATGCAGGTGTTAAAGCGAGGCACTAACTTTATTCCTTTTGCTTGAAACGGTAGATATGATATTCCCGGTGGAGATGTTTCAAAAAAGAAACAGTTGAGCATTTTTTTTGGGGAGGCTGCTGTCGATCATGGATTGCTCTCGACTGCAGCTGATCACTGCCTCTTTTCTTTTTGAAAAAAAAAAAAAAGAAAAAAAGAAAAGTCAGTATGATGTACATTTGTGCCGTGTGTCATATGAGAGCTGCCTTTCTCGAAGGAATGTGTCACCGTGGCTGTCACGTTTCGGCGACGGGTGCGTGGCAACCATGGCCTGGTATCAGTACGTATCTAATTCCACAGAATGCATGTATGTACTCTACGTACCTATCAACATACGTAGTCAAGTGTGGTTAGCATTCCAGCCAGCGGCTCGGGTGTTTCTGGGTCCTACATATTTGTGTTTCAAGTGGAAACTGTTGAGATAGCGACAAAATGCGTTGTTTGATTGTTTCCCTGTATTGATAGTTTGGTATATGCATAGTTCATTCAATGTTATGTTGAAAGTACATGGGCATGTCTGTCATACGCGAGTGTCCGACATGTGTAGCGGGCACGTGCTGGCCGTCACGGGTCCAACCACGAGTATGAATCAATCATGCCCGCATGGTTTTTGGTTGATATTTTTGTTAAATGTACATATCGCTGAGGAAAAAGAAAAAAAAAGGGAAAAAAAAAGGCAACGTAGTCGAAAGTCTTCATTCGCCCAACACCGAAAGCATGTAATTTCAGTATGTATAAGCTCACCCGGAGCTCACCGGCGGAATAATGCCAACCTCATCACCAGGCTGAATAATCACCTTTCCCTCACCACCACCTCCAGCAGCAGCACTGCCATTCTCTGTCTCCTCTGGAACATCCACATACTCCAAGCCGACACTCACGCTGCAACTACTCAGCACTCGCTGCGTAATCCCCGGATACCTCCGTTCTAACAACGGAAACAAACCGGCCAACGGCAACGGCGCAGGCAGCGACTCGCTCTGTTTGCCCGTGAACGAAGCAGCGGATGCGAAATAGTGGATTTGGAACACTTTTTGTTTTGGCTCTTCTTCTTCTTGTTGTTTTGGCGTGGTCATTTCATAATAATTGTTGACTGACTCTCTCGCTCTCTCTTTTAAGAAGTATGTACTATTACGACGGGTCGGTGCTTGTGCTTTTTGGTGGATTTGGTGGAAGCTCGTGATTTGGAGATGATGCGGTGGATTTTGTTTTTGACTGCGAGGACAATGAATAGTGCGTAGATGTAGACAAAAAGGATCATCTCAGGTTGTTCATTGTGGTCTTGGCTTTTTGAGATGTATCCCTTCTGGTGGTGACGACGACGATGTCGGGGATGCCCCAGCCCGCGTTGGGGTCATGTGACCGCCCAACCTTGAAAGTTGAGGCGTGTGCCTCGGTGTGGATGAAATGAAAAAATGAAAATGAAAATAGAAAATCAATGCAGTCTACGAGAAAATAAAATATTAGGACTTATTTCAAATAGTATGTATGTACAAGAAAGTTACGCTATCAAAGCTCTAAAAGCTCCTACAAAATCATCCCTCAGGTCCTCCCAGTTCTCCACGCCCACGCTGACTCTCAGCAGCCGCGCATCCACTCGCGCATCCGACATGGCCCGCCACTCAATCAGACTCTCCACGCCTCCGAGGCTGGTCGCATGGTGGAAAAATTGCAGTTTGCTCGGGAACTGCTTCGCGTATTCGGCGTTTTTGAGCGAAATTGAAAACACCGGGCCGTATCCGTTGGGCATTTGTTTTTTGACAAAGGCTTCGGTTTGGAGACTGGCATGGTTGATTTCACCAAGAACAGCCTGGATGACGGCCGCGTCGCTGCCGGGTGCTGGGTTTGACTGGGTAAATGAAGCATTAAGAAACGAGACGAGGTTGGTGGCATTCTGACTTGCGCGCTGAACACGTAGTTCAAGAGTACGCAGACTGCGGACACCGAGCCAGCTTTCGAGATTGCCCATGTTGTTTCCCAAGTACAACCGTTCCGAGTAAAGCTGTGTAAACCAGTCCTTGCGGTTTGTCGCCAACACGCCACAGAGTAAATCACTGTGTCCGCCAAAGTATTTCGAGCCCGAGTGCATCACAATGTCAGCACCCCAGTCGAACGGATTTTGGATTCCCGGTGGACCAAAGGTACTGTCGACAATCAAAAACGCGCCTCTAGAGTGTGCCTTCTTTGCATAGTACTCAATATCGAATGCCGTGCCATGCGGGTTCAGGGGCGTCTCCAAAAAGATGACATCCCCAGCTTCCAAATCTTCAGCCGCGCAGTCCAGACCCAACTTCTGTAAACCTGAGATTTTTTTGAATATGTCAATCACGCCATGACAACCATGGTAGTTCTCGCCCACTGAAATCCGCCGCGGATTCAAGAGCACCAGGGCCGCATTCAATGCAGCCAATCCAGATCCGTAGGCGAGGGCGTGTCCCTTGAGCAAAGATGTGAGGATGGTTTCAAAGCGACTCGAGTTGGGAGATGCCAATCGAGAGTAGACAAAGTCAACTTCATGGATATCACCCTAAAGCTCTGACATCAGAATATGGTATGTCTCGTCCGAGGTCCAGTCATACCTTGAAGTCAGCAGCAGGAGTCAGAACGTTAGGATCTTCTGGGTATCTATAAGTTGTCGATAGGTGAATGGGAGGAGCAACGTCAGCGACTTTGTTGACGATATTATCGGCGTGGATAGCAAGAGTGGCCGGTTTCGCACTGGGGTGAGACATGTCGGGCGGGAGCGGATTTAACCCAGCTGTTCTGCTCGAATATGATGATATAACACAAGCAATGGATGAGCCGACTTTATAGCCTGGCCTGTACAAAAGAAGGCGTGATGAGGGGAAAAGGTGGGGAATGATGATCAGACCATCCGATGTCGCGGCTCGCCAACCCAGGTCACGTGACTTGATATCAACTTGGGAGAAAACGAGCATGAAGAGGGAAATAGTGACTTATCGTCGCATCGAAGCCATGCGGGTAGGTGCTCGCATTACACCCGGTAGGGCAGCGTGGAATTTGGCCCGCTCTGCATATCGTCAGTCAGCACCAGATCTAGCCTAAAAAGAAAAAAAAAACTAACCCTGCTCTGACTCGAAAGAAATTGTGATATCGTCATGTTCACTTGGATACTCTGGCATGTCTAGGCAGACAAACCGCGAGGCTTCCTCTTCCTTCCGCTTGGGAAGAGCGAATTTGGCGTCCACGATGCGAACACCAATCTTTCCAGAGCGGTTGGCGCTTTCGTACGTGTCGGTTCCTTTGATTACAAAGTTCATGCAATTGCCATGGCTGAAATCGTTGCCAAAGAAAGCAAGTAGTTGCACTGTTTTGTTCTGCTGCACGAGCTGCAGTCTGACCGAGCTGGCTTCCCATTTTTTATGAATGGGAACAACCATGCGCCGACGAGAGATGGCAAAAGACACTGCCATCCCATCGTAAACGACGCGGTAACCCGTAATGATTTCTTGAAAGGCATGCAGAGCTATTCGCGTTAGTTACAGTATCACAGGGGCTGGTAAAACTTACTCTCTAATGATGAGAATTCGTAACGGCGAACCATTGGTTTGGTTTTGGCAGTCTCCAGGAACTGCGTGAGACGATCTGGCAGCTCCTTTTCCACCAAGTTCTCGGCAATGGAGACAGTCATATCTTCCTGCTGAGCACGATACATGTAGAAGGCAGTGTCGAAATTTGTGTCCAAGGCAATCTTCATCTCTCCAGGTCCTAGAAATTTATTAGTGACGTCGGTTGAAAAACAGGAGTGATATCATACCAATGTTGATGCGGTCTGTAATGGTACCCCAGTCAGTACTAACCAAGACGCGCAGTTCCTCAGACAAAACGTTGGGCGCATATGTATGGTCAACAAAGGCAGGATCCAGGTTGATGACAGACACAGAACCTGCGTTGAATTTGACATGCGAGACATCGAGGGTGCCAATCACGGGATCCCCAGGCTGGTCAATAGTGTAAGACCGAATAGGTAGGTTAGGCGACGTGGTTTCCTTTTCATTTGCGAGCATCCCAAGTAACAACGAGTGCATCAGCGTTCGCTGCTCGATTCGATCAAAGGTCAAAACGAGCGAGCGTGCTCTGGAGTCTTCCTTCAAGTTGAGTAAAAGAGCGGGTGCTCCATTTTCACCACGAAGATAGCCAAAAACGATCGGGGCACCGTATCCAAGGGTGTGGCGAACACTGCTGAGTGTCTTCGTCTGAGGGTTAGTGACAACAGCGAGCCTGAAGCCTCGGTGAGCTTTACGGCTGCCTGTGCCTTCAGTCAGCGTGACAGTCTTTTCGAATAAGGCCATTCGACACAATGGCGAAGGCTCCGGGGGAAATGCTTTGGGGGTGCCGCTATCCATATACTGGAACACTTTGAGCGTATCGTGGAAGATCTTCGTTTCTCCCGCCTCTGGCTGCAGACTAGCTTCTGTTTTCAGCGTGTACTGAACAATGTTCCAGATCATCTTGAAATCTTTCTCCTCAAAAGCAACGTTCAACTCAAAGCCACGGCGTAGTTTCACCGTCATTGTGCGTGTCTTTACATGCCACTTGACATCATCCCACGTCGGTCCATTTTTCCGGTCGGATTGGATCAAAATATTGACTAGCTCACTTTGGCTAGAAATGGCTCCAAGAACGTACCAGTCGTTCCGGTCCCGCTTAATTGACAGTATACACTGGATGGCATACTGTGGAGAGTCGTAGTCCTCGTCTCCAGCCAAAGATACCTCAACGAACATGGTTCCGTAGCTGAAAAACCGGCTAGTGTCGCCTAACAGCATCATGTCCGGAGTAGAAGCCAGGTGAGAGGTTGAATCGATCAACATGGAGCGTCGGTTAAAGCTTGAGAAGGCCGCGGCCACATCAGGAGCAAAGAATGGATATCTCAGCCAGATAGTCGAGTCAATGGAATGTCCACTCGTATTCGGCTGAGTTTCTATGGTATTGAGGATTTGGTTTCGTTTCATCGACACCGTCAACGCGCGCAAATGATTGATGACCTTTTGGTGCAAATTGACCAGTGCCGCCAGTCTTTGGTCACCAGTCGTGCTTATCACAGCAGCCAAAGCATCCATGCTCATTTTGCCATAGCGAACTAGTTCAGGATGATTAGGGACAATGTCGGTACAGATCCACCAGGCTTTTCCGAGATCAACAACCGCCTGTTCAGCAACGCTTCTCTCTGGGCTTCGACCGGACCGCACAGCGGTTTCAAGACCGGATCGACCTTTTAGAAACCACCATGTAGAGGCTCTTACCCACTCTGGGAAAGAAGTCTCCATCAACGGTTTCACGCTTTCTGCAGCCAGGTGGTAGAGACTGGTGTATTTCTCGACGTGAGCAGTGAAATCTTGATAAGCGTTGTCTCCCATGGCATTGGCGACGGAACGAAGGGTCATCTTGGCCGATCGAGGCACGGCAGTAACTGTCGGTCGAGGAGGCTCTGATGTGTCACGGCTTGAAGGAGGTCGCGGAGACTCGGCAGGGATGGCAGCTGGTTTTGGCTCCTCCGGTGGTGGTGAAATACTGCTGGCAGAGCTTCCCGGTGACTGAAGCTCAGCGGAGAACCCCTGGCGTAGCATCTTTGCTTGTTCATGCACGGCCGGAACAGGAGTGGTGCGAAGTGACAGCGAGCCCGACATGCCATCATCAACCGCTAAGGACTGCTGAGATAACTGAGAGCGCTGGGAAGTGAAAGATGGCCGTGTCGGTAGAGTCTCTTGCTGTTGAGGTGATAGCGGTTGCAGCTGTTTCGGTAGTCCCTCGTCGACAGTTTCGGTTGTAGGAGACGCTGGCTCATCATCTAGACCCTTATGCAGAGCCAACCCTTCCTCTGCCTGCATCCGAGCTTGCACGCGCTTGGCAAAAGAGTTTGTATCTGATGATGCCCGCAGTGACAGCCTTGATCCTCGCTCGCCTGCATTGAACGCCATCAACAAATCTTGGTCCTGCGGGGAGAGGAGGAGAGGCTTCCAGGAAGGATCCTTTTCCGGTATCCCACCACCACCTGGGGTGTCATCTCCACCGGCGAAGGAGGTGTCCAGCTGGAGATTGGGTAGGGTCGGCCGACGGTGCTTCAGGTCTTCATAGGATTCGCCCTGCTGCGAGTCCTCTGGTTGACTCGGTCGCCTCGCCTTATTCTGAGATATTGTTATGGTTGGATCCTCCGACTCATCACCACCTTCACCAATCACGTCCGGTCTTCGGTCACTGAATGCGACGCGTAAACCTTTGGGCCGTCGCTTCTTGGGCTTTGGTGGACTCGCAGGTGCGGTGACCTGGGGGGCAGCAGGCGCGACATTCTTTTTCGGAGACGGGGGGGAGGTAGACAAGACTGGCGACTGCGATGGAGACGAAGCCAAGTCAATGGCAGGGAGGGTTGGGGCTTCCGGCAACGGTCGCGGAGCGTTGCTTCCCAGGAAGTCGTTGAGCTGGCGTTCGGTCTCGGCGGCGTGCTTTGCATCGCGGTCCTTGGAAAACAGCTTCTCGCGCCATTTGGTGCGCTGGTCGGCGGACTTTTCAGTGGACTCCTTCTTTTCGGCGGACTTTTGACTCCCCCAATTGAGTTTCCTGATGGACCTGGACTGCTCGAGCGGCTTGGGTGGCGGCTGCTGTGTCTCCAGGAAGGCGAACGGGTCGTCTCCGGCCATTGCGATGATAGCTCGATATCAACCCGCACAAACACTCTTGTCCCAGTCTAGACCATTACCAAGTCTGCACGCAGGGCAATCAGCACAAAACACGGGTGGGAGGGGTGGTAGTGTTTGGTGATCATGTATTTCTGTACACGGGATAAATTCTCACAGGGACAAGACAGTAGACGCACACCAGGTCAACGCCTCGGATCAATAGTGGTAGAGGTAGGGGATGCAACCAAACAGTTAAGCGCGGCGCGGGGTGTATTTGTTAGGTCGGCAGGCCAGGCCGAGCCTCGAGCAAGCAGGCAAGCGACGATAGAAAGACAAAACAACAAAGAGCCCGAAAAAGAGCACGAGGATAGAGAGAGCAACGAGGAGCAAAGGCGACCCGGCCGAGTGTGGTCGGGTTCGTCACGATAGGAATCGGGTATTTCCAGGGAAGGAGGGCGAGGGGCGCGTGGGAGTGGGCGTTTTCTCTGGGGCGGGCAGGAGGCAGGCAGGCACACTGCACAAGCCAATCTAGTATTGTTCTAATATTATGGCTTGCTTCGGCAGGCCCAATCTAGCTCCCGTCCTGTGCAATTCGTATGCGATCAACACCACAGCAAAAACGAAATAATAAAGTGATAATAATAGCCACACACAAAGGAGACAGCGGATCGAGTGACGAACGTGGCCGTACCAACAATGGAGTTTCCCTTTTCCGTTTTTTCTGCTTCTACCTCCTGTCTGTCTTTCTTTTTTGTCTTAATCTTAACCTTGGATTTGCAGCGCATGGACGAACGACACGCAAATCCACGGGCGATCTGAGCGGAGTCAGGATTACTCTGGTCGATGGTTGATGCCCGTTTTCTTAGGACTGCCGCCCGCCCATTGGCTGTTGCCGCCTCCCCGAGCCCCATCTCTGGGCCCACCAACCGGCAGGAGACGCCGTGCTGATAGGCCCCACGCCCGCCAATGGGCGGCGGCGCATGGGGCGAACGGCGGCCAATCGCAGCCAGCCCTCGCACCTGACGCCGATCTGAAACCGCACTAGGTCCAACAAGGTCATCCCGCGACACCCCACCGTGTGCGGTGGCTTAGGCTCGCGACCCAACCAGCTTCTCCAGTCCCCACTTGTCGGCTCTCCAGAGTCTCTGAAGTCTGGCATCTGTGATAGTCTGATACGTAGCCTCTCCAGAGGTCTCCATATATGTTACCTGCCCATTCAGGGGCGCCCCGAGGAATTATTTACTACGGAGTACCTCCGTAACGTACGACTGGCGTTCAATGTGGTCGGCCGCCGCACAGCGTCATGAAATAATTAATACACATGCCTGTTCCCACGTCAACCACCCATTCCTTTTTTCCCCACGCTGCATCCCTACATTCGGGCGCTGCCATAGTCGTCATCATACTGAAGGAGGAATGCCACAGCCCTAGCATCCGCTTATTGTTATTTTACTGATTGAACGCAAAGAGTGTGGGTTGCTGCGATCTTCCCAATTCGGCTTATCATTAAGCGAACTTATTGTCCTATAGTTACTGCGTAAGTATTAATAACTCGTACGTAGTACGGAGTAGTTCATAGATTCGTCTCTTGGCGACACTACCGTGTTTCACAGTTGCGGCAAACTGCGCCTCTTAGGAAGTGCTAGATAATATTGAAGTACTCCATAAATAGTACAGAGTATATTGATATTGAATTCCTAATACTGTCCATAAGCTTAAAAGTTGACACCGAGATAGCTCGAAGTCACATGATAGACAGGATATGCAGATTTCTATTGTGACCCCCATCTGCCAATTATCGATGCTCCTTGGGCCCACTCACAAAATCCATGTCTATCATTGGCTGCCTGGACCGTAGTGGGGTCAAATTATCTCGAACGGTTTGCCCTACACCTGCTTAGGTTCTTATGCCTCGCAAGGTCGCAACAAACAGCAAAACTAGCGCTTGTAGTCTCTATTCCAGCGGCTACGTGCTTCATGTACGGAGTACGGAGTACTTACTAGTGCTTAGTATCGCAAGCTAAAACTATAGTGTAGAACTACTCTGTACTATCTGTACCATATAGCACTATCCCGGGTACATGTGGCATCTGCGGCCTGCCCCTACAGGCTACGGCCTTAAGGCTTAGCTTGAGCTTAGCCTCTGTACGAGGTAGAAAAACAGATGAGACAACAGGGCCATGAATTGTTCTAGAATGACTGGATATTTCTTTTAGTGATCTGTTCTGTGAAGCTGACTTACGGGTTGACTCCTAAGGAAGTCGCTTCGACTGATATTTGATAATCCGCCAGTGTATACGCCGACGGCGTGGTTACTGTATAGCGACGGCTTATTGCAACACTTGGAAGTTCGCAGTTGGCACAGCCACACGGCGGGGTCCAAACCCCGACACTCCTTTAGGCGGCTCGTTGATACTTAGGTAATCGTTTTGGTTTTCTTCAAGTTGATATAATTTATAGAATTGCAATTCTTTACCACTTGTTAACTCTGTAAAGCTTCAAACCACAGATTTCGACGGAACCGCACTGCATTAATATGCGGTTTTACGATCGGGCCGTCCACACGGTGAATTATTATTGTATGTCAATCGGCAGCCTCTGGCTAAATGCATTGTCGATCTGGCCAGCTGCCAAGAAAAACGCAACTGAGACACGCGGCAGCGTAAACACAGATCAATGACCTGGAGGAGCCCTAAGCCTACCTCTGCGACGACCTGTACGGCCGATCTGCAAGCACGGGTTTGTCGAGGGAACTCAAGGCCCAGTAATAAATGGCCGTTGCTCCAGCCACACTTGTTCTGGCCATCGGATACTACGTGCAGTTCCATTCTGTTTGCATGAAGTAATAACAACAACTCTGATTTTTTGATATTTTTTTCCTTTTGTTGGCCAAGTCTAATTAATTACTCCGTAGTCACTGTTGTTGACCGCCCCAAACGCTGCGTCTTCAAGGCAAGGGCGCTTGAAAATCAGCCTCTTATTGGTGTTGTCTTGGCAGAAGAGCTCAGCTGAAAACAGCGGTTGACGTCGTGTTGCTGCATGTCTTATGCGCTGAGAACAGGATAATTTGTGTGTTTATTCGCACACAGGGCTGATAGTCTCATACGTACCCGACTGTTGGACTCCCAAACCTAGATTATCGTAAGTAATTACTTCTCTGACGCATGATATTTCATTTGCCGATTTCTGAGTAGAGCCAGTCAGAAGACATGCCGTAGAGGCATTTGCATACTATTACGTAGTAAATTGCTTCTCTAATCCGCGTTCATCTCTCCTCTTTTATATATCACGCTCTTCTGAATACAGATGCCTAGATTATTAGACGGGCTCTCGTATACTCCAGCTCGCGCCAATCACAGGCCTGATGCTAATTATGAAACAAGCTACCATTGGCCATGACAGCCCCACTCCACCGTTTACCAGCAACGTGTCAGAAAAACTTTCTAATAATAAAAAATCACCAACAGGCTAGGAAACCCAAACACGAAAAAAGTCCCAAGACAGCATCAATACTCTCTTAAAATCGTTTCTCACCGCCGGCCGATTCGAAAAAACAACCTGACTTGCTGCAAGGTTTAACTCGAAGGCTAAAAAGAAAGCTGTCCGTCTGATCTGGGCCTACTGCCACAACACCGCTAGCCCGCTTCTAGAAACGCTAGTCCCAAAGAAGACTAGTTTACCGACTAGGTCGAAGTAGGTCGACCCGCGAGAGCCCTCAGCCACGCAACGGGTGCCTTGCGAGTGAGACAACCTCATAGCTAGCCATCCCACGCCCGGTTTTTTTCTCTGAGCCCTGTCGCCGATCGCTACTGATGTGCCTTTCTTCACCCGCGTGAAACGCGAACGTTCCCCGAGCAAGGAGGAAGATTGAGAAGAGTCGAACCCCCCCAAAAAACGCACACCTCGGCCAAGAACGCTGTGGAGCCGCCCCGACTTCCGAACCTACCTGTTGAATTGAATCAAAGCAGATCAACCTGCCCATTAAACCCCCAATCCCACTGGCATCAGCTATCACGAGTCGGTCGCAGGAAAAGAGACAAAGCTCATCCGCCTTGCTTGTCGTTCTGCCTGGCTTTCGACACGCTCAACAACCCGGGGATCTGCTGTCGCTCGTTCAACAACATCCGATTCGATTCGTAATGTTTTGAACCTCGCAGGCGAACGTGGTGTCAGTCAATTCTGCACTCGCATACACAGACAAAACCGGCAAAAAGAAAAAACACACACGACTTTGGAAATATCGACATATCCCATCTGTACGTGTCATCGCCTGTGTCGCTAGCGATTCGCGCGTTTCTCGTTCCGGTTCAAAGCCCTCCTAAGTTATCGAGGCCACCGCAAAACACACATAGACAGTGACAAGGGATAAACGTATCAACAGCCTGGTGTAGCAGAGGGGCAGACCTCGAAAGAGGTCTTCTTGATAGGCCCGATGGTCGTTACGGCTCCGAAGATCAATAGGCCCGCCGACCGAGAACCTTTCTGTTTGTCATGGCCGTCTCGTCGGCTGAGCGCCGATGAGAAGAATGGGATGCATCAGTCACAGATCAACGGTCCGAGCCTACGGTCGCGACGACGGCCGCGGAATACAATGCAGCGCGTCTATAGCAGCTACGGGACGACCCTTTGTCTTTTGTTGCTTCTGTTGAGCTTTATGATTTCCACAACAGAAGCCGTTTTCATCAACTTTGATAACTGCCTGGAATCCTCCATTCTAGACGATCCTTCTCAGCTTCAATTCGTCCCGCTATTCTTTTCAGTCGTGTACGACTCAGGTGTGGGCCCGAATCCGCTTAATATCACAGTCTATGGAAACATAACGGGCGTTGCAAGTGGCGACACTGAGCCCGCAGCTGGTTCCCCGGAATGGGACGACCCTAAGAGCACGGCCGGCAAGATCGTGGATGTCGTCGACAATGATGGCAATCTTACTTTCACAACTCTTTTCACTACTTTGGATTTGCTCAGCTATTCCCCTCTCGACGAGCCTACTGAGTTCTGTCCAACCGTGCACGGCGGCTGTCCTTTGGGCCCGGTTTTTCATGCAAACGCGTAAGTGTTGACTGCTATCATTTGGGAAACACTTTTCTTGCCTTGTCGTTTACTGATTCATCCACAGGAGTGACCCCAGTACGCTTCGCTCTTTTACAGTCTCACACGATATCGAATCGTCGTATCAGTTTACAAGTCTGTCTTCGACATTGCGAGTAAAGTCCGGCGACACTCAGGGAACCGATTTAGCTTGCATATCTGGGGTCATCACACCAGAGCTTGGAAGCTCGCTTCGCAACTGCTTGACTTTTATACCCCTTGTAATTCTAATCTTTGTCGCCATTGCCAACATACTGGGTTCCGTCTATAGTCCATGGGGCTCTTCGGATATGTTCCGTTGGACGAGTAACTACGGCCGAGACGAGGATTTGCTGCGCCTGGTGACCCCTGGATTTGCCGATTGCCTTCAATACATCCAGTTTATTGCGTTGACGGGATCTTTGAGCTTGAGCTACCCTGGATTCTTCCAGCCGATCGTCTCTCGGGGAGCATGGTCAGCTCTCATGTTCAATGAAAGCTTTGTCAGCGACAATCCCGGAACCATGCCGGTCCTTGACGGGGTGTATTTTGTGAATGGCACATATGGCATGGACCGTTTTGGCCAGTATGTTGGCTTTGCAGCGGACAAAGACATCTGGCCGGGTTCGATGGTATGGCTCTTGGTCATCATCGGAGGAGTGACTGTTCTGACACAGCTTGCCTTTGGGTTTCGCTGGATATACCACAAGCTGGCCGATGTTCCTGAAGAGGACCTCCGTGCCAAGAGCCTCCCGTTCACCGTTGGAAATATTATTCGCATCATCTTCAACTTTTTTTTGCTTCCGATCCTGTCGCTGGCCCTGTTTCAGCTCGTCATTGCTGCCAAATCCCCCGCGTATTCGGTCGCTCTTGCCGTCGTCCTGATCTTAGTGCTTTTCTGTTTTGCGTTCTGGGCGGTTCGCCTTATCATTACCGCTCGCCCTCGAGCGTACCTGTTCGATGACCTCTCTACCGTTCTTCTCTACGGCCCACTGTACAATACATACTGCGATGATGCCGCGCCCTTTGCTGTGGTACCTATATTCATCACATTTGTTCGCGCCATTGCAATTGGTGCATTGCAACCTTCCGGCATTGCTCAGGTAGTCCTATTAGCAGTCTGCGAAGTCGCTTTTATTCTAGTGCTGGTCGCCTTTCGACCATATCCTTCTCCGACATCGATGAATCTCTACCAATGTGTGTTTGCTCTTGTGCGCTTTCTTGTGGCAATTCTCAGTATCACATTCGTTCCTGCGCTGGCCATCTCGGAACAGACCAAGGGATGGATTGGGTATGTTATTTTGGTTTTGCATGGTGTGATGCTCGTCTTTGGATTTTTCTTGAACGCATTGCAAACTCTCATTGAGGTGATTGCTCGTCTTGCCGGTGCTGGTGGTGCGGAAGGTGGAGCTACTCGTGGTGGTCTTACAAAGGTATGTTCTCAACACACTCCTGAAAGTGACATGGATTAACAAACTGGTGTAGGTCTTTGGGGCGAGACAACTGTCGCGGCGTAATGTTAGAAGCAGCACTCGCCAGAGCATAGCTTCAGACGCCGCTATGCTCGCTAACATGGACGACCGTTCAACGCCATTTGGCGAGTCGAGAGCGAGAAGTATGTCGGGCAGCTCAGCATTCCTCCTTCGTAATCAAATAAGCGATGGCCGAGTTAGTACTGCTTATGACGCAGGCAGTGCACATGGCGGAACCCACAGTCGAGCAGGCAGTAGTGGGATGTATACACCAACAACCCCTGGGGCCAGTAGCGCATTCTCTCACCCGGCCGGGTATCAGCCCATGACTACGCCGAAGATGGGCTCATTCTTAGGTCTCAAACCTGAAGCCATTGATCCCTACTACAGGCCGCCGCGACCAAAGTCAAAGACTCATGAAACCTCAGGATCAGGCACAGGAGAACGCCCACATAATTTATCTGAGAGCGATACCGAGGATAACGCCGGAGACCATGATCCTGCCGGTCATCCAGTACCTGCTGCTTATCTCGGCACCGCACGGGATGAACCAGATCTGGAGGATTCTCGACCGAATCGGAAAGACTATGCAGTGCGCGAGGTCGACTTTTACTACCGTGTCCGGGGGCCTGCCCTGTCTCACAAGGGAACCCGTAGGTTGAAAACAGGGCCAGCAGATCCAACCGGACCTGTTTCGTCAGCCTCAGGCTGGTTCCGTCGATTTATGGGTGGAAAGACCAAGGAACCCAGTAAAGGGTTCGAAGTCGTCCGGAGCTCGCGGGCCCCGCCTCCCGGGCTCTTCCCACCGGCTGAGGATGAGGAGTATCATGAACCATACCGAGACGACCCAGACGCACAGAATGCTGATAAGGGCGGAGCTGGCGGTCACTCTCGTGATGTATCTGGCGCGACGGCATCATCCAACAATGATTCGGACCAAGCAGAGGGGCAAGGCAGGGAAGAAAAACCAAAAGACTCTTTCCGACTACCACAAATCGATGCTGGCGGTTCGATCGAGCTGCCAAGCCGAGTCGGTTCTCGAAGCAGTGTTTTCACCACCTCCAGCCGGCCTCCCGTGCCTAGGAAGAGCTCGAGAAGGCAGACCCCAATGGACGGCTTGGATGGCGTGGATCCGGGATTGGTGACCATTCCTGGCTCCCCCGAGCCTGTCACCGACGCAGCTAACCATTCCGAATTGCCGCAGCCGTCAGAATCCCAGACACGACTGCCTTTTGCCGCCAGCGACTCCGGCAGCAAAATTAGCCATGAAGACCGCACCGGATCCGTGGCGTCGACGTCGTCAACGATCCAGCGCACGGCGAGCGCAGAGCCCGGCCGACCATCTGGGATGGGCTATGTCGTGCAGCACCGCGCAGGCGCCAGTATCCATCAAGCAGGGTCAGAGAACTCGATTACCGGCAGTGCCGCTGAATTGGTTGAACAAAACACCGACTCTGAATCAAAATAACAGACCCACCATATAATAATATAAGTTTATAAGTTTATATAACCAGCTTTTCTGCTACATACTATTTTGACAATCGATTTGTCTGTTGGATTAGCCTATGATGTGGATAGGCTTGACGAATTTTCTATTTATTAATTTTATCTCTGGGCGTTTTTTTTTCTCCTTCTGTTTTCTTGAGCAACAAGCATCTACCTGCGTCTTTATGCCTTTTTTTGCCTCAAAACAGCAGCTTTTTACATTATTTGTTTGCAAGCGTTCTGGCTTATTTTGATGTTGGACGGTACAGACAAAAAAAAGGCACGGAGGATATTTGTACAGTTTTGTTTTCTGTTTCTGTCGGTTTTGATTTTTACTTCTTTTCTTCGTTGTACGATACTATATCACTAATCATTGATATATACGGCTCCAATGATTCACATGTTCAAATGTTTGTTCTGCGGCTTGTTCGTCTGGCGGACGGACGGAGGAATTTAATCAAGGGTATATATGCACATCCGTGTTGTCTATGAGAGTAATAGGACTTGGGTATTGTTATTGACATAGTATTCAAACGTTTATCAATTTGCTACGTACAATTAATTGAGATGTGCTAGAATATATAGACGAAAAGCACGTGTCAACCTGCTATTTGAGTGGTCAGTGATGTCATTGTACCTACATGTACTAGTTGACAGCAACACGTGTACAATTTCTTTGCTAAAAAAATCCCATTTACCCGGTAACTCCAAGTTTGACGACCCTAGCAATATCAATGGTCGTTAATCACTATTGACAATAATAACTCCGTTCACAGCCCTTGGACCGAACAGTGGCTCGGCAGGGCAAGACGATCAGCCGAGGTCCGTTCACGCTTGGCCCGTCGCGGTTGCGCCGTTACCCGTTAAGAGGCCGCAACTGCTTGTGATTTGATCTTCTGCAACTGCACACTGCTCCGATCGGGGAAGAAGATTTTCTCGCTGGCTATTTTTGTCTTTTAGAGGTTTTGCATTTGTGCATTGTCAATTGTCCGTTGGCTTTTCGATCTGAGAAGAAAGGAATCACCAGCTCGCTCTAGAACAGACTGTTCTCTCTACTTCCCCGCTCTCAGCTGCAACCTCACCGCACCTCCTCACCAACCTCCGACAAACCAGAAAAAGAAAAAAATATGTCCGCGACGAAAGACAACGTCGAGGTTGTCGCCCCGGTCAAGGAGTCGGCTTCCTCGCAAACACTCGCTCAGATCCGGTCATTCGCAGCCGGCGGTGTCGGCGGGCTCTTCGCCGTCATTGTCGGCCACCCTTTTGACCTGGTCAAGGTGCGCATGCAGACTGCCGAAAAGGGCGTGTACACGGGCGCCATTGATGTCGTCAAGAAGACAATTGCCAGGGAGGGGCTCGCCAGGGGCTTGTATGCTGGTGTGTCGGCGCCTCTGGTGGGTGTGACGCCTATGTGTGAGTTATAATATCCTATTCCCTCGCTGGAAAACTCAAAAAGTCAAGGCTGCTAATGCGAAAAGAAAAAGTCGCGGTGAGCTTCTGGGGCTACGATCTCGGCAAAACCCTCGTCTCCTCGCTCTCGACCGTGCCCGTCCACAACAACACGCCGCAATTCAGCATCGCCCAGATCTCGGCCGCCGGCGCCTTCTCCGCCGTGCCCATGACCCTGATCACCGCGCCCTTTGAGCGCGTCAAGGTCCTCCTGCAAATCCAGGGCCAGAACCCGCCGCCCGCAGGCCAAAAGCCCAAGTACTCTGGCGGCATCGACGTTGTACGCCAGCTGTACAAGGAAGGCGGCATCCGCAGCGTATTCCGCGGCTCGGCCATGACGCTGGCGCGCGACTCCCCCGGTTCTGCGGCTTACTTTGCGACATACGAATACATCAAGCGCTCGCTAACCCCCAAAGATGAGAATGGTCATGCCAAGGATCTGCCCTTGACTGCGATTTTGACTGCTGGTGGTGCTGCTGGTATCGCCATGTGGATTCCCGTCTTCCCTGTTGATACGATCAAGTCCAGAATGCAGTCTGCGCCTGGAAACCCGACTATTGGTGGCACGATACGTGCTATTCATGCCAGTGGTGGGTTCAAGGCCTTTTTCCCTGGATTTGGACCTGCGTTGGCTAGGGCGGTGCCTGCTAATGCCGCTACATTGTACGTTTCCTAACTACCTCTCTGTTGAAGAAAAGAATATTTGTGCTGACAAATTATACAGCCTCGGAGTTGAACTCGCGCATAAAGCTATGAACAAGTTCTTTGGTTAAACTCGCATCATCATCTGACTTTAAAAAAAATGACTTTGTTCTATAGCGTTGCTTTTTTCTTCTTTTTTTTCTGATAGATGTTTTCTCGGTTTAGAAGGGTTGTTTGTTTCTACCAGACGTTGTTAGGATACCTCTTCCACATGCAGTGTGAATGCCGGTTGTTCTGTGTATAGAACATTACCATACAAATGTACAATTGATATACAGTATAGTATAGTATCCATGATGCTAAACCTGAACAATTAAAAAACAAATTTAAAAAGTATTAAGACTATTCATTATGATGCATATATATTGGACTATTCATTATTATGCATATATACGTAAATCACATCACATATACGGTTATAGCCACATATCCACATACCATGTAGCGTTAGGTCATTAACTCAAAAAGACATTTGAGTTGTACGACACGACATGCAAGTAAACAACTTGCAAGATTACTCTCCCAAAAACACCTTCAACAGAGCCGGATAATCCGGCGTCCCCAGCCCCGTCACCGGATCCCAACCCGGCGCAGTCGAGAACCCATTCGTATTACATCCGGGGTTATCACCACTAGTAATATCATGAAACGCCTCTGGGTGCGCATACAGCGTCGGGTTGACAAACCCCACGGTCGTGCCCTTTTTCGCCAACAACTCCTCATTAATACGCGTCAGGATGGATGCAAAAATCGGCGCAGAGGCAGATGTGCCGCCAATCAGAGTCGGAGCGCCAGCGTTGAAAATGGCAATGTTGTCACCCACTGCCGCCACGTCTGGGTAGCCCCTGCCGGCCTTGTTGAAGACGCCGCCGTTAGCGCCGACGCTGGAGTTGTCGCTGGTTTCGTAGGCCTTGTAGGGGGGCGTGTGTTTGGTGAGGTATGTGTTGACGGCGTCGGCTTGGTACGAGGCCTGTGGGTAGATGTTGCTAAAGCCGCCGCCAGAGGGGAACCGCGAGACGGCGACTTCGGCGTCGGATGTGCTGCTGGCGCCCGCGGGCAGGTAGGTGGCTCCGACGGTGGTGATATACGGGCATCCAGCAGGGAAGTCTGGGTTGAAGATGGAGCCGTCGCCCAAGCAGCCATCGGAGCCGGCCACACCGCTGTCTCCGGACGCAACGACGACTGAGACGCCCTGCAAGCCGAGTTTCTTGTACTCATTGCACTGGCGTTTCTGGTAGTTGATGGACAGGGAGGCCTCGTCACCTCCGTACGAGATTGAGATCACGTTGGTGGGCTTGTAAACGCCACATTGGAGGCTGCCCTTGTAACCGCCCGAGGCCGGGTCTGGGTATGGCGGGTCGTCTGCCGTGTTGCCAGAGATGCCAAAGGCAGAGTAAGTGCAGTAAGAGCCGTCGATCGCGTCGAGGAAGTTGTTCAGGAAGCCGTTGAAGGTGTAATTGGCTTCGTAGTGGGAGTCGTCGGTCTGGAAGAGAATGCTGTTCTGCGGCCAGATGATAGGGTACGAAACTTGGAAGTCTAGGTCTGATTCTGGTCCAGCCTGACTCACGTCCTGGACAGGCGCTGTTGCTCCGTCGATACCCTTCAGTGTCGGGCCAGTGCCGGACGGAATTTTCCTATTCCAGTTAGCTAGAGTTTATACCGACCAGAAAAGGGGTTTGGTACGTACGAATAGAACGAGTCGAAGAAGAGGTTGAGATCGGTCTGCGAGTAATAATCACCCAGATCCTCAAATATACCCAATTCATTGCCCTCGGTGGCGGTTGTTCCCTCGGTAATGTTGTACATGGCTGTCAAGTCAGCTTTTTGGAATTGAATTTTCTGGTTTCCACGGGGGTGAACTTACTCTTGATGCAGTCAGGGGTGATGGTGGTCGAGCACAGGTCGAGGAGACCGCCGAGGACACTGTTGATGATGCTTTCAAGAGACTCTGGTAGCGCCTTCAGAAGAGGAGGCTGGGGTTTGCGGAAGCCAAAAGTCCGTTTCTCGTTTCCAACAGGCTCCGGGTCGCGCACTTCAACCGACTTGACACCTGGGGTGATGTAGTCGATATGATGGCTGATATGATCGGGGACGTGGTATCTAATCAAAACTTTAATAAACGGTCTCTCCACATAACGCTTCGAAATAAACTCACTCCTCGCAGCCTAGGTGGGACCTGCCACTGGTTTCATGGGTATAGATATAGTATTCAGTACCCAACAGACTCTCGACCTCTTCGGCATCTCCGTCAAACTGGAGCCATTGCTTGTTGGCGGATTGTGTAACCCGGTCAGCAGCAATGCCAGCGTTCTCCAACCAGTCGCGGACCGCAGAGACGGCATCCTTTGCTGGGGCAAAGAGGTCATTGACCTCATGGACATCCAAGTATTTGCGATAGTTGGGGGAACTGGGGTTGGAACTACTTTTGTTTTAGACACGGCTTAAGGAAAAAGAGAAAAGGTTGCCTTACATGTCCATGAGCATGTCATGGCCCACGTCCACGTTGCTCTGGGTCAAGCCGATTCTGACCGGCAGCTTTGTCTGGCCATCGACCCGGCGAGGCTCAATCCACGAGCGTGGGAGAGCATCCCGACGCTCATGAACGACATGTCGTTTGCTTGGGGCTGGCACAGCCAGAGCCGTCGCGGCCAGGGACAGCAGAAGAACAGACTTCATCCTTGGAGTTTCCGGAGATGTCTGGGAGAGATGGGCGACCAAGAGCAGGTACGAGTACTAGCTTCTTATAACTACCGACTTCACTACGTAGTACGTACTCTGTTGTTATCTCCTTTAATGCGGAGAAGCAACAACAACCCCACCTTCTTACCGTGTTAGGTGCTAGGTTTTGCCAAAGACGTCCATCGTGATAACGCATCTTGGTCAAGGTCCAGGCTTGGAACCCCTCAGTGCAAAGTAGCACGGCATGGTAGCACCAAGCCATGGCGCTTGGTTGCGGTGCTTGGAAGACGATCATGGCCGTGGCTGGAGATAGCGCACGCCGGGGCGGCGTAGCCCAGATTAGGCTCCGGAAAAAAGAGCTGCAATTGGCGACTAACAGTGTTGGCTCTCAAACTATCCTTGGCAGCACGCGCACATCACAATCGAACTACTCTGCCAGTACCCAGTGACCAGGGACCCCTGGTGTTTGTTATCTGTTGGCTGTGCTTTCAGGCGTTCGTCACCCGGACAAGCCATTGCTGAGACCAATCTCTCAAGCCTAGACCAAAGCGTTTTAGTGTGGTGACTGGCAAGCTGCTGCAAACAGAGACTAATCTTGCGAATAATTAATTGCCCAGCAAGTTAATGCGAATGCGCCTCGCAGATCATGCTCAATGCGAGCCAACATGCGACATTGCACGTGTGTCCATTCAAGTTGGAACTTGTTCCGCCATTTCCAAAGTTATTATTGTTGTCTGATCGTGCGAATTTCCAAGTAAAGAATTTGCCAAGTAACTGATTTATACGTAGTAAGATTGGTAGAGAAGAACGAGGATCTGAGAACAGCCGAGGTTGTCCTCGTGAGAGATCTGTGCAATTAATCCCCGAAAGTTTATAGACCGCGGGGTTGCGGGTCCAATCTCTCAACTTTCCAGCTTCAACGAGCAACTCCGTATCATAGCGATGGCTGTGTGGACGGTGTGGATTCTGGCGTGGGCAGTGGAGAGTGGAGATCGCAATAAGAACAAGAACAGGTGGGCCGTGAAGAGAGAGTAACTGCATGTCCCATGAGGTATCCGTACAACTAGACAATGAAATATTATTATTGTATTGGGATTTTGCAAGCTCAAACTTCCTGGGTTGATTAGATTGACCTTTTTACAGGATTGTAGGAGCTTCGCTAAGCAGGCCCCCAAGTATGTTGTCAAAAACACCCCCCTTCTCTTTTGCAGTTAGACCAGATTGCAATGATATTAGTGGCAGGGGATTAATTCCAAAAGAGTAAATTTTCGCAGTCGAGCTAGCAATAAGTTTCTTTTTTATTTCTTTCTTCCTCTTTTTTTTTTGAAAGTAACTCGTACTAATAATCGCTACTCTGCGTTCCGCGATTGGCATTACTTAAGCTTCTTATATTCTTATAAGTCAGAAATTCTTAAAAGAAATCAGAGCATAGTATGTACTGTATAGTAAGTAAGAAATATAGAACACGATGTGTCACGGTATAGATCCGACTGGGAGCTCTATGTAAGCTTTTACATAGAGAAGAATTCGATGAAAAGAAAAGACGAGCTTCTCTTTTCTGAAAAGACCCCTTTTATTACTTACCCTTGGTGAGCGGCGCTCTGGTGCTCGGTGAAGCTATTCCGACTTGTAGAAATGTTGAGCGTTCTATGACTAGGGTAATTGGTGGTGAAGTCCTAGATCTATATAGAAGCACTATCCTTTACACTATGGGGCTTCCACATCTAACACCATGCTACACCGATGGATAATCTCTATTTCTTTCTCCTTCTCTAGTTTAATTCTACTCTATTTCCTGTACCTAGTTTAGGACAGCAAGGCGGGACTAAGCCCGTAACAAATAAGAGTGTATTGTTGACTCTCATATTCTAGAAACTTTGCTAAGAAGCTCTTCTGGCCGCTCTGGCTAATCGGTAGTTGTTTATAGGCGAACAACTGCTTCAATGGCTCCTGATGGTATAAGCCTCAACTAATAATCACTCATCCCTACGTTACAGTACAGTAGGCCCGGGAAGATGAGGCAAAGTCCTCTCGTTAGCCATGATGATTACAGCATTTAACAGTACGTGAACTTTTGTTTCGGTACCCAAGTGAGTGAGGACGAGCCGACCATGGATCCGAGCTTCATGACATGAGCTGCACCACCTTCTCGTTCCCCTATTCCTTTACCCAAAAAGGTAGAGTTGAAGCTAAATCTTGTTCAGATGCTGCATCAAATCCCTCCTCACAGGCTCACACTGATGTTGAATTTGAATCCCTTAATATGGCAGAGCCTTTTCCTTCACTGCATTTCCCATCAGATCACGATATCTTAAGTGCATACGGTATATTCTCCCTCTTCATCTCGAAAGACTCTATCGCGCAATTATCAGTCAATACAAATAAATATGCGCAGATGAATAATGGGGGAGATACTGGGCGTGCATGGCATGATACTCCTGCAGATATTATGATCTTTTTGGAGTTCTTATCTATATGGGGGTTCATATATCCCCTCGCAATGAGGACTATTGGCAGACTTCGGAGAAGCCTATTCATGTGCCACAGAGATTCATCTCATTGGTTCGCTTTCAGCAAATCAATCGTTTCATGTTGCTGATCCTGATCCCGATGCACCTATACAAGAATCTTTAAGGCTTGACTTAAAGCCTCATCAAATGTGGTGGTATAAGTTAGAGCCATTCGCTTTAGAGATACGCCCTGCCTGTCTACAATACTGGGAGCCATCACACGAAGTTTCTGTGGGTGAAGTTAGGATTCGCAGCTTTGGGTGTTCTATGCATACATATAAATTGCTAGTTAAACTAATTAAGCAAGGGTTCAAGCTGTTTGCAATGCGGACCAAGGCTATGTTCTGGATTTAGGCAAGCCGGCATAGGTTAGTAGTCGAGGTCAAGAAGCAAGAAAGTCTTACTATGACCGGTTCAACGGCGATTCAACTAGACTAGGAAGGATTACTAAAGAAAAGGCAGACGTAATGGTCTATATGGACAACTACTTTACTTCAATACCGCTGTTTCATCGTCTTCGAGAACTTGGGATCGGTGCGTGTGAAATAACACGCCAGAAGACATCTAAAGATCTATTCCCAAAGATCCTTCGGCTATTCGAAGAGTCCAAAAAACCCTAGCCTTGGAATACGCTATATGCAGAACCTTCAGGAATTGAGCCGAGGGTACAGAATGTCCTTTGCCTTGCATGGCGGGATAACAATATAGTGACCGCCATAACAACTGCATATACTGTGCATAGGCCGTCCGATTTGATTACTCGCCTACGCAAACTACTAACAAAGACGTCTACCAGTGCAGAAATTGCCCGAGAGCCATTCTATAGAGAGCCAGTCAAGGAAATGCCTATTACCCGGGCGATCAATGATTACAACTTCTATATTTAGAGAGAGAAAAAATATATATGGAGTAGACAGTGCAAATCAACTTCGGGAAAGCTACGGGACCTGTCAGAGAATGCTTCGCACGTGGTGGCCTTTTACCTCTTGGCTATTAGATGTAGTTATTATCAATACCCATCTCATCGGCAATATTGCTCGCCGATCCCAGGGGATAAATACAGTTACCCATCAGAGTTTCGGAAGGATCTTTATAAAGAACTATTCCAATTACGCCTCCAGGAAGCAGTTAATAGGAAAAGAAAAAGAGATCTAGAGAAGATCGGGCAACCAGAGATAAGCTGATTACATGAGGTTACACGAATCCCACATCAAAAGAGATGTTTCTGGTGTAAGCAGAAGATAACATTCAGCTACAGGGTCTATGGAGTGCCTTTATGCGGATGGATATACGATCCTATTGGTTAGATCATCATGTATCAGTAGCAGCATAAGCTAACAGGAATTAACGTGGTGTGTGGATAGGCTCATTGCGTGTGGTATTGATAGGCGGCCAATTTATATGGGGCAGAAAATTGGCGCTAAAAAAAGCATGTATTGACAGTGGAAGGGATAATTAGTATGGCTATGTGGGTGGACAGCCACTGGTTCTTCTGGGGTACAACCGTACAAGACAAGTACGACACGTCAACTCTGCATGGTCCGTGTGCCAGCCTCGTCTGACACCGACGAACCCCCAACATCATTCCCACAGCCACTGCTTTACAATATTTTTCGTTCTCCAACGTTTCCTCCACCTCACATTGACAGGCTCGCTTGGCTCCTCCCCTTCTTTCTCCCTATTAAATACACTCATACTCCGCTGGGTCACACATTTTTTTCACCATCACCTTAAGATGTCGGGCCTGGAGGTGATCGGCAGTATCTCTGCGATCACTACTCTCCTCGATGCCTCCATCAAGGTCTACGACAGCGCGCGGAATGACATGAAATTACCTGGGACTTTCGAAGCAGTTCGGCGCCGACTGCCCGTTATCCTCCAGATCCTTCAGACATGCAAAAACGACCTAGAACCGAGCAAAGACTCTATGCCGTCAGATGTCTGTGAGGCCTTAGAGAAGATCCTTGATTCCTGTGATGGAAAGGCTCGGAAACTGAGAGAAATATTCGAGTTGGTCATACCTGGTGAAAAAGATACGTGGGAGAAACGATACGCAAAAGTCATTCGACGACTTGGAAAAGGAAATAAAGTCGAAGAGCTCATGACTACGCTTACTCAAGACGTTCAACTCATTGTCAACAACCATGCGGTGAATTCTGCTACGCGGGAGCAGAATTCCGAGCTCAAAAATATACTTCAAGAGATGGAATCTGTCAAGAGCTTCACCACCGAGGAAGAACATTCAGCGTTGACATTCCACAGCGGTGGAGGGGGGCAGGTCTACAATGTCAACAGCGGCAGTGGTCAGCAAATCAACAATAATGCTCATGTCGGAACTCAGTATTTCCAGTCCTGTAAGAAGCAGCCGTCATAATAGGAGCCGAGTTTCGTGATCCAACCTAGGAGCAGCCAGTGGCGTCTCTGCCTCGATGGTTTCTTATATATCACCAAATCATTCTTAATTCTAATTCTTATTTCCAATACAACCATGCCTTTATCGTTGAAAAGTTCTCGGTTTCCTCTTTTAAAGCCCAAGTTGCCACTCAAGCCTAACACAGTATCTCGGCTAACCGTTATTGATAGTCGCCGTCAAGCAGAAGCCAGATTTTACCTTTCGCGGACCTGTTGGCATCTTATGCGGTCAAGCGCCTTACATCCCCTCTGAACTCTTTGTCGGTCGTGGCTACGAGCTTGATGAGATCGAAAAATTTCTGCACCCTGATCACAAGGCTCAAAAACAACGGCGCCTAGTCCTCGGCGGTATGGGTGGTATTGGCAAGACCCAGCTTGCGATCGCCTACGCAGAGTCCGGCCGTGGATCTTATACCTCAGTGTTCTGGCTTAATGCAGTATCTGAAGCCGCATTGAAAGACAGTTTCCGGTCGATAGCCAGCCTTATCTTCGACTTCGAAGAACCTGGAGTATCAGACAAAGAGATCGTGAGACGTGTACACCAATGGCTATATACTCCCAAAAATACTGGATGGTTATTAATTTTTGATAACTACGACGACCCCAGCCAGTTTCAGATTGACCATTATTACCCCCCTCCTTCTCATGGGGCTATTGTGATCACCACTCGACGACCAGATCTCGTTACTGGGACCCTTCTTCACGTAAAGCCTTTTCAGAATATTGAAGATAGCCTCGCGATCCTACAAACCCGATCAAAACGAGAGAGTGTTCAATCAGGTATGCTACAAACATACACATTCGGGATATACTAACCACCACTATTAGATCCTCATGCGAAGCGCCTTGCAGAGCGATTTGCGGGTCTTCCTCTTGCCTTGGCCACCGCTGGGACATATCTTCAGCGTAGTACCTTCACTTTCGAACGCTACCTTCAAGAGTACGAAACACGCTGGAACATTGCACCGCGCCGAACCTTACAACTTCAAGAGTATCAGGAGCGCACGCTCTACACGACCTGGGAAATATCATACTCACGCCTAGAAAAGGAAGATCCGGACGCGGCTAAAATACTGAAATTGTTGGCCTACTTTGATAACCAGAGTCTTTGGTACGAGCTTTTCCATGCCGGACTTACCGATAGTTCTCCGGAGTGGCTTCGTGAAGTGATTATAGATGACGTGAATTTCAATACAGTGATGGAAGTCTTGACCGATTACTATTTCCTAGATACTCACCAGACGTCTGGGTCATGGAGCATGCATAACTGCGTGCACGACTGGATACTCGCCGCGCTCAATAAGGACATCGATGCAGATCATTATTGGTATGCTTTTGACTGCATTTCTGCATCTATAAATAATGACAAAGCGGATGAATTTGCAAACCTCTCTTACTCCTCCCTGGCTGCTCATGCCACGCGGCTAGTACAACAGCGCTTCTGCCAGAACGACGACATATACAATATTGCCCCTAGTCGACTCCACCAAGCTTCGCTGATTGCGAGCCTACTGCGATACCAAGTACTACTTCATGCTGCGGAGCAGATGTACCAGCGGGTGCTACCTGGGTACGAGAAAGCGCTTGGAGCGGACCACACATCGACTCTCGACACTGTCCACTGTCTCGGGGTTCTATTTGAGGACCAAGGCAAGCTGGACCAGACAGAGCGGATGTACCAGCGGGCGCTAGCTGGGAGGAAGAAAGCACTCGGAGCGGGCCACATATCAACCCTTGGAACTGTTAACAGTCTCGGGATTCTTTATAAGAAGCAAGATAAGCTAGATCAGGCAGAGCTGATGTACCAGCGGGCACTATCTGGATATAAGAAAGCGCTTGGAGCGGACCACACGTTGACTCTCAACACTGTCCACTGTCTCGGGACTCTATATTGGGATCAAGGTAAGCTAGATCAGGCAGAGCTGATGTACCAGCGGGCACTATCTGGACATAAGAAAGCGCTTGGAGCGGACCACACGTTGACTCTCAACACTGTCCACTGTCTCGGGACTCTATATTGGGCTCAAGGTAAGTTAGACCAGGCAGAGCACATGTGCCAGCAGGCACTAGTCGGGAGAGAGAAAGCGCTTGGAATGGGCCACACAGCAACCCTCAATACTGTCAATAATCTTGGGGTTCTATATCAAGATCAAGACAAACTATACCAGGCAGAGCAGATGTACGAACGGGCGCTATCTGGATATAAGAAAGTGCTGGGAGCGGACCACATATTAACCCTTGGCGTTGTCAATAATCTTGCGGTTCTATATAATTCCAAGGCCAACTAGATCAGGCGGAGCAGATGTACCAACGGGAGATAGCCGGGAAGGAGAAGGGGAAAACTGCTACTGCCTTCTTTCAACGATGAGCTCCATTCAATATCTCTCAAGATATCCTTCCTGGTATTGCTTAAGTCGATTACTGCTGTCAGAGACTGACCGGCGTGCAACCCTAAGTTCCATATCCTCGAGGACAAAGGTGTCCGGGCCTTGGCCCTCGCAGGTCTGTTTCAGATCCAGGCTATTTGCCAACGTAATATCACGCGCCTTCTGATATCGTCCTTGATAATTTCCGGCTAATCCATTATTGTTGTGCACATTACATAGCGTGGGTTCACAGTAGTACCACTAGACATACCGAATATTCGTAGCTGCGATGCACACATCACGAAGATTGTGACTGATTTTGATTGAAGACAAATTGGCCAGGTGCAGAATTGAATAACCGGGCTTGGGGAGGGGTTGTTCCCGCTCATTGTGTTCAAAATAATGAGTAAATGTTCCAGCATGCATGTGAAATATCGTCTCGTGTGTGCAGCTTGGCAAGGAAAGTTGAAGCCAGCTAATAGATCGTCCACGAACTCGGCGCTGGGCCTTCCCCGCACGAGTTGCAGAAATCCACTATGCGGCGGCTGTTTCCAGAAGTATTTGGAACACATTCTGCCGCTCCTTTAGGGCGACAAGCTGCACGAACTAGATTGGGACAGGCAACCCCCATCTCGCATGATGTTATATTGTAATCTGTTGTATCCGCCGCTGCGCAAACTTGCAAGATTCCCGATACACCTGCACCTCGAATTGTGTTCGACTCTTCCAGCCAGCACCGCATGGCACCGTCCGATGTTCGATTCTAATCGATCGGCGAAATCAATAACCCTCGCCTCGGACCGCTGGAGCTTTACGGAAGGTTAAAACTGGCCACAACCCTAGTAGTCAAGTATTACGACATCCTGAATAAGGTCATCGGACCTAATCAAGACAACATATACGCTCTTTCAGCGCATCTAGGAGCTGTTAGGATGTCGGTAAATCTATCCACTAGTCGCTGATGCGGGCAGGAATCAACTGTTTCTCTAAACTAGTCGAGAGGTTTATAGCAAAACCGACACCCGTAGAATCGCCAGAAATAGGTGAGCTACCATAGTTTACTAATCAGGGAAATTGCATCATTGCATGAGCAATTTCAGCTTTCAATCCCATGCCAATGCGATTGGCCGGCTGCTGACTAGGCATGAGATAGATAGGTTCTAGTGACGAGGACTATACTCGCAATAATCTTCATGAGATCATAGATGGTCATCGTGTTTCGACTAGATTCAATTGGTCTCTGGTTGTCAATATTGCAGGACAATCGGTTAAACGTTGCTGGTGATTGGTCCACATCACGTCACCATGAACTCCAGACAGACCGTTGATAGTTATCCGCAGATGTCGGCTTACGCTAGGGCATTTATTTGCAGCGCTCCCCTTGAGATTAATAGGGCCACGCGGATAAGAATTCAAGATAAGTAATATATCGCCGGCTTAGTTTCACACGTCCTCTCAAGCAATTACAAGATTCTGTAACACAACCAAGCGTGATATCTTATTCTGGCATCGCCATGGCGGCTCACATCATTGATACCATCAAAACAGACCACCGAGAGATCGAGGACTACTACAGCAAAATTCTCAATTCCATCTCGGATGAGGAAAAGGTGAAATGGCAAAATCAGTTTACCTGGGAATTAGCCCGCCACTCTATCAGCGAGGAGCTAGTGGTTTATCCCCAGTTTGAGAAAAAGCTCCCTGATGGCCGGGCATTGGCGGATAAAGACCGCAAGGAGCACCAGTCGGTAATTAACCCTGGGTCCAATCTTCCTGATATATTCCGCTAATGATTCAATCTAGGTCAAAGAGCAACTGAAGAAATTCCAGAACATGAAGCCATCCGATCCGGAATTCGAGTCAACCATCAAACACTTGATGCAGGATCTTTCTGAGCATATCAAGGAAGAGGAGAGCCAGGATCTTCCGAAACTAGAAGCCACCCTAAACAAGGAAGAGAGCGAGCACCTGTCCAAGGTGTTTAGCAGGACGAAGATGTTTGTGCCGTCGCGTTCCCACCCTAGCGCTCCAGACAAGCCTCCATTCGAGACTGCGATTGGGCTTATGACTGCCCCAATCGACCATCTGAGCGATCTTTTTCGCAAGTGGCCCAACACCTCTGGCATGCCCAATCCATCGACGAAATAACTTACTGGTGACTCTTCGCGTGCCCAGACTGTTAAGTATATGGCGTCAACGGAGTTGCAACTTCCCTCCACTATCAATGCGACATGCCGTCTAATTTTTATTGCCCAAAAAAAGTCTCCGGTTCTCGGTCAAACTAGAACCTCTCTGCTGTTTGAACATTAAAAAGGCCGTATGTTGTGTATCGGCTCCTTCTAAATGGCATAATTGCACGCGCCCCTGGCGTCGCCTGAAGTGAGTATACCACAAGTTACTAGGACTGCATAGTGCTCAAATCAAAACGATTATCATTATCACACTGGGAATACTAATATGTAACTCCAGTATAACCCTCAGACGTGTATACTCAATAATCGCTTCTTTGTTTCGACTTCTGGAGATCCGAATTGATTTTCAACCGGAATCATTGCGACACTGTGACGCCAGCGTGACCACATATAGACAGTTCCCCGTTAAAGGCAATCATGTCGCCATATATGCGTAAGGTTCAATTTCCACAGATAGTTAAGGATTGAAGTGTTTTCTACAGCATCATCATTTCCATCTTTAGAGTTGAAAGACCGAAGATTACAACATGACATCTCGCATGGGCAAAGAAGGAACATTTGAACGGCCAACGGCCGCTCAGTCCCAAGAAAAACCTGGGTAGGTTTATATATGGCCATATTATTTTCGAAATTGAGCTAGACGTTATAAAAAAGGCTGGAAAAACAGATGACACCGCCCAGTGAAGCCACCAAGCTGGAATCATCTGGAGTCTTTGTCGAATATGTCGGTTCTGGCAAGCTGAAGGACAAGAAGGTCCTTATCACGGGCGGGGAGTGAGCATTTCTTCCCTAGACAGTATGAGAAAAGGATAACTGACGACAAAAATAGTTCTGGGATTGGCCGTTCAGTCGCAGCCATGATGGCAAGGGAAGGTGCTGACATCACTATCACCCATTTACCTGAAGAAAAAGAAGATGCAGAGCAAACCAAGATACTAGTAGAGCAGGAGAAACGGTCATGTTGTCTCATTTCGGTCGATTTGAGTAAATTGGAGAACTGTCGGAAGGTGGTTGAGGAGCATATTTCCAAGTACGTCTGGACGTGATCTTCGGGATAATCTGTTCTCTACTAAAACTTGGTTTCAGGTTCCAAAGGTTGAACGTTCTAATCAATAATGCCTCCCAACAAAACATGTGCAAGGATTTTGCGCAGATTGATCTTGGCCAGGTCCAAACTACTTTTCAAACAAATATTATCCAGATGTTTGCTATGACAAAATATGCTCTGCCGCATATGTCCAGAGGCGACTCGTAAGTGCAAGCGTTCTCAAATTAACCGCGGACGCTTAAGTCTAACCATTGCAGCAATAATCAATACAACTTCTTTGGTGGCGTTTCGAGGTTCTGCCTCAATGGTGGACTACGCAGCGACCAAGGGTGCGATAGTATCGTTTACCAGATCCTTGGCACAGCAGTTGAAGGATAAGGGAATCAGAGTCAACGCTGTGGCGTAAGTGTATCACTTGTACTTCTGATCTAGGGCTGATTTTAATTCCTCAGCCCCGGCGCGGTATATACACCTATCCAAGTGGATACTAGGAACGCCAGAGAAATGGAGGAGTTCGGTGCTAAGTCGTCGATGGGACGACCGGGCCAGCCTAGTGAAGTCGCAACAAGTTTTGTCTTCCTGGCTAGCAAAGAAGCTACGCTTTTCTGTAAGACTCCACCCCGGCCACGTAAATGCTATGAGCACCTCTCACAAAGATATAGACGGGCAGGTGATGCACTGTTACCCTCTCGGAGACTAGTCGTCAAACTAAGGCCTTCGGATGTATGGGCAAATGCAAAATCTGAAAAAGAGAATAATAAAAAGAGCTGGCTCGTGCTTTAAACAAACGTGGATGCCGAAGGATCTAGTCAATAAGCACAAAATGCCAAAAAAGTAAATATTCAGAGACTTTAGCAAACGTCGCCAATGCATACTTCACGGAAAACGCACAGATTAGGCTGTGCATTTTCAAAAAGGCAAAAAGAAACAAGCCATGTCACCAGGATTCGTCTAGTCATACGCTGGAATGTTTGTTAGACTTGTCTTCAAAGACCAGTTACAAGGAAGCTTACCGATAACCACTTCACCATGACATCTTATTCTAAAAATGTAATATTTGCTAATATAAGTCACTCTTCATGTGGGAGTTATCGTAGACTAAGTAACTAGAGGCACCTAGGGATTACTATAGAATCAAACTGATTACTGGTGCTTTCCTACCCTGGTCCTGTGTGTGAGTTGAAGTTCTCGTACGTGGTTCCAGTGTTATCTAGGGATTGTTGCCCTAAACCCTATGTATGTGAAGCCAGCGCAATACCTGGTCTGGTTTGAGGCCATACATGTTAATTGTTTTCAAGTTAACTGAACCACTTTAACCCTGTTCCATTGAAAATATCCCGATAACATTATTAGATCCATTCTCACACATCCATACCAATTGAACCAGTCTGCTTTGAGAAATAATAAGCCTCTATACATAAATGGTGTTTGGCACTATCAGCACTAAAATGTGTCGGCTAGTTGTAGGGCAATTCTGGGTCGCATTTTCTAAGCCCGATTAAGCTGGCGTCGGCGGCTTAAAGTTGATGTTCCGTGAGTCTATACTACAATAAGCCCACTGAAACGTAGTGTAAAATGCTACTGTGGTTAAGCATGAGAAGGGACAGTCACCCGATGGACAGAAATGCAGGCTCGTTGATTAATTCAGTTCTTACGTTTCATCAGGTAGCTAAAGTATAAATGTTTTAATTCGCGCCAGACAGAGTATCGATGAGTTCTATCTATGATTCTCTAGGCGATTATTAACTACAAATACACCGTCTCTCTTATTGAAAATTTAGTACCATTTGCGGACGTTGGTTGTATCCTCAAATCAAGACATCGAACAGAATGGCTTTTCTTCGTGGATTTGCGGCAGCCACAATCCTTGCTGCTACCACAGCAGCAGGAACTGGAAAACGGGGTGCTGCTTATAACAACAACAATGACTACGGTGATGCGACCTATGCGAACATGCTCTCCAACTATTCACAAGTCACTTGGGGATATGACTGGGGCTTTCCGTCGTACAATCTCTCCTCTAACCTTGAATTGTATCTTCTTCTCTTTCTTCCCAGCCAATGATTGATTCAAAAATAAAGTCTTAACGTATTGAACAGCGTTCCCATGCTTTGGGGCCTTCCCAGCGGCGACGACTCTAGCTGGACAGACGCCGTGCAAACCCCCGGAACAAAAAATATCCTCGGATTCAACGAGCCAGACCTCACCTACTCCGGATCCGCTAATATCCTGCCCGCAGACGCCGCTCAAGGCTATCTAACCTATATGCAACCCTTCAACGGCACCGTTCGAATCGGAGCGCCAAATGTTCTCTGGAACAACTACGACAGCTCGTCTTCCGGTGGCGATTACAGTTCCCGGACATGGACAAGCTATTTCCTGGGGAACTGTACCGAGTGCCACTTCGATTTTGCATGTATACACTGGTACCAGGACTGTGAGCCGGGTAATGGGCAATCCGGTGCGGATTGGTTTATGAGCAATGTGACGGATGCATACAACACGCTCAACCTGCCCATCTGGATCACGGAGTTTCAGTGCTATGGAGATGACAGTCAGCAAGCGACGTTCTTGGATGATGTGATACCTTGGTTGGATAGTCAGGATTATGTTGAGAGATATGCTTACTTTGGCGTGTTTCCAGATTATCTGCTGAATGATGCGGGGGATGCTCTTAGTGAGGCGGGACAGGCTTATACTTCAGCATAATTCTCATCGTGGATTGCTGTTTGATATATACCATATCACCAAGTTTTCAATTGCCTAAATAGTAAATCTCTCAAGACACAGTTAGAATTCAACTGTTTATACAGTAATTCAATGCTATCTCATTTATACTGGTCATAAAAAAGACAGCCCAGTTGTCTACAGATTACAACCAACGACTACATATATGATTACTTGTTGACATCTGTTTCTGAATTCACAAAATAAAGATATCACTTGGCGCCTCAGTGGATTTACCAAATTTTCAACAAAGACGTTAAAAGTTTAACATTAAGGATCAAATGTATTTAAACCATGTTTCCTGCTACTGATCATATTTCATTCGAATCCATTGGTGTGAGAGGTTAACATACAGTAATTGATTTTAAAATATTTATAGATATATTAATATACATACAATATAATCCTAGTTTCATCAGCTGTAGGCTAAATGTATATGAATTCTCTTGATATCTTGCATTACGTGTGGAGGCTGTCAATTCTTAAGTGATGCGACAATCCATTACACAGCCAGCTCAGTTAGACAAAATACACCATGGCAACTTAAAACAGATTTCGTCAACATTGAGTTAAAGCACCTGAAATTTACGAGGGGAGAACTCAGTGATAATAAATCCTCAGGAGGAATATCCCTATGGGGAAGAAGAAATGGTTTCCCATGAAATAACACTAGGGGATATTGTTAAGGTGAAGAATCCGATGGACATGTCTATTAGTCACGGTCTCTATCGCTTTAACAGACTTCAAAAAGAGCCAAGCTGCAATTTGTCAAAATACATAACCAACTGTTTAAACCAATGATGAGATAATCCACACTTAGTCATCCCTCCATCCACCCTCAGCTGAAGCTTTATTGTATTGCAACGGAATTTTGTCCTGTGTAATGTCATTTACGAATGAAAAAAGTAAAATGATCCTTCGACTTGTCGTGGCATGATCTTGAACCGTCCTACGATCCTCTTACTTACAAACCGGGAATCCGACAAAATCACGAACCCCGCAGGAAGGAATTGCTTCGTTGAACCTTCTTTTTCTATTGCTGGTAATCGAAAGCAGCGGTCAAGGTGAAAAAAAAAAATAAAAATAAAATAAAAACGAGAAAAAAACGACGGAACAACAGCCCTTGCTTTGAGCATGTGCACTTGCAAAAGAAAAAGCGGGGACGCGCTGTGGTTATTGCATGAACTTTCATGTATTTGTAACATGTTACGGAGCAGTTTGTCAGGCATATGATTAATACGCGTGTTTTGCATAAATGCTGGCTTTTCTCAAGTAGAATTTTATTTTTGTTATTGGGAAGATATCAAGAGAGGAAGCATTTTACAGAAGAGTGTGGTAATCTTGTAAATAGAGAGTTCCATCACTCGCCTCAATATGAAATAGACCTCCGCAACTGCGCCAGAGGTGAGCAAGCTGATCATTACTGGTCTATATACATAGATGCTTCTGTCTTTCTTTCTTTCTTTTTTCACCAGTCAAGATATTGAGTAGACAAACTAACCAACTGCAGCAATAAAAATGCCATGTTGCTCGGCGAATACGTCACGTCCCTGAAACACTTTTTAAGTTTCAAGGAAAGATGAATGTCACCTCGTCCGCCCCTTGAGAGGTCGTTTGGCTAATTAGGATGGTTGAAACAAATAAGACGTAGTCCGTGTTTAAGCATGAAAGGTTGGCTTAAGTACGCGCTAGGGGATGATGATTATGGCGTCGGACGCCACACGCAACGCAAAACTGCCCAAACGTGTAATTAAATTAACAAGCTTCGTGGCGGGCGAAAAGGTGGATACATATCCGATAAATTCAGCGTGTATCCGAATTTTCGACAACGACTACATCATTACAAATTCTAGAGCGTAGAACCAGTTCCATAGGCAGCTCAGCAGTTTCCGGTTTTTACGGATGACAGACCATAGCAAGGGCCTCTTAGAGTATTAGGCAGTGCTAGCTAGGCGAGCTGCTACCAACTGCTCATAATGCTAAGCCTTGAGAGTCTCCACGGCGTGCAACGTGGAGTTACTGTCCGAGGACTCCGGAAGCGCACCCAGTTGCGAAACTTACGCGTCAAGGGGATTGATACAGTTAAAACACCGAGAGACACATGCTGGAAGCTGAAGCACAGCGACGATATATTTCCTACTTAGGAAACTAGCTGCGCTAAGATTAGAAAAGAGGGTTATGCTAGCCTATAAGTGGCTAGCGCTGTCATCATTTCTATAATAGAAACTGCACGCTGATTGGCCACGATTTCATAAACAGCAGAGCCAGCCAATAGCAGTGCTTCAGCCCCCACGAATAAGCCCTTTGGTTCTCTGTGAGATTTCCATGTAACGTGACAATACCGCGCTAGCCGTGTTGGACCTTCTTTCACGGCCTGGAGTTATTCTTAGTACTACAACTACAGACTTTGTTTAATACGTAATATTACATTTTGGATAATGGCCGATCCAGCTAGGCGTGCGAGCCGAACGTGATGTTATGATGGTCCTGGGAATGAGTGGAAATGGGCTTGTGAAGCACAATAGGAGTGTAGCATTCGCTTCGAAATCGCAAAGCAATGACTGCATCGCACAGGGTCCCATTGTCCGGCCTGTTTGGCCTGACTGTATTGCAATTCACAACCTTATGCAGTTGTAGTTGATCATAATAACAAGCCTTGATCATCGCTGCAGAGCGCAGACGCTCTCCACCAAAAAGCCCCGACGGGCTCATAAGGCGCTTGGTGATTAGCGACCATCTGGTGGGAAATTAGCTAGGACCCAGCAGCGCTCTTCAGGCTTCTCGACGTTCAATGTTCGCGATGCAGACGGGTTCTAGCCAAAGTTTCCAGCGTTGCGTTCTGCAAAATGACTGTGGGGGGGCATGGAGTCAGCCTGGTACGATTGGGTATGGGGTACGCCGTAAAACAAATACGCATATTTTCGCCTCAAAAATACACATCAGCATTTCTCCCCCTTGCTTACCGTAATCGAGCATAGCAGCATGCCGATCCTCTCAACCTGACGGTCAGCCTCGGTATTAATACCGCCCGCTGGTTCGGTATACGCCGTACCTGTCTATCGTATCGTACTATCGTGGCAGTTCCTTCGTACACGCACTGCATCCACACTAACGCTATAGCCCTCACGGCTCATGAGCTTGTCCTGGATAGCGCCACTAAAATGTCCACCAGCGCGATCATCAGTCGCATGGCCCCTCGATATAAAGCCAGAGGGCTCGCCTTCAACTCGCGTCCCTTTTCCTTGACCGAGTTTGATCGCCATTGAAACAGTTTGTGTTCGGTTTGGAGGTACGTTGTCCGCTCCCCAAACATCGCTCCCTATATCACCTGTATAGTCCGGCCATCTTTATAAAAGATTGCTGCATTGGCTCTTCCGATCCACCGGAACAACGTGGCAGACAGACAAACATAGCCGCATTCCATCCCCGATGCTGACTCTGGACTTTATCCAACAGTAATACTTACTCACCGACAAACCGGAGTCTTCAAGGTATTCAGGCCCCCCCACCCGGCCATTCCGTGGCATTTTTTTTTCTCCCCTCCCTCTGCTGTCAAGGTGCTCTTGATCATTTTGGATCTCATCTCCTCAAGAATGCACCAAACGGCAGGTCGTCCGCTACATTATTTCCTGAGTGGAGCAGAGCGATGTTGCCCACTGTAACCTAATCCATCGACTTGTCGATCCGATGCTAACTTAAATGCCTGGTATAGGCTCGTCTTCGGACTACTTTTTCATTCCTTTTATCAGTCTCTCCTTACGCCTTCTTCATCATGACGCCGTTCATCGTTCTTTCCCTCTTGCTTACTCTGCTGCCCAAGAGTCATGCTGACTCGACTTTCTCGCCTGCCCGACCCCCGGCCCAGCCTCTGGCTGTCAAGTCGCCTTACCTGAGCGCTTGGCAGTGTGCTGGTAGCGATGGTGGTAACGGCGGTTACCTGACCGGTCAATGGCCTAGTTTCTGGGCGTGAGTACTGCCTGCAAACCATTAATATAGAACTCGACTGATATACCTTTCCCGTAGCGGCGCTACTCTTGGATGGGCTGGTCTCATCAGCGTCGACGGCACTGTCTACTCGTGGATGGGAGATGCTCCCAACTTCCCCACCGCTGACCAGGTCTCCTACAACTACACTAGCTCTTCGAGCACCTACGTTCTCTCTGTCAACAGTGCAGTCCAAGTCACTGCCACTTTCTTGTCTCCTATTACCCCAGATGATTTCAAGCGTCAATCCTTGATTTTCTCCTACCTCAACGTGGATGTCGTCTCTTTGGACGGCAACAGCCACAATGTCTCCCTGTACACCGATATCTCTGCCGGTAAGCTCTTGCTGCTCAATATCTCGACGTACTCCAAACTGTATGAACTCGCCGATTCTAACTCAAGACAGAATGGGTTTCTGGTGACCGCTCCGCTCTTGTTCAGTGGGACTACGACACCAGCGGTGACGTTGCGTACCACAAGATCTACCGCCAGACTCAGCTTGCCTTCTCTGAGGTCAGCGACCAAACCGAGTACGGTAACTGGTGGTATTCGGCAACCTCCGACGATGGATACAGCTACCAATCCGGTGCTGATGTCGATGTCCGCTACCAGTTTGGCAACCATAGCAGCCTTGCCAACTCTGCTGATACTAACTACCGTGCCATCAACGACAACTGGCCCGTTTTCGCCCACGCTTTCGACCTCGGCAGCGTCGACACCACCTCGACCTCGCGTGTCTTCACCATCGGCCTCACCCAACAGGATGCTATCCAGTTCCTCGGTGCTGACGGTGTTCAGGCCCTTCCTTCTCTTTGGACCCAGTACTTTGATGACGAAGTCTCCGCCGTTGTCTTCGCCCAGGGCGATTACAAGAGCGCCAGCGCTGCCGCCGCCGCTGTCGACGCAAAGGTCCAATCTGATGCCTCTGCCGTCAGTGATGACTACGCTACTGTTGCTACTCTGGCTCTCCGTCAGGCCTTTGGCGGTGTTCAACTCGTGGGCACTAACGACACCCACTATCTCTTCCTTAAGGAAATTTCTTCGGACGGCAACGTACAAACCGTAGATGTTATCTTTCCTGCTCACCCTGCCTTCGTTTACACCAACCCAACCTTAATGAAGATGTTGCTTGAGCCATTGTTCGTCAACCAGGAGGCTGGCCAGTACCCCAACAGCTGGTCGATGCACGATCTCGGTTCTCACTACCCCAACGCTACCGGTCACACCGACGGATCTGATGAGCAGATGCCATTGGAGGAGTGTGGTGATATGCTTATCATGTCCCTCGAGTATTACTTGGCTTCCAACGACACTACCTTCCTCAAGGACCACTACAAGCTCCTCGACCAGTGGACCCAGTACCTGATCACCGAGTCTCTGTACCCGTCCAACCAGATCTCTACTGATGACTTTGCTGGTCCTCTTCCGTATGTTGCCGCTTATTTCCGCTTTGATTTGAAAAATTTGAATACTGACTGACTGTTCGTTAGTAACCAAACCAACCTTGCCCTCAAGGGTATGATTGGTATCCAAGCCATGTCTGTTATCGCCAACTTGACTGGTGACACCGCTACTGGAGCCAACTACAGCTCCATTGCCAGCAACTTCATCACCCAGTGGCAGACTCTTGGCTTCAACAATGACGACAGCCCCGCCCACGCCACCCTCAACTACGGCAATCAGAGCACTTGGGGTCTTTTGTACAACTTGTATGGTGACAAGGCCCTTGGCTTAAACCTCGTCCCTCAGTCCGTCTACGACACCCAGAGCGCCTTCTACCCTACTGTCAACGCCACCTTCGGTGTCCCATTGGACACTCGTCACACATTGACCAAGAGTACGTATCCTGTCTGGATTCCATCTATTACTACCTTCTAACATGACTTTTCCCCATAGGTGACTGGGAATCCTGGATTGCCACTGTCTGTGACGACACCGTGCGTGACATGATCTACAGCTCGCTCGCCTACTGGATCAACAACACCCCCACCAACCACGCCATGGGCGACTTGTTCGACACCGTGACTGGTGACTACTCCATGGGTCCCTTCATCAACCGACCCGTCGTCGGCGGTGTCTTTGCCCAGCTTGTTCTTGGTATGGGTCTGTCTGCCCAGACTGCCCTGAAGGCCGCTGGTGTCGCTTAAATTCCGTTCGGTTGACGGTATCCGAAAATATACCGCTGTATATATATATAGACCATTGTTTGTGACATGTCAATATATTTTGCTGTATAAAGTTGTATTGCCTACATTATTATTATTTCCCAATGACATCTGGATGATATAGCTTCATTTGAAGCTTGCACGTGTTATTCTTGAATTTCCTATTCATCAACTAAACCAAAACCAAAATACTACATAGATGATACATCAAAAATATTAAAATATTAAATGCTACAATTTACTACTCCGTGCGTATGTAGCATATCACACATACCAGCAAATTCAATGCATACTCGCCAAGACGTAAATACCCTCCAATCAACTCTCAACATCCTCAAAAAATTCCGCGCACTAGCAGTCTGGCAATGGCAACGTGCCTGTCGATCAATCCAAAAGCGGGGATTTTATTCGTACCCACTCAAATAATACATAATAATACAGAGCACATAATAATAATTTACACCGAGGACCATCGAATGAGGTCAGACATCCAACAACACCAAAGAATTGAAAAAGGGGGGTGCCCCTGCAGATCACGTAGCGAGTATTATGTTACTACGCAGTACGTAGTACTAGGAAGCTGGTACAGTACAATACTGTATAAATTGTATTAATTATACGATGGGCTGAGATAGATACATAGCCCCCAGGCTAAACTTTCAAAATGTTAAACACATTTATGTAGAGTTATCATCATATAGACTATGTTTTTATGGGTATAGTGTATACTTCGGAAATTATTACGCCATGGATTAATAGCACTACGGATATATAAATACCGTAGAAGTATCGAAGCTGTGGGCTTCGTTTGTTTTCGATTTGATGCAACTGGGTTATCAATTGGTCAATCAGACTGCAGTACATACATGTAAGCTTATTATTGTTGTCAGTACTCGCTGCTGGTTCCTGCTATGTACAGACCGGTCAGATAAAAATATATGAAATGGATGTATTATCATTTCCCATACGGAAATTCTTGCGAAATCTGCCGTTACATCCGAAATTAATCACGTCCCGGTTTGTCGCGTTTTCCACATTCGGAAACCCAAACGACCCAGACGTCAGGGCAAAAAAACCCCCCCGAAATTTTGGTAGCCAAGGAAAGAGTCAAGTAAACAGTACATGAATTTAATAGTCCTTACAGACAGAACCTGGATACGTACTGAATTTATACCTGTTTCATTTTTTGTAATTTTCTTTTTTAAATAAAAGAGCCTTGTTATGATGTATCCAACTGTGGCGTTGAGCTAGAATTCAACGATGCTACGCACTTGAACTCTGGGCACGTAGATAAAAAACACGCTATTAAAGCTACAAAAACATCAATCAACCAAAATTGAATTGATATGTCAGACTGGAGACTGTGGCGACTACATCTTCAATAATAGTTAGAATTAAGCTATGAAACGAATGTAGGATAGCATGACCCTTTCTTTTTCTTTTTAGGAATGCCACAATGTACCAATAGCATACCACGGTCCAAACCTACATGTTTAAACAATTTAAGCATATCTATAGATTGCATTCTACATATTTTCAACGTTGACAGAAGTGAAAAGTATGTTGAAGAAAGAGGAGACATTTCTGACCTTCAGTGAAAAAAACCGAAGGGCCCCGTTGAGAGTCGGTTTATTTTGTGTTTTATACCGAGAGACAAAAAGTTGTTTTTACACATACGAGAAGGGTGTATTTGTCACAATACCTTGAATAAGAATACTTTGCTGTCGGGTTCTGTGGAATCACGTGGCCGAAGGAGGTCAGATATTTCCTATTTTGGCAATTCCTGGGGCGTTTTGCTTTGAGTCCGCCAGCCAACTGCTCAAAAATTTTGGCTGTTTGTACTCAAATATTACTGAAGCCGTTCATACTTTGGCTTCTTGTGAGTAATGAACTCGATCAAATAAAACTTGGCAGTCACACAGTCGTATTGGGTTGGAATGTAGGCGGGCATTCCAGAAATGTGATGGGTTTTTTTTGTTTTGAGATGGCATTCCTCGGAGAAGGAGGCCGATAAACGCGTAGCTTTACCATGCAGTATTTTCAAAAGGTGTATCATACGTTTTAATCGAAATACACACAAAAGGAAAAATAAGGAACAGAAAAATATGTAGAGACAACCACGTGGGAATAATACCTACATATTGCTTAATCGCCGACACCTAGAGTCTCGGAAAATATTAAACACCATGTAGGTGTTAAAGTCTGGTACGTAGTACTAACATTGAAACATTCTTTCGATGTTTGATCACAAGACTATCAGGAAACTTGGCTCAGACTTAACAAACACTGTTAGTCTCGAGGTCGCGGGGAAAGATAGACCTTGTTTGTGGCGAATAAACGCATACTAAACACCAAGGAATGAGACAAATGCGAGCCAAGGGTCTAGAGCTTTGCGAGGCTATCCATATATAAGGTCTAAAAGTGTTCTCTATAGACCATACCTTCAACTTTCTCCGGCACTGTTCAGTAAGAAGAACGGAAAAGAAAAACCATGAAGACAACGTACACATACCCCCTGATAACCTTCCTCTCCCTCACCCTCTCTTCGCCCGCATTGGCATCCAAATCAAAATCAACCGCCACCTTCGACACCGCTTACGACGACCCTTCCCTCTCCTTATCCACCGTGACCTGCTCCGACGGCGAGCATGGCCTGGTCACCCGCAAATACAAGGTGATCAGTGACCTACCCACACGCAACGTCGGCGGTTCGCCCACTGTCAAGGGCTGGAATGATCCCAACTGCGGGGTCTGTTATGCATTAACTTACAACAATACCAAAACGGTTAACGTGTTGGCGATAGACTCGGCGGTGGGCGAGTTTAATGTCGCGCTGAGTGTTTTGAATGAGTTGACTGATGGAAATGGGGAGGATTTTGGGAGTGTGGATGTTGAGTATGAGTTGGTCAGTGGGAAAGAGTGTGGGATGCCGGCGAAATAGATCAACCGATGGCAATTATGATAGGGTCGATGTTCTCAGGTAAATAGTGAAATGAATTTCCTTTTTTTATTTTTTTAAAAAAAAAATTATGACTGGGCATGTCATCTTCAATTAATTGATATTGAATAGTTCAAAAGCTCAGGGGTAGGTTCAAATAGGTAGTAAATTCCTTATACACATGCTGTTCGCTGACGCCATATTCTGCTTTTGATATCAACAAGGTCAAATACTCATATAACTCCGAAAAAAAAAAAGAAAAATCACTTCTTCCATCCTTCCACCTTTTTCCTCCTCTTGTCAAACGATTGTCCGATCGCCGCACCGTCGTCACCTCTTGGTCCATCTTCAGTTAAGCGTCGTTTCCTACTCTTCTCCAACGCCCCATCTCTAGAGCTACCTGTCGTTCGCTTGGTAAGTCGCCCAATTCGGTCTGCTCCTTCACCGAGTAATCGGAACTCCTCGCCGCCGAATCCACCGGCGCGCGGTCCCTCGCGTGCCTGTCGCTTGGCACGATCTTTCTTGCTCTCCTTGGGCAATCGCACAAAGTTGGATTCTTCATAAATGCGTCGCTCGGTCTCGCGCTCTCGGTCTTGTTTAGAGATAACTTGTCGTCCGCCGCGCTGGATCGTACTTCCAATACTAGGCTCGGCCATGGGCGCAGATGACATCTCCGTAGAGACGAATTCGTCGATGACGCTAGACTTTTTAGAGAGCCTATACCGATCACGATTGCGCTCGCGGCTTTCTGTCGTTGGCAAGGCAGTAGGCTTAATTCTAGGGGGTCGGTAAATGCCGTCTGATGATTGCTCCTTTTTGTTCTTGGCTTGTGCTTTAGACTCTCTCTCTGGCTTCTGGATGGTTTTGGAAAACGCCGAGATGTTAGGTCGATAAGCCATCTCGTCAATCTCTTCATCCTGGTCATCATCAGACTGACTACCATCGGATTCGGAGCCCTCGGAATCTTCCTCTTCCTCGGATGTACCTGCATCCGCGGCCTTCCCGCTTTTCTTCACAGCCGATTTCGATTGAGGTCGCGAGGTCCTCTCGGCATCATCTGCAGCCTTGACCACCTTGTCAATCTGGTATTTCAACCTCCCTTCCAACGGCCGCACGCCTCTGTCCAAGTACACGCGTAGTTCGACCAATTTCTTAACAATCTCCTCGCTTGAGACTTTTCCCTGATCGCGATTGCGCACTCGATGCAGCTGATCCAGCATGAGAAAAACTAAATTTTGCATATATGAAAGCAGTATTTCGCTCTTTACGTCGAGTAAAGAGATGCCATCTGTAGGCGGGACAATCGAGGACCCATCATTCTCTTCGGAGGAAGGAAGTGACGTTGATGCGCTGGTGAGGCATGTCGTCAACGTCTCGAGGATGGAGGACAAGTCTGCAATTTTCGCTTCGGTAGTACTGGTAGTCGTAATTGTCGCCATGGCGTGGAAATAATCGAATCTGTTGCAAGTGAGAAAATTCGGCAGCGACGAAAATTAGTATCTTATCGGACTGCTGATTCGAGCTTATCGGCACGTGATTAGCCCACTTTTATGTGATTTCGAGTTTTAATTGGCCAATTTAGCCGTTACCAAAGCTGCCAGGGTAAAACGCCGTACAGAGGAGAGCTAGTTGCTGAGGATCTGAGCCCCAGCGTGTTATTAATTTTCCTAGCATTTTGTAGTGAAAGAGGTAAGTTCTGAGACATGTCTTCAGCCAAGTAGACTAAAATAAGCGAGTAAAACCTTCTGCAGCGATCGTCGGCACTGCCGGACACAGCTGTGTCACGTGATGAGCTAGGAACACGGACACGTTTGAGCAGCTGCCCCCAAGAGCCTCTTTCTTGGTCAGTTCGTACTCCTTTCGACCCAATGGCACACTGCTAGAGCCATCTCTGTAATGAGTAAAGCTGCTAGCTATCGGAATTTTTTCTATTATTCTTGCAGCCTTTGAGTCTTCTACATCGCATAGAGTCACTGGCTGGCTCGGTGAGTATTGTGAAACCACATCAAAAAGATGCCAACTTGCCAAAGCTCAGCAGCGACTAACTCGCATGCATCACTAGTAATTCACCAACACAACATGCCTTCCTCAAGGCGGACATTGCTCTTGTCCTCTCTACTCTTGTCGTCCTCCTTCACTTCGGCTTTTTATCTTCCCGGTGTCGCGCCGACGTCGTATGATCTCGGACAGGCCGTGCCGCTATTCGTGAACCACCTTACACCTGGCATCGCAAGACAGGACGACCAACTCCATGCCGTGCTCTCATACGATTATTACAACCCGATTTTCCATTTTTGCCAGCCCAAGGATGGACCACGCGATGTGCGCGAGTCGCTAGGCAGCATCATTTTTGGCGACCGCATTCGCACCTCGCCTTTCCAGTTATCCATGGGCCAGAACGAGACGTGCAAAGCTGTCTGCGAAGAAGTGACGTTTGGTCCTCGCGATGGACGATTTACAAACAACCGCATCCGCCAGGGCTACAACATCAACTGGCTTGTGGACGGACTGCCGGCGGCCATGTTGAACCTGGACCCCATCTCGCATGCTGAGTTTTACAACCCGGGTTTTAGTTTGGGAAACATTGACGATAATGATCAACCGACATTGAACAACCATTTCAATATTATCATCGACTATCATAAAGTTGGTCTTCCTCGTCAGGAAAAGAAGTACAGGGTTGTCGGCGTTTTGGTTCAGCCTGCTTCGCGCGGCAATTCCTTCATCGAGAGCTCCGGCCAAGTCGACTGCGGCGAGGGCGGTGTACCCATGATCTTGAGCGAAACAGAAGATACCAAGGTTACCTGGACATACAGCGTTTACTGGAAAGAGTCGAATACCGCTTGGGCCACTCGATGGGACAAATATTTGCACGTGTTTGATCCGAAGATTCATTGGTTTTCATTGATCAACTCCTCCGTCTTTGTGGTATTCCTTGTCGGTATGGTTAGTATGATCCTTATTCGCGCTCTGCGGAAAGACATTGCGCGATACAACAGACTTGATCAGATCAACTTGGACGACCTCAATGGCACTTCTGTGGTCGAGGATGGCATCCAGGAAGACTCGGGGTGGAAGTTGGTCCACGGCGACGTTTTCCGTTGCCCCAAGAGCCCGCTGCTGCTCAGTGTCATGCTGGGTAATGGTATACAGTTGTTTGTCATGACCGCTGTTACCGTTGCCTTTGCCCTTTTTGGTCTGCTTTCTCCGGCAAACCGAGGTTTCCTCGGCACTACGATTCTCATTTTGTATACGTTGTTCGGATTCATTGGTGGCTATGTTTCTTCTCGTACCTACAAGTCCTTTGGTGGTGAAGCATGGAAGCGCAACATTGTCATGACGCCCCTACTTGTTCCGACCATGGTCTTTTCGTGGTTCTTCCTTTTGAACCTGTTCGTGTGGGCCAAGGGCTCTAGCGGTGCTGTTCCGTTTACGACCATGCTTGCAATGATCGTGATTTGGTTTGTGATTAGTCTTCCTCTGAGTTTTGCAGGTAGTTGGCTCGGATTCAAGGGACAGGTATGTATTTGATGGCATTGGATATCATGGATTGATTTTCTAACGGCCTTCTCTAGCCCTACGAACCTCCAACCAAGACCAACCAGATTCCTCGACAAATCCCTCCCCCCACTGGCACTCTACGCCCCATCCCGTCGCTTCTGCTCACTGGCATTTTGCCGTTTGGCGCTATCTTTGTTGAGCTCTATTTCATCATGAACTCGCTCTGGACCAGCAAGATCTACTACATGTTCGGTTTCCTGTTCCTCTGCTACGGACTGATGATCATCACCACGGCGGCTACGACGGTCCTACTGGTGTACTTTATGCTGTGTGCCGAAGACTACCGCTGGCAGTGGCGTGCGTTCAACGGCGCTGGTATGACTGGATTCTACGTGTTTATGAACGCACTTATTTTCTGGGTCACTCGTGTCAGCTTTGGCGGTCTCACTGGCGCTGTGCTATACATGGGGTATTCCGCCTTGATTGGTTTCTTGGTCTATATTCTTACTGGTATGTCTCTCTCCTCTTTTATTGGTGCTCTGGCTAATGTTGGCCCCATTTAGGTACCATTGGATTCTGCGCAAGCTGGATGTTTGTGCGGAAGATCTACGGATCCATCAAGGTGGACTAGAAACCTTGACAACCACGCACATGTTCTACATGTCTCCTACAATCTCGTGTGAATTACACACCAAGCTTTGACGGCCGAGCTTCTTGAGATGTTTTGAGATACCTCCGAATCGCTGAGCCTGGGCGTTTGTATTGATGATCGATATCTTTGATTACATGTATTTCTCCTATATATTTATTTTCTTTGGGCAGCATTGTTTGGAGTGCGATGTACGAAGGGTATGAAGCGGTGTAAATAGACGACGCAAATATACTTGCTTTTAGTATCTCTCTCGCAACAATAAACATACAAACTAGAGTCTATGCAATCGTACATTGGAACTTTGTTATACATCGAAATGTCATCATCGTGCAGCGGGCTGGCGATGTGCGGGCCCAGCGGCCAATCAGCCAGGGGGGCGCAGCATCGATGCTTCTAGCCGGCGTCTCTCTTGCCTTTCTTGCCTTTCTTGTCCGTCACTGACGAGTCACTCTTCTCCCCCAACACAACTCAACTCCTGCTCATTGCTCAGCCTGGCCGCCATTCTTCTCTCTTGACCCATTGTCTGGTTTCGTCTTTGACTGTGCCCTGTCGACTCTCTTATATTACCCGTCGCTGTCAGTGTCTGTTCGCGCCGGCCCCCCTCGCTCCCCACCGCCCCCGACAAGCTCGCGGACAAGCCCGACAATAATCTAGATACCAGTGTGCCCTTCCACCACGAATTGCAATTCCTGCGACTACCTCAATATACTGCTTGCTGGGATTATCCGGGAAAACACCATTGGTTCTGAGTCACCCCCGCTCTATATTCTGTCACCTCCTCTAAGCGCCCACCGCATCCTTTATCTCCCCGAAGCTGCCCCGCGTCGCTGTTGACAGTGGACACTATCAGTATTGCCCACCAAAGAACGATCTGCGAAGATTGCGCGATAGACTTGGATACTGTTTCTTTTCTTTTTCCTCCGATATACGTGATAGCGCGAAAACTTCGCATTCCGGATTGATCAACCTGTTGAGGATCTGCAGTCCGTGCTTCTCTTTCAATTCATCACAATCATGGGTCAAAAGTATGTGTTTCACCTGTTATCTCCTGCCCCTTTTTGCTCTATATTCCTGGATAGAAGGACGGCATTTTGCTACCCTGGCTATATGCGCCGCCATGGCTACTTTGTACATGGCTACATGACTAACCGGAATGCGTCACGTGCAGACAGTCGAAGCTCTCTCCGAAGCAGCTGGATGAGTTGGTCAAGGTGACCCTCTTCGACAAGAAGGAGCTGCAACAATGGTATAAAGGTATGGGGAAATTCATTGAATTTTAACATTATTTGGATGGAGATGTTCTGACTTGCTTTTGGTGACCAGGCTTCCTGAAAGACTGTCCCACCGGACACCTGAACAAGGAGGAGTTTCAAAAGATCTATCGCCAGTTCTTCCCCTTTGGTGACCCGTCTTCGTTCGCCAACTATGTCTTCCGCGTCTTCGACTCGGACAATAGCGGGACGATCGACTTTAAGGAGTTTATTTGTGCGCTATCAGTAACCTCGCGTGGAAACGTAGAGGACAAGTTGGATTGGGCATTCCAGCTTTACGATATCGATGGTGACGGGAAGATTAGTTATGACGAGATGCTTGCCATTGTGGAAGCCATCTACAAAATGGTAATTTGCCTTCTTCTCCAACAGACAATTGCAAGACTGCTCTAACAATGCGCTTGTGTAGGTCGGTTCCATGGTCAAGTTGCCCGAAGATGAAGACACGCCGGAGAAACGGGTAAAGAAGATTTTTGGGCAGATGGATAAGGACGAGAATGGCAGTTTGGATATGGAAGAGTTTAAAGAAGGCAGCAAGCATGACCAGACGATCGTCAGCGCGCTGTCTCTTTATGACGGCTTGGTGTAGACCACCTACGCCGTTCGTTTTTCTTTTCTTCTGCCCATATACCATACGCTGTCCCGGACTCATGATCAAACCATTTGCCGTGCTACCCTGTTTTTCATTTGTCGTTGGTCCTTTCTCTTCTCTCGCATTTGACGCTCTGATTGTATCGGTGTTCATGTGGCTGTCTGGTTATGAATTTTCTTTTGCCTCTCATGTTGGTTTACTGTTACGCCACTCCCCTACCCCCGGCGAATGCAAATCTGTGTTTGATTCTTGAAGAGCTGCGGGACTAGCTGTTAAAAAAAAACCGGAGAACTGCCTGGCCCAGGTGGTTGTTATACCCCTATGTTGTTGTATAAGCAGCATGCACACACACACACACACACACACTTAGAGTTGGACAATTCAATTGGAGATGTGTTTTTTGGAATACTCGAAATATAATACTACGTACAATAAAAGGAACACTAATGTACCTCGGCTCTTCAATTGCAAGAGCCTCAGCTGACCAGACCTGCCCGATCGGGACAAGCCCCGGCGCATTATTGCGAATCCCCACGGCCACCTAAGAAACCGCCGCATCGCATCTCACCCGTTCCGTTGGGGCGGGTAACACATCACCTTGTTGAAAGTGCCATTTCGCAGCTGAACCCCTCGTATTCGAAGAAGCGCTGACACTGAGTCACGAAAAAGGGCGCGTGCCTGGGCCTGGCTATGCAGGTGCACTGCTGCTGCTGCTGCTTGGCCAGATCCACATATTATTTTCCCGCGAAGAGAAAAAAGGGAGAAGAAAGAAAGAAAGATATGCCGTAACAGTTTAAGCTACTCGACAACGGCCGGGCGCGCACGTGTGTGTGGTTGTACTGCTGAAAAAGAGACATAATTATTATTATTCAACGAAACTCAGGATTCCAGCCAGCTTTGGGACGCCATGGTCGGTGTTCCTAGGAGCAAAGGCTGTCAGAACTGCGTTTCGAAGCGATTCAAGGTGCGTGTGTTTTCAATTTTCAATTTGTAGGATTTTAGTGGTGTTATACCTGGAGAATTCATCCTCGAGTTTATATCAATTCTATGTTGGATACGACGTGTTGCCGTCTGAGCGCTTTCGTTTTCGTATATACTTGGTTCTCTGTTATTGTGCTGTCTCTCTCTTTTTTTTTTTAAATGGGGGATGCTGATTTGATATCAGTGCGACCAGACTCGTCCTCAATGCAAGCGATGCATTGAACGAGGCCTGACATGCCCGGGATATGCCCGCGTGTTCAAGTTTCAAAATGAAGGACCTGCGCTCCAGCAAAGGTACAACCGGGGTGGCGGCGAGCCATCGTCCGCTCGTAAAGCAGCAGCGCAATCATTGACTTTCCCCGAGTCAGAGACCAGCGGCGCTGGTGCTGGGTCTGAGAGACCACTAGACGATGAACGCCCCCAGGGGTTACGTCGGCAAAAAGGGTATTATATGAGAGAAGGGCGCCGGACTAATTTCCAGTACAAGCCTATTCCTCTAACCATCGACGAAGGGGTATCGCCGTCGCTCACAGTTCAGACGCTTTCGGCACAGCAGGTCCAGGTCTTTGTCAACTATCTCCTGACGGCGTGGCCGTGTCTGTTTAAATGCACAGAAACGCGTGTTCCCGTTACCTGGGTCGAGTTTGTTGCTCGACGAGGCTCGGGCTCGGAATACAACCCCTTCGACCTGGGTCTTCGCGCCACCACCTGTCTATATATGGGCGAGCGATACGGCGATGATCGCCTCGAGCATGCAGGAAGATATCTTTACGGCAAGTCGCTGCGAGTCCTTGCCGCCTGTCTGAGTGACGTCGAATCCGGTACAGCAGACGACGTGCTTGCGGCTGCAATCTCGCTGAGTGTCTACGAGATGTACTGTGGAGAAACCGAGCATTCATGGCTACACCACCACGCCGGCATTGTCGAGATGATGCGGTTACGCGGAGCCAAGGCGCATATCGACGGCTTTGCGCGAGCGATGTATATTGCCTACCGCGGATTCGCCATCACCGCCGCACTGCTCACGGGGGATGCTTGCTTTCTAGAGCAAGCCGAATGGCAAGAAATGAGCGAGACCATCGCCGCCGACAACGCCAAACAACCCGACTCCTCCCTCTTCACCGACATCGCCGAGCGCGCCTTTCGCGAAATGGTTAAAGTGCCGGGCTTCGTTAAGCGCGTCCGTCACGTATGGAACATGCCCACCATGAAACGCAAACTCATACAACCGAAACTCCGTCAAGAGCTGGTCACAATGCGTGCCTCGCTGCGCGCGCTTCACACCGAGTTTGGAATCACCGTGGCGACGCACGGCAGTCCGGATAACAAGGACGCCACGTTTGCCAACGACCGACGCAGCGAGTTCATCGGTCCCGTGCCGTATGCTTTTTTCGACGGGTTTTCGTCGCTCGCGATTCGCGGCATTCGCGCGGGTATTATCTTGGTTGACGAGCTTTTGATCCTACTTAGCCCCGAACCCGCGAACCAGCAATTGCTTCGCGAGGAAGTCAACATTCTTTCTCGGAATGAAGACGATAGTAGTATTCCCTCGGCTACTGACCTATCATCCCCCCCAGTGGATTCTGGACCGTTGTCACGCTCATCAACAACCTCACCACCAAAATCATACTCAAACACATCATCTTCATCATCTCCTGCTTCCTCATCCCCACGCTCGATCTTCGATGACACGACCAACCGCACCTTCCCAATCCAACTGGAAAGCCTGATGACGCCGCAGTATCGCAAGGGGCCAAATAGTGCATGGATCGACAGTATTGCGACCAGCTACGGGATGCTCGGCGTGCGAATACGTATTATTGATGATGTTTCTGACGATAATGATGTTTACGAAGTCGAGGAAGAACACGAACATGAACAACAGCAGCAGCAGAGCTGGACGTTACCAGTTGGCCATGGCGTCTCGCCGGGCGGCTGATTTTGACGATATCTATATCTATATCTATATGTTCTCTTGGTGGACACGAAGAACACACACACATTGAGACTTGACTGGAATTGGCGCGTTGCATCAGGTGTTAAATTATATATATGTTTGGAAAATACCCATTTAGCGAGATTTTCTTTCTTTTTTTCTTCTTTTTTTCCAACTTACTGTTGGTTCTTGGTTTCTGTAGCTGCCGTTTTGAACTCAACTCAATTGCGTGTGTGACATGAAAATATGCAAAAATCGATTGATGTGTACATATTTTTTTTTATCACTGTCTTCAAAGTTGTCAACTGATGTTGATTAGTATATCCACTTCTGGTTTACTCTTGAGATTGGAGATTTGAATATGAAAAACAAATATACTGTCCCTGAAATTTATATGTATAAATGAATATCAAAACCTCGCAAAACCCCAATCAGCCAATTCAAAATGACATCAGAACCAAAAGCAATAAGAAAAAAAAAAGGGGTAGGGGCCAAAGTATAGACAAATCCACAGCCTAAGTAACAGGGATATCACAGAGGGAAAATAATAAATAAAAGAAGACGGACACAAAAAAAAGAGAGAGAAGAGATATTATTGATGATGGCCTGCTTCGGCTCGTGCAATCGCTTCCCGCTCAACGTTTTTCTGTTCCTGTTCCTGCTTCATATCGCGGACTTTGGCTAGCACGACTTCACGGAAAATTGCACCGCGCGCGATGCGGCTCAAGCTGCGTTTCTTTCGGGTACCCCCGGGTAATGATGAGGATGAGTCGCTTTCCTCCCTGGCATGTCTGACGTCTCCTGCGGGGTCGGTGACGGCCAGAGATGGGAACTCAGATGTAAGTCTGTCTGCATCGCCCTGAACGGCCTGTTTTGCGGCCTCACCCGCGTTGGACGGTAGGTCGTCGGCGTTGGATGCGCCTTCTTCTTCGTCTTCGTCTTCTTGCATTTTCAGAGCTTCGATGCGGTTGGCCAGTTTGATGATTTCGATACCGCGGCGGAGGCGGGCGCGTGCCATGTACGCCTTGATCTCTGGCAACAAGTTGTAGTCGGTGGCGGTTTCGCCCTTGAGCCAGGGGTGCTGGAGAGCCTCTTCGGCCGAGGCTCGTTTGTTTTGGTCTGGTGTGAGCAGGCTCCTGATGAAGTCCTTGGCGTCGTCGGAGACACCGCCCCAGTAGCGCGAGTGGAACTGGACGTGGCCTGCGCGGCATTCTTCGATCAGGTCTCGCATGTTTTCTGATCGAAATGGCGAGTAGCCGCAGAGTAAGGTGTAGGTGATGACTCCCATCGACCACATGTCGGCTGGTTTCCCATGGCCTTCTTTTAGCATGACTTCAGGGGCAGCGTAGCCAAATGAGCCTGCCATCGAGGTAAGCACGTCGCCAGAGTGTTCCAGCATTTTGGCGATTCCAAAGTCTGCAAGCACGAGGGACGAGTTTAGGTCAGATGTGAGGTAGAGTAAATTCTCCGGTTTGAGATCTGTTGCTTTTAGTATCATTATCTCAATACAACCACAAGACTGACACATACCTCGATGGACGATATTACGCTCGTGGAGATAGTGCACTGCTCCCAGGACCTGCTTGATCGTCTGAGAAGCGTCCTTTTCGGTAAACTTTCCGTACTCGCAAATCCGGTCAAAGAGTTCTCCGCCCGTCGCTAGCTCCGTCACAATATAATATTTATCCTTGTTAATCAGATCAGCAGCTCAGAAATAAGTGCTGGGTTAAGGGCCATACCCTTGATTCAAACCAATCGCGGAAGTGTACAATGTTCGGGTAATCCAAGCGCTGTAACAACTCCAATTCGTCGTAGACCATCTGCTCGTTACCCCGGACATTCTTCTTCAAGATAATTTTGACGGCGCACTTTCCGTGTGGAGAGTCTGCCTCACGGACAATTCCATAAGTACCGGCGCCCAGTGTTCGGCCAAATCTGTATAGGGATCTGCTGCCGGTTAACTTGAGTCTTTGTTCCGAATGCCACCCAAGAAGGAGAAAAGCAAAAATAAAGGGTAAAGCGAAAAAGAAAAAGAACAAAAAGAGATACGCACTTTTTCTCATAACTCTCCGGCTGCCCCTGCAGCTTGTTCAGCATTCCCGAAACTAAAACGAAAACCCTCAATCAGCCTCTATATTCAGCAATGGACCGTCGCGCCTCTAAACACGAATGCTCGAACCAGGCTCCCACACAACATCAAGAAATCTCCACAGGCTGATGCAAGTGACAAAAGCCACCACCAGCCAATCATAAAGTGCCCATGACTGCACGAGAGGCGACAAGCGGGATACGACAGCCTCGTGCGTGCAAGAAAGCCACATTGAACAAATGGAACAAAAAGCGGGGGGAGGAGAAGCGCTCGCTTCAATTCACGTAGAACCCGACAGGCAGACACGACTCCATGACTGAAAGCGACTTACAACTCATTGTGGCTGTCGGCAAAAGAAAGAAGGAGAAAGGAGAGAAACCGCGGGAGGGAGGGAAAAAGGCAACAGGCGCCCTTTTCGATCAAATGCGATAAGGTGAGGCTTGCCAGGGCTTAGCTTGGCGGGGAAGCAAACGATCTCACGTGTGAGAAACTCGACAGAGAGTACGAGCAATAACGGTGCGGGAAGCTGCGAATTTGAGGCACCGAGTGAAGCAGAATTGAGGCAGATCTTGCAGAGGCAGCAGAATTATTAGTAGAAGAAGAACAGTACGAGGTGAACAGCTGGAAGTTATCGCTGGGGAAGTTGCGCGGGCTGAAGGCTGTCGACGTGTGGCTGAGCAGTGGGGCCGCTGAGCGGGCTGAGGGGCCAATCAGCGGGGCTTCGTGTGCTCGCATAGCATGCTCCGAAGAGAATAGTCAAGTAGATAACAAGCTATCAATTGATGGTATGGATTAATATATTAGAACTACTACATCTCGTCTCGTTATATGGTAACGCTGGCATGCGTCGGCTCCTGCTCCCCAAACGTGGCCTTTTCCATCGCCGATTCTACCATTCGATCTCCACTGACGATGCCGGTCGTACAAATAACGAGCTTCCTAGTCATGGCTTCTTGCGCTGCAATGAATCGCAATGCCGCTATTTCAGTGAACGTGATCCCGCCCAAGAACATAACGTATACTGTCTTCTTGTTCTTCCCCAAGCCGCCGCCAGACGCCAGTGTCTGTCGTGCCCTTGCGGTTTTCTCGTCGCCCTTTTGCACAATGCTGAACGTAGCGCCACGAGCAGACTTGGCAATGTCTTCAAAACCAATCCATCCCGGGGATGATGTGGTCGAGGTATTGACCTGGGCCGTTGGGGCTGGTGCGGATAACGGGGGGCCGTTTTTGATAAGTGACATAATAAAGGGTTTTTGCAAGACACATTGCACTAGCCGGACAGATAATGGCGCAAATCCGCTGTAGACATAGGAGATATCGTTAGGATCCTTTTCACTGACGTCTTCAATGACCAGTTTCAAGTTCTTGCGTAGGTAGTTGTAGTTGGTTTTCGTGCCAGCAATGTTACCCCCGACAGCACCAGGCAAGAGCATGGCCGTGGCCGAGCCTCGTGGCTGAAGGAGCTCCATCTTCTCCAGGGCACGGAAAGTGAGTAGATGCTGGTAGCCATACGCTTGCAAAATTTCACGCTTGAAGTGATCGAGATCCTTTGGACGCAGACCGCCAGATATGCATGATTCCAGACATAACAACCGCAAAACGGTCTTGAGAGGAACGCCACGGGCAATCAGTTCGGTGATGTTTTCATGCTGGTAGCTTGGGTCAGATCCAGCAGCATGGTTCTGCTGCACCTCAAGGACTTTACGGAAGATGTCCGATCGTGTCTGGCGCATAATATCTTCTGCAAGGTTGGTGTGCACTTTCAAACTTTGGTGCTCCTGCTGGTACGCTGGGAGGCGATTGACAAACTCTCGAAGCTCAGATGTTGTCTGTGCCGAGTGCCGAGTCTCATAGTCGGATTCCAGCCTTCGGGCAACTTTGTTCAGAATATCACCCACGATGGCAAAATTAGTGTCTCGTAATTGGCTGAACAGCTGGTCAGAAGAATCGAGCTGAATCTTGCGCTTGAGTCCAGGCCTGGTAGGCTGGGCAGCGGCAGATGAGCCCTGTGAAGGCGGTTGTCCAGCAGCAGGACCGACAACAGATGAATCTACATTAGCTTGGTTATTGTGGATTCCGACAAACTCATCCACCAGCCCTTCGTATGTGAGCTGTGTTAGAAGGGGAGTTGCGAAGTCGACCTCTCGGTCAATGATAATGAGCTGTTCAATTGACGAGCTGGGCAGTTTGTTGCCATATTCAGGGCCAGGAGTCGGCAATTCATCTGCTTCTACTTCCTTCTTCATGCGGACCAGGAGATCAGCAAGTTTTTTGGCGTTGTCGCCTTTGCCTGTGATGCGCGGAAAGTATCCGTGTCGTCGCTGAATATTCATCAAGCCTTTGGCTGACAAGTATATACTTGACGGGTTCTTGTGCTACCTCTCATTAGATTATGCTTATTGTATGCTAATTGAGTTATGGATGCGGGTATCTTACCAAGTAGAGGTCGCCAAACGCATCGTCAAGCTCCAGTGACAAGACATCTTGCTCCAATGGCAGAAAATAGGCTGGCAACTCGGCGATGTTTACGTCGCCAGTGATGCCTGCTTCTTCCAAGATTGTATTACTTACTAGAGTCCGCCGAGGAACCCAGAATATGGAGATGTCGTGTTCTGTACTGCTGGACTGGCGCAGTTTCATGATTTGACCTGGGAGATGTTAGCGCATACTGATGGCATCCAAACGTAGGAATGATAAGCACGAAAGCCAATGAGTGCGCGGAAGGATATTTTCATATAAAAATAACGATGAAATGTGTCGATCTAGGGAACAAGACTGATTACGAAGAGTTGGTGAAAGTCCACGTAATCTACTGAAGTCCCATTGCATTGAAATAATAGCAAAAATGGTTACTCACCAGCAACGGCAGCTACCTGGTTCACCTTTTCGGCATGAACCAGAAACACCACATTACGCTGCGAACTGTCCAGGTTTGCATTCTCCAGCAAAAAGACACGGTCAACGCCATATTCCTGCAGAACAGAGAACTTGACGAACAGCCCGACCGGGCCAGCCAGGTCTTTACTGATGACCAAGTTCTTCTTTCCGCGCACCTGGAGTTCTTGGGGTCAGTCTGGTCTGCAATTCCAATTGCGTGCGACTCACTCCTTCAAGCAGGTTTAGCAGGTCTCTACGGGCCTTCTCTCGCAGATGGTCAGCTTCATTCCCCGGGAGGGGAGCCATGACTTGTGTGGTGGGATGTGGTGTGAGGGCATGACATGACTGCCAGGCCGGACAGACAGACAGACAGACAGAAAGAACGAATCGACGAAGCTTTGGCGGAAGAGTGAGTGAGCATGTGCGCTAAGCCTTGTCTGGACTAGTGGATGTATGCGCCACGGACCCGAGGGGTAAAATACGCGTATCCAGATGACCGTATCGAGGCCACCAGACAGCACACTGTAGCTGTATTAAACGTATTCAGCGGTATTGGCCACGCCCTCAGCCAGACTCAGCCACGTTAGGGGACGAGGGCGTCTCATCAATGGCACGGCCTGCGACAACACTACAACCCAGGCAACCCCTTTTCGCTTGCCTTTCTCGTCCTTGCCTCTCATTTTAACTGCCAGACGACTATACTCTTGCTTTCTCCATATTTACTTAGGTTCCAAAATGAAGAAGTTTGGCTTCAAGAAATCCAAGGACGTCGACGACGACGACTCCAACCGTCGGGCACTCTTTGGTTCCCGATCCAAGAGCCCAAATCCCCAGGCACAGAACAGCAACCCATACGCACAGCCGATTCCGACAGACCCTTATACACGAGCCAAGGTCAACGCGGGCGTTGCCCCCGTACCTCCATCCAGCACTGGCTATGGCGACGCTAAGCATCCCGACGGCCCAGGTGGTGGAGCACCTGTCGGCAACATGCAAGGCGGATACGCACCGAATCGATACGGCAACCAGGGCGGTTATGGTAGCGATAGGTACGGAGGTGGCCAGGACATGGGACAGGCTGGTGGATCGCGATACGGCCCCGGCGGCTATGGCGGTCTAGGAGGACGTGATCCGAATGACCCCTCTCAAGAGGACAGAGATGCCTTATTTGGAGGTGCCCGCGATAGAGCTCAGAACCAGCCTGGCGGGGCGCCGCCGCCTTATAGCACAGGAGGTGCAGAAGACGCAGGTGGTTATGGTGGCTACGGGCAGCAAGACGCTCCTGGTACATCGGCTGTGTATCAAGAGCGCCAGCTGACCGCCGAGGAGGAAGAGGAAGAAGAGGTCAACGCCGTCAAGCAAGAGATGCGCTTCATAAAACAAGGTGACGTGGCGTCTACTCGGAATGCCCTCCGTGTCGCTGCACAGGCCGAAGAGACGGGTCGCAACACTCTTGCTCGTCTCGGAGCACAGAGTGAGCGTATCCTCGACACTGAAAAGGCCCTTGACGTTGCCACCAGTCAGGGCCGTCTGGCTGAGGAAAAGGCTAGGGAGCTGAATACCCTGAACAAGAGCATGTTTGCCATGCATGTGTCCAACCCGTTCACCAAGAACGCCCGCCGTCGGGAGCGCGACGAGCAGATCCTCGAAACCCACCGGAACGAGCGCGCAACACGAGACGGGACGCGAGCAGAAGCCTTCCAAGCCAACCAGCGCATGGAGCGCACTTTTAGAGACATTGAACGAGATGCCAACAAAGCTAACCCAAAGCAAGGCAAGAACATGTCGGAACGTGCCAAGTATCAGTTTGAAGCCGATAGTGAGGACGAGGCTATGGAAGATGAAATCGACAACAACTTGAACCTGTTGTCTGGAGCAGCATCACGATTGAATGGCTTGGCCAGGGCTACGGGTAAGGAGCTGGAAGAACAGAACCGTCACTTGGACAGAATCACGGGAAAGGTAACAATCTTCTTTTTTTTTGTTTTGATTCGCCATTACTAATATACATATAGAGCGATTTTGTCGACGATCAAATTGCCATGAACCGTTCTCGACTAGACCGTATCCGTTGATCGGCTCAACGAGGACTCTTCTTCATAAGGAATTTCATTTCTACCTATCATTTTCCTCCCTATCATACCCCGGTCGTTTCTTAGACTGGGCTGGCGTTTGGTGTTTATGTTTGTACCCTAATACATAGCTTCATTCAATAATTAGACATTTGAGCAACTAAACATGTTTTTTGTCACTCTTTGTCTTCTTGTCCAAATATTCATCCACAATTCCCTTGTAGTCCCCAACCTCATACGGCTCCAGCCACTCCTTAAGTATATTTGGTTTTCTCTTCCCACTGAGCCCTAAATCATTCAACAATATATCAATGTAGGGGACCGCATCGAAGACAAAATCCGGAACCCGTTTCCCGTTGGCTCCTAGCCCGTAGCGCAATTTGCAAAACTGGGTATGCAGCGCAGTCGCCCATTGCATGTCTGTTTGTGAGGGGAGATCGAGAGTGCCACTCAGGTATGCAGCTGCCCAGAGCGCTTGTGCATGTGTGACCATCATCGTCGACACCGTCAACGTCATACCAACAAATACTATTGAGCGTGAAGCTGCCAGGCATGGCGAGCAGGGCACCATAAATCTGTACAGCCGTAGAGGACGGGATTGCACGTCAGACTCAACGTCCTGATGACAATTGTGTTTCGGATTGATTAATTTTGGCTGGTTTTTCAGTCTCGGTAACTGGTCTAGTATATGCGCATCTGCATTCCGGAGTGTTTCTTCAGACAATGAATCAATCCCAGCTGTAGTAGGCAACCCTAACTGAGTCTCAATACCGTCTGGCAAAAACTTGATATTTGGTTTCGGGTCCCATCCAGTACAGCAAACCATGCCATCCGATTCGAGAATCTTTCCGTCTGAAAGATGGATTTGACCCTCCGACAAGCGCTCAATATCGGCGACATGGACGTTGATCCTGCCCTTCCGAACCATATCCAGAAAATCACCCTCGTAGTTGAATATACCCAACCCGGACGCAATCCACATGGTGCTCATCCACGGCTTTAATTTGGCTGTCTCCGGATGAGAATCCCAGCGACTTAACGTCTCCATATCGTTGCTGAGAATCCACCAGAAGCCGTCCACAATTTTCTTGCCTAGCCAGGTGGTGTGCAGGGCTTTGCGGATGGTGGATGAGTATCCAGCGGCTTCACCACCCCAGATACAAGGACTGAGCCAGGTAAACAGCCGCACATTAACGAGCCTCTCGATCAGTTTCTTCAAGGGAGTCACACGTGCGGGCGCCATCCATGATGGACCGCGACCCGAAGCACGAATGATCATGTCTACTGGCAATCCAGAGTCGGCGAGGAGATAGGCAGCATCAAACGCCGATTTGGCACTGCCGAAGACGGTTATCCTTTTGTTTTCCTTTTTGAGAAGTTGCGGTTCATGTTCTTTGAGGTTGACAAAGTGAAATAGCGGACGCTGGAAGCTCTCTTGTCCGTTGATTTTAGACATGAAAGGCTGTGTGGTAAGGCCTGTTGCCATGATCAATTTTTTGGCCCGGATTTTTGTGACTGCTTTGCTGTTTTCTGTCCGATTAATGACTTTTACTACCCATGAGCCAACATCTCCATCATCACCGTTGCTACTGCTGCTGCTGTCGTCGTCGCGAGTTATACTCTCAACCACCAAACCCAATCTAATATACTCCCTCAATCCGAATTTCTCGCAGTACTCTTCAAGATACTCATGCACAACCTCCCCAGGAATATGCTGATCATACCCGACTTTGAACCTCTTCCCATCCATGGCAAAATCGGAAAACTCGTAGCCTCCCAAGACATTGTTCGTCTTGATGCCCGTGTAGAGTCGCTCGCGCGCCCACACACCTCCGAGCGAGCCACGGCTGTCTAAAAGAGCAACTGAAGAGGAAGGGTTAAGGGCGAGGTATGTTTTGAGGGCGCATATGCCGTTGATACCTATAGAAAAAAATTAGTTAAGTTTTGATGGAGTTGGGGGTGAAGCTGGTGGCTATGGCTTTTTACCTGCGCCGACAACTACAAGGTCTAGCTCTTCGTCGATTTTTGGGCTCTCCATATTTTCCCCTTTTCTCTTCACTTTTGATGCAATTTTGAGAATATAGAATTTGATAACATTAAAAAAATAGAAATACCAACGCCTACAAGAAAATAGACAGAATGAATAAGAAAAAGAAAAAGCAGAAATATGAAACACGTCGCTCGGACAACGCGACGCTGGAGCAATTTTAAATTTTTTTTCCCACGCCTCCCCCTCTATTTAATCTATCCATTATAGACCACATAAACTGAGGGGCTTGGCATGCAGCTATTGCTACGCAGAACGTGATTGGATGAATAAGCTTATATCGGGTTAGTTTGTAATATTTTGATTCGTGTGTCACATGAATTGTGGTACCAAATGGACATGTGCCACGCCGAAATATGCGGTGTCTACTACTAGATTTGTAGAAGTTAGTTGATATTTAAAATATAATATGTACTTGTAGTATGTACCTGTAACAGTTGCATGAAAGGGTGCGAGTTCAGGTGTTGTTTGCTGCAAAGAAATTTACTTGTGTAAATGTTACCATTGTCCAAATGTCCAGGTGGACAGGAACTACACGGAGGCTCGACAATGTGATTCAACGCTTCTCAACTTTGGGCCAATTAGAGCAAGACAATAAAAATCGGTGACTCGTAGCATTAGAACTGTCAATGATCACGCTTTTCCGAGTCACTGGTGTTTGTGGATGTCATCTCGTTGAACCGATTTCAGCAGATGATGGAATAAATTAGCATACGCACCAGTTGTAAACAGGGTTCGACATCCCCTATTATTTCCCTGTGTTTATTCTTGAAAATTAACGCTATTAGTGCAGTACGTCCACTGACGACACCAACTGGCTTGGATCAATACATCGATCAGGCCATGACCTCTGCGTGGTTCGAATATACCACATAAGGTTAGGGCAGGACTACTTACGCACATGCGGAGAATCAGCAGGGAACCTTTATCTGAAAAGTGAGTAGAGATTGACTTACAGGTAGTTTCTAGTTATTTTGAATGATGATTATTCTAGGCAATGACTATCAGTTGATGCCAATACGCTGGACTACTCTTCCTTGGTGGAAATAGTGGACATTTATAAATACTCCATACTTGTCATCAATTGATTTTCTTCCATCTCCTACATTACTTGACAAATACATACAGACAAGGAGCCTGTGTTTTCTATAGCTGTCACGGATATTGTTTCCTGTTGCCCAAGCTTTTTATCAAATGGCGACATCCTTGCAAAGCCCTATGTCGAATTCTCATTCCATTGTTTCACTCCGATCAACCCAGATTTGAACTCCAATCAACGCCGGCTTTCATAGAGAGAGAAATCAAAACACGAAAAATTGAATTCGAAGGCTCGGAAAATATTGCGTAGGTTCGAGGGAAGCGTCGGATGTAGTGGTCTAAAAGGATGCATGAGGCGGCATCGAGGTCAGAAGGACACCTGACATGGCTTCAAGTTAAGGGCTATTTGAGGAGAGAAAAAACTTTTTGAACTGTTTTCTAGATTGATGGTCTTGTTATGGGTAGCATTCCTAGAAGATGGGGCCGAGAGGGTTCTCTTCTTCGTATCCCATCTCGTATTGGGTCATCTTCCCAGAGAAGTCGAATATCTTTTGCACATTCAAGACCAAGGCGATTACAGCTATTGAAAGGTATGGTTTTAGTATCGCATTTCTTCTTCCTGTATCTTACATTAGCTAACGATCAATGTATCAAAAAGGTAGGGAGTACACACACGTTTTCTATAGGTAGTGCAACCTCCACGAGAGCGCCGTTGTGGAGGCATTGTTTTTTTTTTCGGTTGTCTCGTGTAACGGACTGTCTCTTCCCATGGCGACAAACATTCGTTTGGGTAACTTTATGCCCCCTCGGGGTTCTATAATGAGTATCTCAATAGCGTGGGGAAACATCGGGCTATTGTAGCCGCGCGGACTTTCCCATCGGATTTTACCAGCGCTGTTCCCAGATAGCCTTATTTGAGAGTTTATCCGTTCTGTGGCAACATAATACTAATTCTTATTAATATTGTTTCTAGTTGTATCTATGCCAAACTGCTGCAAAACGCGTGCAGGAGTATGTTCCAAAAAGGTTAGCGCATCGGTGATTGAAACTAGGCCTATATTAGCAATATACCCACTTTATTATAAACCAATCAACGCAACGCACTTTCAGCCAGCTTTTAATTTCTTTTTAACTTTTCTTCACAAGCCACTTCGTATTACGATATTTTTGTCTTCTTGATGGATTGTACGTCATGACTACTGTATACTCTCACCCTGAGGTGGCTCTTGCCTCTAGCGGTAATGAACCTGATGGGCAAACTATGTGATCGAGGGTCCTATGTTCTCTGGGAGTCTGCTTACCTGTTATTTCTCCAACTATTCTTTACAAAAATAAAGACTTCTTTCGATTTTCCCAATTTTGGATACTCTCGATGACGACACGAGGTAAAAGCTCAATAGTACAAGCCACGCTCGCGGCCTGTGCCCAAGATGAGGCCGAGGTCATGTGGCTGTGCACAGCTTATTATGTAATCTGACCGCGCCACACCCTCCCCGAGGACGAGACAAAATCAGGGCCAGGAGCAGAACCAAAGCCAGGAGCAGAACTGGAGCCTGGTTTCCCAGGCACCAAAGCTCTCTCGCCAGGGAACGGGGATACTAGGACCGCCGCCAACGTCACGCCGTCGGCTTGTTATTGGGCAGCATGACATCAGCGGGGCCTCAAGCCACACTATCGATGAGCCTGCCCCACCAGGCCGGCACCTTGTTGCAGTAGCCGCCAATCATGGTTGCCAGTTGTGCCCCGCTTCCAAGCGTCGTGCACCCAGTGAGGCACACGCTCGCAGACCCATGGGCCACGGATGATGCTCATCACGTCGATCACTCTGTGGTTATTTAATAGTCGAATTTTTCTGCCTGATCGCTCGTGTCTCTTCATCCTCTCTTCTCATCTCTTGCATCTTCCCACGTCGCGAACCGACATACCACCTCATACCCAATTCCCATCCTATATACTCTGTACAACTCATCACATCCGTCAAAAGCAAGACTAGGGCGAAGCAATAGATATCGCCAAACATGGGGCTTGGAAGTGTACTACTACGCGTTCTGGGCAATGGCGTCCGGATCCTGCAATTCCTCGCCTCGGCCGTGATTCTCGGCATCTTCTCCTACTACCTCGCCGTGTTGAAGGATCACGACCTGACAATCGCGACATGGATTCGCGCCGTGGAGGGTTTGTCTGGCGCCGCGACCCTGTATGCGCTACTGGGGTCGTTGTTTACCCTCTGCTTGGCCGGCATCACTTTCTTCGGCTTCATCGCCATGGTTCTTGATGTCTGCTTTGTCGGCGCCATGATCGCCATTGCCGTCCTCACTCGCGACGGCACCCAGACCTGCTCCGGCAACGTGCACACCCCCTTGGGCAACGGTCCCACGGATTCCAAGGCCGATGGGTATGGTAAAAATGGATTTGGCTTTGGCAGCGGCGAGACTGTCACCTATCTTCCCAACTTGGGTCTTGCCTGCCGATTGGAAAAGACCGCGTTTGCTGTCTCCATCATTGCTGCGGGACTCTTCGTCATCTCCTTCTTCCTTCAGATCCCCATGGCCCGCAGCCACAAGCGCGAAAAGCGCTTTGGTCCTTCTCCTGCCAACGGATATACTTCTGGAAGCACTCGCCGTCGGTTCTGGCGCCGCAACAATAAGACCAACCCTGATGCTACCGGCAACACCCTCCCTGGTCATCCTACCCCGGGTGAAATCGAGGGCGGCTACAAAACTGAGCCAGGCACCAACGCTCGATTCTAAATGATACCCTAAGTCGTGACGAATCGATAGTTGCAGTATCAAGCCACTGCATCCCCGAAATTCGGTTCCTGAAAGAAAGTGACCGATGATTTACAATGAATGAATGAACACTCGTTATACTACAAAGCAAAGAAGTTGATTTTCATCGCGTGATACCAATGATGCAGGTTCAGGTGGAGGATATACCGAGGAGTTTATTGTTGATGAGAAACAATGTATGGTTTACGAAGACACTTAGATTAATATTTAATAATACAACAAAACACTCGTTAAAATATCATAATATTCAAAACATTCTCATTGACACATGTCGCTAAATTGAACGGATCTCGAATAGCTACTTAGCTCTGTGCAAAAAACCGGTGGCTGCCACTCGTGACTTTGCTAACCCTAACCAACCCATCTAATGAAAGCCGCAAGGCAGAATAGAGACTCTGTAAAGTTCAAATTTGTCCGTGTTAAAATTTCAAGACCACTTGAATTTCGTTCAAGCGTAGAGTTTTTATTTCTGTATACTAGAACACATCACATCTCAAATCTCTAATTTTACCCAGTAAACAGGATATGATAGGTCGATCCAACATTTTCAAACTTTTTAGAAATCTCATTTGATATTTACAGCCCAATATCCAGTCGATAATAATTTCAGGGTTTTATTTCCCGGTCAGATAGCCAGTCTCATTATCCTCTGTGCCATTTTGCCCTACCTTCGCAATTGAAAGTAGACAAGTATGAGGCTAGGTATCCAGATTTTGCTCTGATATTGGGAAATTAGACTCTGAGAATACGGAGATTGTCCTTCAAAAGCAGCAGAAAACGCAATTGTCGAAAATTACCCAATGAAGGTAATCCATGCCGCTAAAGAACCGCATTCTCTTTACCCTGTCCTTTGATTTTTAAAACCGAAAAAAATAAACAAACAAAATCTTAAAGAAAATAAGAGAATAAATATCTAGTTTATGCAACCTAATTCCAAGTCATACACCCTGGGTGTTTGTTTCTACACCCCCATGTATCCAAACCATCACCGCGTGCCCTGCATAACCCACCTATCCAGACAAGGTCTTTCTCAAGCCAAGGCTCAACAAAAAAAAAATCCCCCAAAGCCAAAACCTTTGTTTGTCAGTAAAATAAAAAGGCTAATATGATCATTTTTACGGCAAAAAAAAGTCAAAATATGGTAGGAACTTGGTTATAAAAGCCCACCAAGGCATTGAGTTCGGATCTTCTAAACAGCATTTCTGAGGTACTTGACTACTTGAACACTTGCTGCTACCCTTGCTTTCTCAAGGAACATAAATTTCTTATCTTTTTCTACTTGAGAAAATTGAACACATACCTTCTCCTATGGACAAGACACAACAGCACGGCAACACCGCCTCCCTGAAGCGGGCGGTCAAATACTCCGACATATCTTCAGCAGCAAAGGCTAAAAACACAGCCTTCAAGTACAACAAAAACATTGATAACGACAGCACAGACACCGAGCCAGAAGATATGAGCACCAATGGCAATAATGACGAGGACACTTCCCCCCACAGCTCACCTTTCACCAAAGACTCAATTTCAGCTGAAAAGTGCAGCCAGCTGACCGCTGCCAAAAAGCTTCCTTCTCCGCATAGCAGTTACAAGCGGCCGGCCACAGTGGCGGCGCAGATCTTTGACGTTGAGTGTAAATGGCCAGGAAACGCGGATAATACGCTGCAAGGCAACAACCGCAGTTTTGGTGGTGCTGAGGGGGCTATGAGGTCGCTTGGTGAGAGGCTCAGCTTGGGAAATATCCGTGGGGATAAGGGCAAGGGGAAAGGAGTGTAATGGGTCTGTCGAGACCACTCGGCTGGATCTTTCTGTGAGGGTTTTGCTTTTTTTCCGTTGGTTCGACATATGGATGTGAAATGAAATGACGAAGCGTAGTTCTAGGGATTGTGACAATTCAATTTTTGGTTGATTTGCGTGTTCAACAGAAGGAGTCACGATACCAGATGATGCACAATCTGATTTTCTTCTGGTAGATGAGTCATTCAAATAATCAAAATCAATCTGTTCAACAAGATTAACCTATTTTGGCATTATTGAGTATACCAGCAGGTTTTCCGGGATTGTTTTGTAGTAGGCTATCCATTAGCCTGAGCTCTCAAGTATCTCCTAATTAATAAATCTTTTTAATTGTAATGACTTGAATGCATAATAAGTTCAATATATGACTGTACTAAAGTCCAAAACATGGTCATACTCCGATGACTAGGTGGTGTTCAATGATTCATCGTGAACAGCACTGTCAGTCATACCTGTAGGAGGACTCACTTATAAACAATAGAAAGGCCATTTCCTTCTCAAACTAGCAAATATATTCAGATAAATAAATCTGAAAAAAACGAAACAATAACATTTAAAAAAATATGTGCTTCTCTTCTTCAGACACACGTCGATCCTCAGACGCCATCGACAACCCCCCGCCTCCTCCTCGACACCGGAGTGTCACATTCAGCGACGCAGTAAAAGGTTCGACGACTGAAAGACAAAGCCTGGGCACGTCTGTGATGAAGAGTACTCAAAGAGGTTCTGATACACAGCATAAGGTCAACAAAGGCAATACTTTCGCAGTGACATCGACAGCGACAGCCACCCAGAGTGACAACAATGCACAGCACAGACGAAAGAGATCCTCAAAGCAAATGCGTATTAATATAAATATGCAAGATCAGAATTCTTTGCCGGTTCCTGGACACCCACGGTCTCGCCGTTATCCGAATAGTCCTTTTCCGACAAAAGAGCAGTTGGCTGCGAGCTCTCCCGTTAGCACTCCTGGTATGTCTTGCATCAAATATAAAAATAAAACCTTTGCTTATATATGACTTTGAAATTTTTACAAAAAGGGGGAACAGATCTCAGCTACGATGATGGTGGGAACTATTGGTCAGTAAAGAAGCCAGCTTGATGACAAAGAGAGATTGGGGACCAGTCGGTTATGTATGTAGACCCACACTAATGGAGAAAATGAGGTAGATGGCTAACAAAGAGAAAATAAAGCCCTGGGCTCAAAGACGCCCAAACAAGTTGCTTCTAAAGTGCTACAAATGGAGACGGCTAGGTCTGGAAAGTGGCAAATCCGACCAGTCTGCTGTGCTTTTGAAAGGTGTTTTCTCTCTCTATCTCTCTCTGGAATGGTGTTTACGGAAATTGGATGTTTTTCGTCATGTATTAGTGATTTTTTTCTGTTTTTTGCTGTGTTTAAAGTTGATTCGGTTTGGTTTATATTTCTCGAGTTGGAGGTTCTTTCTGTGGCTCAAGTCAGGTTTTATCTATTTCCTTATTCAATATTTTGTCTTTCGAACATTTTACAATAAATATAGAGAGCGAACATTGGAAAAGAGTGACTGGATATATCAAGATATCGATGCCTCAACTTGCACACTTCACTAGAATCTGGGGGTATATGTATATTCTAGGCAATATAATACCAGACTATATAAACAATGAAATTAGGTTTCTCTGTTCATTTCCACATGTACAAAAAAAACTGAAAAAACAAAGCCACGCAGCTAATAAAGTATGTACTAGCGTAGCGAGCCTTACAGTCAGAAATCTGCCGGATGCTACCATCGGAGTTAGTCAACGTTTGTGTCACGACGCACAACTCGAGTCATATAACTAGCACCGTCTTTTATAATTTTAAAAATCAATATCTATCATTTTTCTCGGTCTCTTGTATATTTCTTTGCTTTTCTCACCAGACAGGATCTATATCAATTCAACTGTCCAGGTTAGTTTCTTCCTCCCGCTATATCTATCAATACTTCTTCACTCTTCTTACGATTCCGGTGGTCAACAGACAGGCCGGCCAGTTAAACAAATCATGGCTGATAAAAACTACTACTCGCAACCCATGAAGCTTTCCAGCGGCGAAGAACGAGTCCTTCATTCTTCAAACGATCAAGCCAAGCCAAACGTAACGCCCCCTCAGCCTTAAATTCGATAGAACTAAATTATTCCATGTTTTAAACAGGTTTTGCTCTCCCACCATAAAGAGCAGCAACAACAGTCACAAGCTGCCAGCCAGTCAGCGGATTCAAAGGGACAGCTCGAAGTGTCGCTGCCTGGGTTTTTCAACAACTTGCAACTAGGGCCAAAGTCGGGTGGGGGGAAATAGAAATTGAGATGGTCTGGCGACCACTGGCTTGATATATTTCAACATTGAACTTTGAGGAATTTTGCTGGTATTGATGGGCATGAATCCCAGATTGGCATGTTCAAAATATGGTTGATCATGTACATGTATGGCAAGTAGTCTGCACATAAGTGACAAGGCACTCATTAATCGATCTTTTGACATCTATTACATAGCTGTTCTACACAATAGACTTTAAATTCGATCCGACATCCTCGGTCGAAACGTATATGCTACATTCATAAAATAATAATAAAAAAAGATACGACATAATATATACATATATCTATCATTGCATCTTCTCATCCGCCGCATACCCCTGCTTTTCCTTCATCTTCCTCAAAGAATCCTCAACCAGCCACGCCGTAATATCCTGCGCGTCACTGCCGACTCTCCAACTACCCAGCAAAACACCGTGATCAGACAGAATCTGTTGAGCCCGTTCCCAGCGCCGTTTCCAGAGTTCTTCGCGCTTGTTGAGCAGCGGCTGAGGGGGCGCGTCTTCGGTTTGGTTGTTGTATGCCAGACCCGAGTCGTAACGATGGTCTGGATTCGTTGTTGTGTTCGTGGTAGTATTGAGCCGATGATTACTGCTGTTGTTGCTGGACAGGGATAGTGGTGTGCCTTGTCTAGATGGCAGTTTGGGCGGCGTGTTGGTATTTTTCTTGTCATTGCTAGGCGTGTTGGTCATGGTGCGACGAGGCGGTGGAGGTGGCGGCGGTGTCCCACGTTTCGACAAACTCGTGGTAGAGGCACCGTCTTGAGAAGACGTCGAGACCACATCTTTTAGTGACAAATTAGACAGTGCGTCCATGGTGTCTCTAGTAGAAGGAATATTGTTGTAAGCATTCACAGCCATGTTTTTCACGGTACTAGTGTATGTATCATTCACGGTGGGCTTGCGTTGCGGTAACGGTGATGGTCTATCTTGATATGTATTGTCGTTTTGTGGCTCTCTCTGCGGAGTTGACAGTCGACGCGGTTTATCTGGAAGAGGCGGTGCTGGTTTCCGTCGTATGGTTGATTCCGGTTTCTCTTCAGAAGCTGATGATGCAGATACTGTGGTTGCTGTTCGCAAGGCCGATGGTTTTGAGGGTTTCGCTGGTGGCTTTTTAACCGTGGTTTCAGGTACCCCGTTATCGCTTGAAGACTCGTCAAATGAGATCAAATCTTCGGTTTGGCTCGAGTTTGCTGCAGACGGCTGTCGTGGTGGTAATGCTGGCCTGTTTGCAAAGGAATCCGAATCATCATTCATCACCGACGGCGAGTTTCTCGTATTATTAGCTCTCGACTGATCAACAAAAGACTGATCAAAAAAGTCCTTCTTTTCCGTCGTCGTCACGTCACGAATAAACACGCCCAGAATTCTTCCTGGATTCTGCTGGACTATTTCTGTGTATACTTCCAAGTCTGCTTCACCGCTATCACCAACCAGAATAAACTTTCGCTCGGGAAAATCACGCATGATCTTTTCCAAAGAAACTCGCTTTCGTTCTGCAGTTGGCTCAAAAATACCCTGCAGCATGCCGCTGTACTGTTTTAGATGGAAAGAACCGGGTGGTAGACCGGCCAACTTGAAATAAGTTTTCAGCAGGGGATATATCTGCCATGGCGAGTTGGATACGTAGTGCATATTGACGCCCATGTCTGCCAGTTTGTTGTACCATTCTCTGACGCCGTCGATAGTCAGCTCGTCGAGTTCGCGCACAAAGGTATTCCGGAAGATCTCCTTGGCGCCACTGGCAATAGCTGAATGTTTGATGGTATCATCGATATCGCTGATCAGACTGATTCCTCTGGGCTCGATGACCCGGATTTCTTCCGTGACGGACAGGGATTCAGAAGCCAGTATTCTCACATGAGTTGGCACAAACTCCAGAGCCGTTCGGATGTTGAAATGCCCCGAGTCATCTGTCAAAGTCGTCCTGGACTGGCTCTGTTCGTCGTTGAAAAAGAATAGTGTGACCGCCCCACCGACAGTGGGATTGTTCATGAACGGCCTCAGCCTTTCCATCAGATGTGCATTGGCCACGGACAAGTTATCCTTGTTCTGCAATGAGCTCGTCGATACCCGTGATAGTCTACCAGACGCGTCGGAATCGCTGCTATCTCCAGATCTGTTGCTTCTCCATGCAATGTCTGCGTCGTGTTCGCCTCTATTGATAATCGATTGAGCTTCTCGGCTGACATCCTCGTCTTCCCTTCTGGCAAGGTTCTGCTGTATAGGGTTACTCGAAGGAGCCGCAGGAGCTGGGATTCCACTGAGCTTCCTCGCCAGTGCAACCAATAGCCGATGCTTTCGGTTCATGGCTCCGCGCTGGGGCACATATAGCCACCCTCGCACATCGATATCCACTATGGCATTATCGTCTTCATACTTTTCCCACTCTTGTTTCCAGTAATTCATATCCCCCGGCGAGCTCGGCCGATCGATATCCTCATGTGTTCCAGGCAATGGCTGGGTTTCGGCGGGTGCGTTTCGCGTTCTCTTGACATGCCTTCTCGCATAGCTTGGAAATATCACCATCTCTTCATCCCCCGAACGCGCAATATCAGCATCGGGAAACGCACCCGGCGCATCCACCCCGTTTCCATCATATGCATTCTGCCATTTCTCCTGTATGGACGAGGTATACGCCTGCCTCAAATCGTTTGCCGCCTTCAAATACCCAAACACTTTTTGTCGTCGAGACCCGTACTCTCGACCCGAATCATCAGCGCCCAATCCCTCGCCATATCCTAAACGTGACATAATTGTGCTACGATTTGCATATTTCGGTTTCTGGGTGACGGCAGCGCGCGATGCTGGGCCGCCGTGTAGTGGCGGAGGAAGACTTGTTCCTGCTCGTTGGCTCCAATCCAGCAGACGCAGATATCGCCGGCCCAAGAGAAGCGAGAGAACGCTTCTACGAAGGTATGGTATCCGTTTTGGTTTTTGTTGTTGTTTTTCCTGCCGAGTTTTCTTTTTCTGCTTCTTCGCTTGCTGCCTCCAAACAATCGCCTGGTATAGCCGTGCCTGCACTCGATGGCGGAAATGGGACAGAGTCTCGTGTCGAAACGTCCACAACCGATCTCGGAATTGATGGCGAGTTCTGGGAAGCAGGGACAAAGCACGAAGAATTCGAAACGCCGAGTTGTTCGCCTTGCGACCACGCCAGAGTTGGTCTGGTTGGTTTCCTGTTGGTGGTGGTGGTGGTCGGGGGACGAGCGAGGCTGTCCGTCGCCAGCGGCCGAGGAAGCGGGGTTTGGGCGCCAGCGTTTTTGGTGTTATCGGCTAGTAGTTTGTTTCGGTGCGCATTTGGAGAAGAAACTGAAAAAAAAAAGAACGAGTAGGTTCTCAAGGCGAGGCAGCTCTGTGGCTGATGTTTCTGAGTAACTTGTCTCGGAGTGTTGATCAACAGGTCGAATGACGTTAAGGCAACGGCTCGTCCGCGGGTGCGCCCCCACTAGACTCAGTGGACAGCACTACCAGTAATAATCAGGATAGATAGAGAACTGGAGTTGATTTTTATAGAAAGATTTTGTAATTGTCAAGACTAGACTGAAAAAAGGTATAGCACTTGTCAAGTTGTTGAAAATCAGATTAGAGTTGGGCCCGAGAAAAGTCAGAACCACGTGCTTCTTCTGGAATGTTCAATATAGTATGGTATATTGGAGTCAAGATGTGAAATTGCTTAGATGAAAGACATTATATTTTTACAGTACAATTACAGAATATATATGTGAGACAATGAGCCTTTCGCCATAGATGCACATCACCAGTAATACCATTTCTATACCAACGCCATTGACCTGCATGCACCACCAAAAAAAAAAAAAAAAAAAAACTGACACATTATGAGAACCCAGCTAGGAGGATTCGTCTTCAGCGTAATTGACCTTTTTCCGCGCCCGACCGCGGCGCGCAGGCGTGGCTTTAACAGTCTGTGAAGCCTGTGGATCAGATGGACTGGGTGACAATTCCTTCTCGTCGGAACTTGAAGTGACATTGGCTTTCGACGGTTTGCGTTTTCTGCGTTTCAGTGTTTCTTTCCCCTCGGATGCTGCTGTTCCGTTCGCTTTTGATTTGGCTTTCTTTGGCGATGCCTTGGTCTTCGCCGGGCTGGCCGCAGTCTCGTCGACTGCATCACCGGTTTCATCTGCAGCCTTCTTCCGAGAAACAACTCGTTTCTTCGGTCTGAGCCATTCTTCGTGCCCTGGTGGCCAATATACTCTGCCTTCAGGGCCGCCCATACCGAACTCCTCAGGGTCAACACTAGGTGGTGGCTCGAGATCAGACAGGTCGACATAGGGGCTGGATTTTTTGGTCCGCCTGGGTGGTTTCCACGTCTTGTTTTCGTCTTCCCGAACATGAGGAATGATATCGGCTATGTGTTCATGGCCGGGCAATTGGTATTTGCGCATCAGCTCAAAAACTGCCTGCTCTTTGTCCTTGGCTTCAATCATGAGATCCATGGTCGGATCGCAGGGTGGGAGATTGGCCACGCGAGGATTGTGTTTTCGCCGCTGGCGAGGTGTTATCGCCTCAGGTGTAGGCTCCGAGTAGTGCATTTTCTGAGTAATTCCCTTTCGTGTCCAAGTCGCGCGGATCCGGTCAAAAAGCTGCATGATATCTTGCGTTCCTTCGCGCATCTTGTCCTCATCAAAGACAATGTTGTGGTGATGAAAGTCAAGAACGAGTGGAATGTTAAGCTCTTCGCAGATTGGCAGCAAGTCATGGACAGACCAGCTGACGTCGTCATTCTCCAAGACCAAGCGGTTTTTTATATCTTGCGATAGCTTCTTGTAGTTATCGCGAAACCTGTCTAACGTGGCGGCCTTGTCGCCAAAAACACCACCCATATGAAGAATCATTACGGCATCCCGGTTCTGTTGCGGAGGTAATTTGAGTAACTGCAACAGCTCAGAGTGGAACTCCAGGTCTCGTATGGAGTTAATAGTGACCTCCTTTCGAGGCGACCCCAGCTGCGTAAACTGGCCAGGATGCATGGTCAAGCGATGACCAAGTTCTGCCGCAACCCGGCCAGCCTCCGCAAGCACTTCAGACGCGAACGGCTCCAGCTTGTATCCATAAACCTCGTGGCTTGCAAACGGAAACATCTCGCTGCTCAATCGCATGAATTTGATACCATAGCGATCATTCCACCGCAGCATTTTCACGATATCTCGTGCATTTGCCAGGCCGAGTGCTTCAACAAATTCTTGTCCTTTCGCAATGTCTGCCGGCTTGCTTCGATCTGGACGGTTCTTGGTCGCGTGATATGGCTGAGACGAGTCTTGCAGAGGGTGTCGGTTCTCTAGAATGGAAGCAATGCGACAGGTGCGCGAACTAAAGACAGGCGGATTCGCATTTCGCAGGTATGTATTCAGACAAGCATATCCTAGTCGACCCTTCCAAGGCAGAGGGAGGTAGTCGCTATTGACAGGCGGCGGCCGAGACAGCGATTGCTGGACTTCATCAATGTTGGCAGGGACATCTTCATCCGATTCGGGATCAATCGATGCGGCCGTTTTCTTTCCTTTTCGTGGCGTTTCGAGCACACTGGAGAGATCTAATAAAGAGGATCCTGCGACTGCTGCGGGGGAGGCGCTTTTACGACTCGTGGTGTGGACGCCACGATGTGCCTGCGCAACAGCTGTTCTCGTCGCGGACCGGCCCATCATTCCATCGATTGAGCGTCCTCTGACTGTAAAACTGGCAGCATCCAAAACTGGACGTGCAGAGTATCTTGGAGCGCTGGCCAGAAGAAGGGAAGCTGAAGTCGGGGAAAAGTGGAGGAGGGCGAAAGGGGTGGCGACTATGGTTCTGAAAAGAGTACCTCCAGCCATTGCCACAGAACCTAGGCGGGACCAGCGCGAAGACACTGGGACCTGGCGATCGCAAGCCAGATGCACCTCCACTTCATGGCATCGGTGCGAGGCATGTTGGGTACTGAAAGGCCTAGCCCGCCACAGGCGATACCTTGGCTGGACCCAGACAGGCTTCATCCAGCATGAGTCAAAGGAGAGGATGCGCGCGGCTTCTCCGACGACGTCATAGCCTCGAAAGGGACAATAAACCAGATAACGACAAAAGGCAGGTCGATGCAGACAAGTATATCAATTGGTTCGATACATGAGAAGTTGCCCGCCGACGTCGCGAGTGAAGACGCGAACGCGATCGCGGGCGTCGCGATCGGCGCTAGTCCGGATTTGTCTGGAATTGTGGATGCCTGAATTGTGTGGCTACCCCGGTCTACGTCTTCTTTTACACCTTTGGTGTCAGCAGAGGAGACTAAGTGTTCAAATAGTGTCAGATTAACGTGGTACCGGGCAGTGGGGTGCCTTTAAAAATCCTTTTTACTTTGTACCTTACTTATATTGCAAGCATCTGGTTATGTATGAATAACGAAACGGAAAAAAGATTCGATAAATTCTCGAGCAGTGTGATTTATACGGTTTTGATCTTTTTGGATCTGGCGCATCTAATTTTACTCTGAAAAAAGATTGGGTTTCTGGACTTATTATAATAAAATTCACATTTTTCGGCTATATGTCTTCTAGTAGTTTACGCGGTAAGTTCTTCAAGCAAGGACTCTTTAACCTTGCCGACAAAGCTATCCATAACTGCCTTGTCGTAAAAGGCCTCGTTGTACACCAAATTCAAGCACAGCTGGTCCCGGAACGTCCAGACATGGCAAACACATTGCCTGTTCATCATTTCCAGCCCGCCAGACACTCGGTCAACGCGAATTCCTCTTTCCGCAGTTCCTTTGTCCCGGGCCAACAGCTTCTCGACTACACCAATACTGCTGATATCAACGTCTGTGGGTGATGGTGCTCCCGCCGGCATGCTGCGAAGCAGGTTGCATAGCCCAATAGCATACTCGCGATGTCCCGCGAGATACTCTTTGCTCAGGCCCTTGCGGTACTCGTCGTGGTACAGTCTGGCTCTCTCCTCCCACGATGAGGAAGCAGACACCGGAAACATCCACCCGGTTGTGAAAATGACGGAGGCGTACTCCCGACCAGAGTATGGCGCCGGTAGCCAGGGACGAAGGCTATACCGGATTGTGCTGGTATAATGCTTTCCCTGGTCCTCGGGGGCGGCCAGCGCATAGTTGGCGCCGGCAATCGAGGCATGCACCGCCGCCGTCACCGAGATGCCGCGGGCTTTGCTCGCCTCGACGATGGCCTGGGTCTCTTTTTCGGACAGGTGAAGACGGGCAATGCGAGTGCCGCCCGGGACGGTGTCCTGCGGTCTGGGAGAAGGAATGCCGATGGCCCCGACTGCATGGGCAAAGCTGCCCACCATCTTTGCGCCCTGTTCCTTCTCGGCTTCAGACGCGTTCGTGGAAAGGCCCGCGGCTTCTTCGATTGATGGAGCCAGTCGAGAAACCTCCTCGCCCCAGGGCAGGCTGGCAGCATCCGGAGATGGTGACGAGGACGCCAGGGTTAGGAAGTCGTCCATGAGCAACAGCCCGCCGACCCCGTCAGTCCGCCAGTGCTGCGAGTGGCCCAGGACCTCGTTTGTCTTGGGGAGATAGTACATGGTCGCGTAGGGACTGACGGTGATCGAAGCGACCAGCTCGTCGGCCGTCTTATCCTCGACGACCTGGAACGTTTCGGAGGCCCATTTCTCTAGGGCCGCAGCGTCCGGCACGTCGTAGACATACTTTGTTTCGTCCACGATGTAGGCCGCGATCGTCGGATGCTTGAAGCGAAGGGCCTTCCAGGCGTCGCGGAAGAGAGACGAGAGGCTTTCCTGGGCGATGGCGCCCGTGAGGGTGATGGCGGCAATGATGTTCATGGCCCAGTGCTCGCGATTGAGGGGGAGCGCGGCGTCGCCGAGGATCTTGATGAACGTCTCGTTCTCGCCCACGGCGCGCTCGAATCTCCCTTGGTGAACCTGTGACCAAGGCATTGTGGGCTAAGTCTACTGGATGCAAACAGGAGGAATAATACTACTAGATAGTCGGCTGGACGAGCACAACGACACGAACACAACGCTTCATCTTATATTTAAGTGGTTCGTGGGGCACTTGTCTTGATAGTGCTTTTTTTAGCACTAGAAACATATGCGAGCCAATTGCAGCGTTGTCGGCGTTGCATTGTTCGATTTCTTTGTTGTCAATTCACATCAACACTGACTGGGCCTTATATCTCTGTAATTATTATTACTTAATGTTGGGAAACACCACAACCAGACAGATTCAGACAACCCAGTCATAGTTGCATCGGTATTACCTTGTCATGCCTTGCTGTTGATGTGGGGGGTCACAATGCAAGTCTGGGTTTGTTGGACTTTTCATACGATCTTCTTAAGTATTATTATGAAACCACCAAGTTAACCGGTCTACAATTGAGACACCACACGATAATTGCAGCCCCCTGTTATATTAATACACTCCGGACTCCGGAGTCCGAATAGCTGGTCTTAATTTTGGATTGTATTATTATTATTATTATTATTATTTATGCAGTGTATAACCGTGTATTTAGTGGAGTTGCCGCATTATAGCGTTAAAACGGCGTCGCCTTTGAGAATGATCGACTTAAAAGTCAAATACGGATGGAGGATTAAAGTTAAAAATTGCTCCGAGCAGCCTCGCCAGCTTTATTGATAGGCGCTGTCTAAGCCTAATTTGAATTAGTTGGGTTGAATTTCATGTGATTCATTATAAATTGAACACAGCCTCGTGTTGTATCAATCCAGGCTATACTCCATTTTTAAATTCTTCTTTGACAAAATACACCAGAGTAAGTATTCTTGAATAATCATCTAGGGCACTTCCTAATCTGATTCGCACAGGTCTTTTGATAACCAGCGCAGAGCGTGCGTATACTCCATACCATTATCACATTTCATACTCTCCGAGACATGTGCATTCACAGCGACATAGTTTCCAAGGCAAGGTAATGAAATTTAATATGACACCTCCCTCCATTAAACCGAAAAACAGGAGAGGAAGAAGCGGCGAATAAGGCAGATACAGCACAGAACCAATACCAGCAGAATAGGTTCATTGGATGCCGGTGAAGGCCGAGGCGCGCCAGTATTTGATAGGTGTGTCTGTTTTGTGTAACTACATGAAAGCCACTACTGCCTCATCCAGCGCACGACATCGTCATATACCATCAAGATACAGAGGATGAAGGGTTTCATATTAGACATTCAACAATGCAAACACACTTAAGCACCAGGAATAGATCTATAGAAAAAAAATGAGGATGCAGTTTCCGACGTCCTATGGTTTAATGAATCGAATGTCTCGCGACACTCATAGTCACATTGTCTTTCTTTTGCAATTTTAAATGTACAGGATTATGCACGCATATATTACAGCACTCGTGTAATCTATTATCCCTCATTTCTCAGGTCATGGGTCTAGCCAGTCCTTTGCCACACTGGTTTTTGCAACTGCGTGTGTTGTTTGACTCTGGCGATCTTATTCGATACTGACGGTCCAAGTCGGCGGTAAAGGATGTCTTCCCATTGGACTTTGTGTACTTCTACTGTTGGTTAGCGGACTAGAAGGGGTGGGCAACAGAGGGTCAATGCTAATGACAGTGATTAAGGATATGTTTTATCCATGTTATTATCTGAATTCATGTATCATGCTTATGCCGCGATCAACATACAAAGCTAATGCAGAGATGTCACATTATATACTCGCCGAGACATTCATGCATTAGACTCCACGAAAGTTGAGGATTTTCAGTGGCTCGGCCTATAACTGAGGCTGAGGTCTGAATACACCCCGGCCGGCGGAATTTATTGGTGAGGCTTGCCATCAGCTAGGCATAGCACTATCCTAAAATTAATGTACAAAGTATCACGTATCGTTTCATTTGCTATATCTATTGTGCTCTTTATTTTTTGTTGCAGCAAAGAGAATAAAAACAAAATCGAAGCAGTAGTAGAGGGAGAAATATCCATAGGCAACAGCTCTGCAGCCTGGTGTTGCATAATACAATTTTTTTGCGAATTGAATATCATGAAGCCAATAAGCAATACAATCTCGGAATCTTTTCACGGGTCCACATTCTGCTTTCATTGCATCAGTCAAGAATCCGGTCAGACAGAAACATACTCCGGACCCTCATCACGATCATAGTCAGGATCATCGTCATAACGCCCTTCCTGTCGAATGTGCGAGACCGCCCTTTTCAAACCAAGTAGTTGGATTCCCCGCTCTATCCCATCACGATACTCCTCCGTGTCAACTACGAAATCTTGTGGTACGTCGCCGGAGTCTTTGACCCGCGCGTACTCCTCTGCCGGTATTATGTCGGTGAAAGGAATGGATAAATTTTCTTGCGTGGCCCCTCTAGGGTATATCTCCTGTAACATTGTTAGCGAGTATTCAATCAGTAAACCGATCTGGGTCAAGCATACAACTCTGTTCCCGCATCTTTGAGGTGTTCCGTCTTTGAGTTTCCATTTCTCGGCAAAGACTCTCAAATCACCCACCCAATCCTTCACGCAAACCTCTTTTTCTATACAATTAACGGCTGTCACGTAATCAAGAACATCGTGTTCGACTTCGATATTGTACCGCGCTCGGGCTCTGTCGTCTCCGAATCTAGTGACCAGGCTGCATATTCTTTCTTTAGACGCATCCGACTTGCGTGTGGCCTTGTTCTCATCGATCTTGATTATAACGACAGTGTTCACTTGCTGTAACGGAGTAGACAAGAGCCAGTGATGTGCATCATAAACAAGGTCGTCGTAGCTTTCTGTAAAGCCCACCTCAAAAACAACAGCCAAAATCGGCAATGCACAAGAACCCCAGGTGAGAGCCCCATCAGGAATTTTATACCGACCCGTTTTCTTTTTGCTGCCTTGAGACAACGAGGAACCCATGAGCGCTTCTTCGTGAAAGGTAGCTCCCAGTGACGACTCGAGCGCTTCATTGTGCCGGTAAACACGGGAATGCTTCTTCAAAATGCATCTAAAAATCGCATTGTGAACCCCGCTCGCCATGAAGGCTATTGTCAACTCGCCGGAATCCAAGTCGTAATGATAGCGCTTGATAAGCACTCGATCCTGTTCTATACGCGGGTTCAAGAGGGCCTGTATTTCTTTGCCGAAGAAGACCTTTCTGGGAGTGAAAAACCGTACACCTTCTTCGCAGTAGAGATTCGACAGTATAAGAAGTTTAACAGCACGCTCAGTACCAGCGTAGGGCACTTTTTGAGAAGAATCGAAAGGAGGAACGGAGTGCTCTTGTTGTGAAGAATCGGTGGGAGAAATGGAGTGTTCTTTTTGAGAAGAATCGGAGGGAGAAACGCAGGACCCTTCTTGAGAACAGTCGGAGGAAGAAAACCCTAGTAGCGATTCTTGGTGTTCCAAGGTTCTCGCGGTGCTCGCAAAGGGGGGAAATCGATGGATAGGATTGATGGAAACGTTATCATGCTCGGTGGTGTTTTCAGGGGGGGATAAATGCAATGTATCTATACCGAGACACGCTTGCTCAACCCCAGTGGATGGAAGAACGGGTGAAGACATGTTGAGGAAAAATTGGTCTGAGAAGAAGATGACTGAAAGGTAGTAAGGTCAACGGTGAAGGCAAGAGGGGGAAGAGCGAGAGGAAGAGTGCGAGAGGAAGAGTGCGAGAGGAAGAGTGCGAGAGGAAGAGTGCGAGAGGAAGAGTGCGAGAGGAAGGAACGAGGGGAGAAAGTGCAGGAAGGGGATGTTGGCTGCCTAGAAATGAATGACGACCACAAGATCATTGAAAAGGAAAATACAAGCACGAAAACAAGCCCAAAGAAAAGAGAGAAAGAGAAAAAAAAAAAAGAAAAGGAAACCCAAAGATATTTATTTGACCACGTCGGAGACGTCTTCACTCAGCACGCCAAGGGCGATGAGTGGAAGTGGGAGTTCTTGTCTCTACTCTTCCTCAAACGCCTGTGACCTTTTCTGGAAGAGCATTTTAGTGAGATAGAACTCAAGGTATGTTGATGAGAGGACTCGCGACAGGATCTAGCGAGGGAGCGAGACGGAACGAAGTTTTGAGAGATGACATGATAAGGAAGAGGTACAGTGAGTAACAGAGGAGGAGGAGGTAGTAGAGAAAAGAGATAAAAAAGGCGGGAGATGAATATTTGCACGTCGTCGGAGACGGTCTTCCGTTTTAAGAAAACAGAAGAAGAGGCTAATGAATCTTCTCTCCTCAAACGTCTGTCAGGACTTTTCCGGAGAATTCAAGTTATTCAGTGAGCCCGTCGGCACGAGGTCTGAAATGGAATAGAAAAGTTCGACTGATCAATGTGATGGTGAAAAGAGAAGAAGAAATGGGATGGCATGACAAGCAGAAGAGACTGGTCTCTCTACAACCAGAACATGTACGATAGGCAAAGCACACCGACTTCACCGGGGACCCACAGTCTCTCTGCTGTGCCCCATCTTCCCGGGGAAACTCTACAACTTCCTATTCAGGTAATAATGACTATGTTCTCCGCAGCTCGTTTGCGTCCTCCCTTTGTTCACAGCCAGCCAGCCAGATAGCTAAAATTAAAATGTATCTGCTTGCACTTCGCCATCCAACCATGATTCTTGTCTGGTGAGTGCGCCCTGACATATGCGTGTTGCCAAGTATTCAAACAAGGCTAGACCGATCTATCACATGGCCCCGATATCAATGCCTCTGCATAGGACTTTAAGTGAAGATTAATCTTAGCAAGCCGCCAAGCAACTCTCTCTACCAGTCAACTGAGCTGTGTATGAGTGCGGTTATTAGGAAATATATATTTCCTTGCCATAAACACCAACCCTTGCCTAAATCTACTTAAAGTACAGAAGTATCATCTTCAAACAGCGGTAAAATTTTAATTTGATAATGTACTCGAAATTAAACATCGAAGTTAAGTTGTTATAGTTCGAAAAAATAGTAATAGTGGTGGTGAACGGTTTGGAAAAGGAGTGATTAAAGCTATCATGATGCTGCTCAATATCGAAGCAGCCGGCGACCGCTCTGTGTTACCTAGGTAAGGACATATATAAAAATAAAATATCTGATCACGTCAATTTTAATCAGGCTTATTCCTTTTAAAACCGTGGCAAATCCCAAGGTGCCAGCAAAAACGATACTAAGATTTATTGCAGGAACAAGCCCGGGATATGCCGGTAGTCGGAAATGTCGTATTTCTGCAGAACGGTGCTGTTGGTATTGCAAGGACCATTTTTTTGGTCAGCCCAATATGATCGAGACAAGCCAAGACTTGGCTGTTTTATTGTCCGAGAGAGTCAGCCATTCAGCGGCGATCCTCGCAAGCAAGTGTGTATATTACATGCAAGTACTGTTACATGTGTGGCGGGCTCATGTCTTGTCCTGGTTGGACAGCATGACCGGCCAACGAGACGTTGTACCTGAGCATTGCTGGGCAGGGCAGAAACACTGTCGCGTCCAATAGAAACACTTTGGTTCAGTAAAATAGGCCTCCATACCGTGGCGGGGTTTCGCGATCGACAGCCGCGACGAGGTTAAAGTTGACGCCAGGGGTTGCTGGCCCAGTCGTTTCACCACCACCACCACGCCCCGCGCGAATCGCTGGCTGTCCGTGCCCAACGCTGGCTTTTTTTTTTCGCGGATCTTAGCATGTTTGATGTTTCTCGTAGCTAAGCGATGCATCCGATTTATTATTCTTTCTTTGCGGTACCATCCCTGCGCTTGGGTGTTGTTCTTCCCCACCTGAAACGTCTCGAGATAGGCGGCTGCTGACCTCTGAGACGACAACTTGGAGGCAGAGCCTCGGTTTTTTTCCCTGCTGGCCATGGCGAGTCATGTCCATTGTTTCGAGGAATGCAAATGAATGTAACGGTTGGTCAAGCTTTTGGAGCATTCCTGCCACCTGCTGCCATCGCGCGCGACACATTCCAAGGCCACCAGTGGCCGGCCCAAATGCCACTGATGACCAGGGGGCTTTTCGGTGGCTGCGATGAAACTGGCGGACAATAGATAAAGAGCCAAGTCGCCCAGGGTATTGTGTGCTGCAGCAGGAAAGAGAAACAATAAGAATCCTCAGACACTCGCTATTCAGCATCACAATCGTTATTGTCCGGGTAAGCGCTCCTGCTTTGTTTGGCCGCTTTGTATGCTTTGTATTATTTGCCTGGTGTGCTCCACCACGCCTTGTGTTGTTATTGTCATCCCACAAAGCACTGTTTTCTGCTGAAACGTTTTACTTCTTTTCTACTTGAGCGACTTCCTTGACTACTGTACTCGCTTGCAACATCTTCTTCTCATCTTGCATCTTCCATTGACCATCAATCACTCGTTTAGACATTTTTCACTGTTCAGACTGACAGAATCGCCCTGGTTGGCATTCGTCTCAACAAACAACAACAGAAAACACCCACTCGCTTCGAATCACCATGAAGAACACCTTCGCTATCTATGCCTTTTTGGCCACGACTGTCTCTGCCCACATGCAGATGAGCAACCCCTACCCCATTCGTAGCCCGCTGAATCCAGACGGTGGCGACAACAAGGACTATTCCTACACCAGTCCGCTGGACGCGTCTGGTGCCAACTATCCATGCAAAGGGTACCAGAACGACGCCTTCAAGTCAGTCGCGAGCTACGAGGCCGGCCAGCAGTACAGCATGTCTCTGGAAGGCAGTGCTACTCACGGCGGTGGCTCGTGCCAGCTGTCTCTCTCCTATGACACGGGCAAGTCGTTTACTGTCATCGAGTCGATCGAGGGTGGCTGTCCCCTGACCTCCAACTACAGCTTTACCATTCCCTCGGATGCACCAAGCGGAAATGCCCTTTTTGCCTGGACCTGGTTTAACAAGATTGGCAATCGCGAGATGTACATGAACTGCGCTCAGGTCACCATCAAGGGAGGCTCTTCCAAGCGCGCCCACGCCCGTGATCTCAAAGTTGCCCGTGCGGGAACGTCCTTTGGCTCTCGCCCGCCTCTGTTCATTGCCAATGTCAATGGTCCTGGTGAATGCACCACCGTTGAAAGCCAGGAGGTCAAGTTCCCTGAGCCTGGTCCGGATCTGCTGGGCGGTGTTTCGGGTCCTGGGTATACTTGCAAGAGCTCGGCACCTTTTCTAGGCGATGGCTCTTCCACTGGAGGCGACGGAGGCAGCTCGGACACTTCAACTGCTCCATCGGCCACGTCGACAGCACCAGCCAAGTCCAGCCCTAGCCCAGTCGCCAGCACCACAACCTCTCCTACTGCTGTGAACACTGATCTTCCGACGACCACCACGAGCATTCCTAAAGTCATTCCTACCCAGAGCCCGTCCACAGGTCAGGCATGCTCGACCAACGGTGCAATTGTCTGTGGTTCTGACGGTCAATCATGGTCAATGTGCAGCGCCGGCTCTCTTATCAGCATGGGCTCTGTGGCCGCTGGTACGAAGTGTACCAACGGGGCAATCAACAAGATCTGAGGAAGTGGGTTTGCTCGTCAACGATTTTTCTGGTTGTAAAACCTCTACTTCTGGTGTCTCCGGTTAGGCCTCTCTTTGATGAATGTTTTTAATGAAAGGAAATGAGATACGCAGACACTTTGGTGTCATGATGTCAAGGGCTGGCCCCTTTTTTGTTAATTTGTCATGCCTTCCTGTTTGCCAGGTCCCATACCTCTTAGGTAGAAAGAAATGAATGAACGTTGAATATGAAAAAGTTTCGATCTTGACATCAAATATTTCAAATGTTAACCAAACCACATAATTTTTATTAAGTTTCATAGATGCAATTATAATACTAATAAAGTCCCAACCAACAAGACCCTAAGCAGCAGCAGCAGCCTTCTTCTTTGCTTCATCCTCCGACTCACTCCAATCCAGCAACTGCAGCAATTCCTCCTCACTCATCTGCTCCGCCTTGCGCGCGGCCTGCTGCTTGGCAGCAGCCTTCTTCTGCCTCTTGCGCGCGCCTCGTCCCCATTCCATCACACCACTCGCCTTGACCTTTTCCGCCTCATCCTCCTCACTACTTGCTCCTGCTCCTTCTTCTGCAGCTGCGCCAACCCTCAAACTATTCGCACTCTTCTTCGCACGGTCCGTGCCCGGCGCCAAAAAGCCTTCTTCCTCCTCGCGCTTCTTTTTGCGTTCGGCGTCCTCTTTGTCCATTTGCTTCTCAAACATCTTTTTGAAAAACAGCTCGATCCAGGGGCGCACCATGATATACCCGGCAACAATCACGATGATGCGCAGCCATTTCCGGATTTTGGGCGTGGCGATCCAGTCTTGGAAATCGTTGACAGTTTCGAGGACGTAGTGGCTGACGGTTTCGACGATTTCGCTGAAGATGGCGGCCATGTCGGGGTTTGTTGTGTCGGTGGTGGCCATGGTTTTGTGAACGTCTTGGTGAGGTGTTTTTTGGTGTCTGTAGAAAATTGCGTGGACCTCCACGGGCAGTGGAGAAAATATAGTGAGTGAAGCAGCTCACTTGGTCGGTAGGGATAATTAAATATCAGTTCAGAAATAAAGATATTGAGCGATTGATTCGAATCCAAGAAGATATATTAAGAAAGCAAAAAAATAAAATCATGACCGCATTGACAATTAAACTAGGTTTAGCCGCTGATCGAGCCGGCCTTGCCGCGCCCGGCTTAACGTTTCCCCGGCCGGACACTAAGACGCGTGCGTGACGGATCGGGAAATATCACAACGCGCTTTTTATTACTTCACTGACAATATAATCAAACCACAACGCGAATAAGAAGACATGTCGGAGAATAACAGCACCAACGAGGAATCTCGGGCTCTTGAAGAGGTTTATTTTCTATTTTTCCCCCCTCTTGCATGTCTTGGCTAAACAATTTTTTCCAGCGCTTCAAGTCCGCTCTCTGGCTCGCCATCGGCAAGATCGTCGACGAGGAAACCATTGAACTCGGCGTCAACGCAACACCTCAGTTCATCGGCGCCTTGACGGAGATGGTATGGACGCAGATTGGTTTGTACCCTTTTGCGCCCGTTTTTATAGACCCAACTGAGTTGACTGCGTTTTGAAGAAACTGTCAGCCAGGATCTGGAGGCGTTTGCCAAGTATGCCGTCCCTTTTTTTTTTTTGGTTCTCTTCTAGTAGGGCTGTATTACTAATAGGGAGGGTTAGACACGCTGGGCGCTCGACAATCAATGTCAACGATGTGATGCTCCTGGCGCGACGTAATGAAGGTTTGGAATCTATTCTACGCGGATTTGCGGATCAGCAGAAGGAGTTGGCGAGGCAGCAGCAGGAGGGTGAAGATGGAAGTGATTGAAAAAGAAAAAAAAAATTTTTCTTCTTCCATTTCAGTCTTTTCTTCATTAACCTTGCTGTTTTGCATAGCATGGGAGGGTATGGGTATGGGTATTATTGCAGCGGGCAGTCTTTGTACCTGCATACATCCAAGCAGCCCGAGTCTGTGTCCCTACGTAGGATAGGGTTTATGGGTATTCACCGGTAACCGGTGAAATTCAGGGCTTGTGCGATTTATTGCTCACGATATCGTGATATCATCGGCGAACGTACTCGACATAGGCCGGGTGATACGGGGTTGGCCATGGAATTAACACAGCTCCCGGGTTCGGAGATGCGTACATTTGAGACCATCACGAAACCCTAGCCACGGAAATACTTGCTAAATAAGTCGAACCGAGGGAATTTGAGGTACCTTGGTTAGACAATGTGAGGAGTACTTCTGAGAGAGAAACCCAGTTGATAAATTCCCCATCGCATTACTTCCCGCCCTGACCATGCTGCAACCGCTAATGCGTACATAAACAATAATAACAATGAATTTTGATCTTATTTCAAATCAGATAAAAATCCAATATCTACAAGTTAATAACAGACTACAGAGTACTCGTAGCCAATGACAAGCCTAGCCCCCACGTCCCATCCCTAAGCTCAACTAAGCAACCGAGTCGCCTGTTTCTTTTCTCGGGATGCTGACATGCCGATCACAATATAACTAGGTCAAGATTGATGATTCAGGGTGTGTTTGTATTTAAATAATATACCAAATACTGTCAGCTGGTGCGGCTCGTTAATTATTGTGACGGACGGCCGGCAATTAGCGGGAAGTTGTGCTTTGACTGGATAAACAGTATGGAATGAGGACAGCAAGGAATATATTCATTCATTGTCAAAACAACGATTTAAGCAATGCACATAACGATTAGTTTCAGCCATGACAGCGGATGGCTGGCAGCCACTGGCAGCCACCGAACCCGAGTTCATGTGCGTTTTGTGAAAAGCAAAAGCGCTCCCGCCAGGAACAAGCTTAGTCCCGTCAGCATCCAAGTATACTATAATTATAGCGCTCACCAATCGGACAACGAATCGCGTTTGGCCGAGTGCTAGAGCCTAGTACGTAGCCTAGTACAGAACCTACAGACTCAGCCTAACAGCTAACTAGCATCCTCGGCAGCTGCCGGGAAAAGGTCTGGCGGATCTGATGATCTTGCAATAATAAGTCAAGGAAATGTCATTATGGTGTAGGTTGCATTGGGAGTGAGCAAGGGTTTTGTTGGATGGCCATGCCGAGTACGCACCGCTACGACAGTGAGGCGGCGAGCAACAGAAGTGGACTTTTTGGGAACATTGAATGTACGGAATAATTGTGTCAAGTTTCATGATATACACCGAGAAACACGAGGCTGAAGCCACTGAAGCCACGGGAAAGGAAACAATGTAATAACGGAGTAGACAACACCAAACACCTCCTCGAGGGTCGTATACTCAAGCCTCACCCCAGCCTTGAAGCCAAGAGCCTCCTCTCCCAGTCCGTGCCCGCTGCCCAGAGCCGTCACACGTTTCTTGAATAGTGTGATCACTGATGACCAACACCGGTTCCGCACGGTTGCATAAATGCGTATGCGTATACGTAACTTACATCAATGGATTATGGCATGCATTTCAGCGCTCGGCTCACAGTTGATCGTTGCCCGTTTGCGGCAAAACAGGAAGAATAAGATGGGCTCGCTAACTTCTGTCAGTAAATTAGTACGGACATTAGTTGCAACGAACGTGGTTTTAGTACAGAGTAATTACTAACTTTAGGGTTTGGTTTTGGGTTAGTTCCGAGTCGTTGCTCTCAGCTCCTGCTACACTGGTCTAGACCGCAAAGCAATATTGAAAGTGCGTCTACCGTGTTTATTTTTGAACCTCCTACTAGTACTAGTATAGTATGTAGCTTGCAAAGCAAATTTCCGCGTCGCGAACAGCTGACCAATGAGTGGTGGCTCGACCGTACGAGTAGTCTGTGTGTAGCCCTGAACTTTACTAACACTAATTAACGTACCAAAGCTTTATGATCACGGATACAGGTTTTCTATTTGACGCCCTTCCAACGAGGAACGAGCAACGGCGGGAAAAGAGGCACCGTTTCAGTGTTGATCTCACGAGGCGTCATCCCCGGACGCCAAAAAACGCCATCATCATGCAACGTCCTCACATGGCTGAACCATGGCTGAACTACGGAAAAGTAAATCTGGTCTATTTCCTCCAGTAATATTTCTATATTCATCGCAACTTGTCAAGGGTAGGGAATACTGGCGTTGTAGGGCTGCAAATGACTCCATAATCCTCGCCCCTTTCGGGCCGAGAGAGGCTAAGGAAAATGTAGACAGTAGCACAAGCGTAGCGAAAGAAAGGAGGTTCAACAAGTTCAAGGGACCAGTGCTAGCGCACTACTCTAACTATCGTAAAATTTACGTCTGTGCTAAGAATATCCATGGAGGCTCTTCCGAGTCACAGCGTGAGGTGTGATGTGCTGACGCTCGCGACTAGGGGTCCGGACCACGTCTCTGACCCCAATGGAACTTCCCGATATGGTAACATTTTCATCCTCATTTAGCCTGGTTCTTCCTGTCATTGCTCGCGGAACTTGCTGGATGGGGTAGTATTTCCGCCCATCTTCTGGCCTAGAAGCCAACGTTCTACACCTAGTCGTATTCTGGTAAGGACCAACAGGGTGTTTGTGATGCTACCTTTTGTCATTTCTTGTTAGTATCCGAAGTAATTGCACACTATACACCATGCGGTGCTTACTAGGCGCGAGGATACGAACAGAGCTATGGGCACCGATCTGGCTGGAACCTGGTGTACCACGCCCTATTTTTAACTTGTAGATGAGTGTTGGTTCTATACAATCATGGAAGTAATTTTGTCTATAAAAGCGTCCTCCATCTCCCTCCCCCAGAACCTTTTTTTTTATCATCCATCAAGCAGAATCATTCCAGTTCAACAGGTCCGGGACCTTCACATTCCTTTACATTACTTTCAGTCATTCCTTTCAGACAAAGTCGATAACTTATATCACTTCCAATCCTTTTACTTTTACACACAAAAACCTTCCAACCAAAAATCAAGATGTTTGTTAAAGCTGCCGTTGCCGTCTCCGCCCTCGCTGGCATTGCCTATGCCCAGACTGGCGAGACCGTCACCACCGCCCAGGCCGTCACTGCTGTCAACGCCGACGACGGTATTGGTGCCGGTACCGACGCCTACACTGTCTACTCTGGTGACGGTTCCACCGGTGCTGGCTGGCCCGACATTTCCGCCTGGGTCTCGTACTCTGACATGCTGAGTGCCAACATCCCTGTCATGCAAGCTTCTTGCGAGAACCTTGGCTACGGAGACAACGACTCCGACGACGAGATCACCTCCATCACCAACGCCATCGACGCCGTCGCCACTGCCACTTTCGTCGACCACCGCTTCATCCTCGCTGTCATGATGCAGGAGTCCAAGGGCTGCGTCCGCGCCATCACCTCCAACTACGGTGTCTCCAACCCTGGTCTGATGCAGGACCACGACGGCGCCTCGACCTGCAACCCTGGCAGCTCGGGCTCTGCTCAGGCTGTCACTCCTTGCCCCGATGAAGAGATCTCTGGTATGATCTCCGACGGTACCGCCGGCACCGACGCCGGTGCTGGTCTTGCCAACTGCCTTAACTCTGCCACTGGCTCTGGCTCCCAGGCTTTCTACCAGGCTGCCCGTATCTACAACTCTGGCTCCATCGACGCCTCGGGCGCGCTTGAGGCTGGTATCGCCACTCACTGCTACTCCTCTGACATTGCCAACCGTCTCACTGGCTGGGTCAACGCCCAGTCTACCTGCACCTTTGACAACCAGTAAATTTCTTACTACTCGCAACACCACCGAACCCGGAGTTGGGGGGAGGCTTTCTGATCTCCAAGAGAGATCGAAAGCTTTTGGCTTTTCATCTTCTCCCAGCATGTAAAATGTTACGAGGATGATCCGCAAAGCCACCTTTGCATTCGCTTTTTGATTCTTAATTCGCCTTGTTTCTTGTTCCTTGGGCAATCTTTTCGGTCCCAGGCATGTACCCCCAAAGCAGCCAAATTTTGCTGCATATTACTTTCGCTGGATATAGAATTACTTGTTTCTGCTTGCATTTTTTTGATCTCGCTAACAAATGGTTGGCTTCATATCAATGAGTATGGCTCCTGATGTATATATTTGCCATTTACGACATTGACTATAGAATGTATATATCAACTGATGTTACGATGACATAAACAAATGAACGTCAACATTGAATTGTTCTGAATTTATTTTTTCCTTCTGAGTAATTGCAATAAACAGTATCCTAGCTTCAAAAATTATTTATCGCTCGTTTTTATCTACTTTCTCTTTTTCTTATCTTTTAACCTCTGTCACTTTCCTGATTATTTCTTACGTTTGTTCCGCCCAGTGCTAGACAAGCGACAGCGAATTCGAAACATTGCAGTCATAGAGTCGACCCAGCACGACGTTGTCCCATTCACAAACGTTTACATAGGATTACCATAATTTTATCCTGGTAATTGTTCAGCGTTGACGTCTTCGGCGAGTCTTGAACTAGGTTAAGAAGTTAAATACTGGGGCTTATAGGCATCGTCAATTGGGGTTTGGATATAGTGGCAAGATTCGGGAAATACCCTCACAGCGAGGCTGGAGAAACTGAAATGAACATTGAATTGAACATGTTTTAACTTGTCTGAAACTGCCTATATCTATCTATCTATCTGTCTATCTAACTCTAAATGTCAACATATGAGTATCATTTGATTAAGTGCATACGGAGCACTAGGGTTACAAATATACATATATAAACTTTGAATGCCTATGTGGCAGCACGTGCACATACTAAACCCCAATCAGCAGACTTCTTACCGATTCTTTCCATTTTTCCACCGGAAACTAAAATAAAGTAAAATAAAATTTAAAAAAAAAAGGAAAGAAACTGTCAGCCACAGTACGTACAATTATTCATGGCTGAAAGGCTGAAACGAAATGGGCGTTTTTGGGCCCCATTTCGCGGGGCCATATACTAATCGGCACTGATGCTACCATCCATTTCCAGCCTTAATGTTCCACAGATAAGCTAATTAGTTTTATTAATAAAAAGCACACTGAATAAGAGGATTAATCAGATTCTTTTCCATAAGAAAAAAATTATAGTTGAAGGTTTTTTCTATTGTTGTTCTCAGATTACTCAGGAATTGCTCTTAGCAGGGAAATTGGTCGACAAAAATAACAACAATAATAGATACGTCGCAGCAAAGTAAGAATAAGGCTAACATCGCACTAATCAAATAAATCGATTAGCAAAGTGCGCCTAAGTACCATGGCTGTCGGCAACAAGTGGTTGTATACAGAGGTGCCACCGTTGATTCAGTATTGAAAGACTTGAGCCGTGTTGTTCACAAAAGCACGCAGCTGGATTAGGAATCTCCTGCAGCTTGCAGCGACACGCAGATTGTGTTCTTTTCTATAAAAATATAAAGAAGGCACGGCGACCCTTGAACCTTATCAAAATGCCAGTGTACCTCCATAGTAGTATGTACGTACAGATGGAAAATCTGGGACCCATATTCCCCTTTCGGATACCATTTTGCACACCCTGATTGGCGATTTCATTTTCATTTTCAGCCTTTTAGGCACGAGTTCGTCAGGCCAAGAAGCTAGAAAACAAGCCAAACCAAATGTATTCATTCAAATCGCCGACAAGGGCCATGATCAGCAGGGGAGGCCCATCCGCTTTCCAATGTGACGTTGAGCTAACTATTTGAAGCCGAGGGGGCCGATTTTCCGGGTCTACAGTACGGTATGAATCGTGTACTCCGTATTTGTGCTGCTTATGATTATTAGTAGTTAAGGCCTTTTTGTATGCATATTTTGTATTGAGGAACCCGTATTAAGGCCGTTTGAGGAACATCCCTTACCACCTGGGCTCGTGGGTCAAGCTTCTTCCCAAGGCGCCACTCAGCCTTTGGACGATACACGAGTCTGACAGGACCCAAACCAGAAAAGGGCCTTGAAACCAGCACAGAGGTTGAAATCGGTATTGAAATCGTGTATTTAATCTAAATTTGGCTCCAAAATTTCGAACCGAGATCCCAGAGCCGACCATCATGGCTCCGCACGTCTTGCAGAATAGGGAAACTGGTCTAGAGCTTCATGTAAGCAGTTAGAACATAGTTAGAATAGGCTTCCACTAGCCATTTAATTATATAGTCGCAGCTTCTGCCGTGGACTTGTTTTGAATCAACTCTAATCGTGACATTGCGATTTGAGGTCAACGTCTGTCGACACTCTTTTCTTTCCCTTTCCTTCTAGAAACTAATTAGATTCACGATCGTCTTTATTTATTTGATTTCAGCTATAGTCCTTCCTTCAAGAGAAAAAAAAATGGCGAGTCTTTTCGCCTCGTTGCTGGCTTTGGCCGCTGTCGTCGCCGCAGAGCCTATCGCCATCGCTCATCGCTCACCATCGACAACTCTCGACAGCCTCAACGCTGCTGCTGCGAGCTCATCGTGTACGCCTCTGACCACTAGTAACCCCACGCAATGGTGGTACGCAAACATCACCCACAACGGCGAATCGTCGTACCTGTCGTCCGACCTGAAGGATGGATACACGGTTTTCCGTAACGTCGTGACCGACTATGGCGCCGATAACACTGGTGCTTCGGACGCCTCGGCGGCGATCCAAAAGGCCATTAACGGTAGCGTAGCCTTCTGATAGAAAGATGGAAACAAAAGAAGACAGTGATTAAGCTAACAACGCTACAGCTGGCTCTGGCGACACTGCGCGAGGATCAGGCACCTATGGAACCACCAAGCAGCCCGCTGTGGTCTATATCCCTCCAGGAACATATCTCATGTCCGACAGCCTGCAGCTCTATGTTGGCACTGTTCTCGTCGGTGATGCCCTCAACCCGCCAACCCTAAAAGCCTCGGCCGACTTCCCCAACGACCACATCATCTATGCCAAGGACCCCAACTTTGGTGGCACCATCAACTTCTACATTGGCATCAAGAACATGGTTATTGACTCGACGGCCGTCAATGCCAACACTTCTCTTACCCTTCTTGACTGGACGGTCAGCCAGGCCACCCAGCTCGCCAATGTTGTCTTTAACATGCCCGATTACTCCACTGGCCACACCGGTATCACCTCGCAGTATGACTCCAACAGTAATGTCATCTTGAACGACTTGACTTTCAACGGCGGTTCCTATGGCGTCAACATGTCTGGCCAGCAGTGGATCTTTAAAAACATCAAGACAAACGGTACTACCACCGGTTTGAAAGCCGGTGGATGGAGTGTTGTTTGCTTGTCCTGCTCGTTTGCCAATGGGGGAACTGGCATTGACGCCAGCGTTGTTTCCGGCGTGTTGTCCGTGATTGACTCGTCTGGTACCGCCGTCGGGAACCTGGTCAGTGGGAAAAGCAGCAGCGGTGCCGGAAACTCGATCGTTCTTGAGAATGTTTCAAACAGCGGAACAACGGTCTCGATCGATGGAAATGCCGTGGTCACCGATGATGTGACCGACACCTGGGTATACGGCTCTCTGGTAAGAAAGCATATCTCTTCCCCAACTGTCCCAAATGCTAACACATTTCAGTATTCAAGTGGTAGCTCTGATGGCGGACACGTTGATGGGCAAACAGTGACCACCTCGCGCTCAACCAGCCTTCTCAACAGCAACAAAGACTACTACACCACGACATCGCCGCCTGCTTTCCAGCAATACTCCGTCGACCAAGTGCTCAACATCAAGTCGGTCAGCGACCTGCCCGTGAAAGGCGACGGCGTCACCGATGACTCGGAAAACATCAACAAGATCCTGGCCCAGTACGCCGGTTGCAAGGTGATTTACTTCCCGGCCGGAACCTACATTCTGAACAATACGGTCACTATCCCCGCTGGCTCTCGTATCTACGGTGATGCTTTCGCCACATCCTTCTCTGCCATTGGCGACAACTACTACAACCCGTCCGCCCCAACCACCATGGTGAAGGTTGGAAACGCAGGCGACGTCGGAGTTGCCCAGATCGTTGATATCATGTTCACGGTTGCAGATGTTCTGCAAGGTTGCAAATTGGTATGCTTTCCCCTTTTTTATTTGGGTGAGTATATGTCTAACAAGTAATAGCTTGAAGTAAACATTGCCGGCAGCAACCCTGGAGATGTTGGTCTTTGGAACTCTCACTTCCGCATTGGCGGTGGTGCAGGAAGCGCGGTCGAGACCAACTGCGGTGGCTCCCCCGACCAGTGCAAAGCCGCTTGGGGGTTGATTCATCTCACAAACACATCGTCTGCGTACATTGAGAACATGTGGGGATGGACTGCCGACCACGACTTGGACGGTGGCAACAAGCAGTTCATCTCCACAGCTCGTGGTATGCTCGTCGAGGCCACCAAAGGCACATGGCTGGTTGGAACTGCCATGGAGCACCACACTCTTTACCAATACAACTACAACAACGCGCAAAACGTCTTTTCCGCGTTCCAGCAAAGGTGATAATCTTTTCGTCGTTTTCAATAAACAAACAAAAAAAATCTAACACAATACAGTGAGACCCCCTACTGGCAGGGCCCAGGCAACGATGCCGCTCCTGTCCCCTGGGACGACTCGTTGATTGCATCCGACCCCGACTTCAGCAACTGTGCCTCAGACGACTCTCTTTGCCGCATGGCCTTTTTCGAGCACATTTCCGGCTCGTCGGACCTGTTCCTTTACAACGGCATGGTCTGGGTCTTTTTCAACAACTACGACGGGTCCAGCGGGCCCTGCAACAGTGGAGATTGCCAGCAGAACGCGGTTGGAATTTCAAGTTCGTCGTCTCTGTATCTCTATGGCCAGCAGGTCAAGAGCGTCACCAACATCTTTGTGGAGGATGGGAATGCAGTTGCCTCGATGTCTTCCAACAGCGGTGGATGGGGAGGTGTTGTTGCCGGTTATCTGCACGACTCTTGAAAATAATTTTCGTGCATGCCCAATAAAGACATAGGAAGAAATTTTGATAATTCTGGTTATTCGTTATTTTGTACAGATATAATGTGCCTTTAGGTCTCGAGACCACTGAAAAAGATAGTCTAAGGACACTATTTTTTGGTAGCAGCAACACGAATTAAGCATAATCCACATTGCCTAGCATAATAGTCATAACATACCACTTTAACTATATTGTCCTATTAATAGATATCGTGGTGGAAAAGATGACAACCCCGTCAATAGTGGGTGAGTGTGAGACGTAGCAAGGTGTATATAAAACCGTTGCTCTAGTAGATATGGAATTGAGCGTATACTTGTATAAAATATATAGAAAGCAACTAATCATTTAATTAATAACAATAAATTAATTATTTTCCATAAAAAAACAATAGTAAAAGTACTATTTATCTAACTTGTTTAGGGAGCGTATAAGTAGCCTACAGTAGACCTGGGGCGGAAGTCTCACTTGATGATCGACATGACACCACAAGGCCAGCCCTTTGCTTATTGGCTCCGTTATACGGTTTCTGCGTACGGAGTAGGATGCGCAAATAGCGCAACTATGAACCAGCTAATAGGCTTTACGACGGACATAACTTTACATGCATGTCTTACTTTTATTTCAAGGGGCTCAAGCTTGGCAGAGAGTCATCTGTCTAGCTAGTTTGTTTTGAGACTAGATTAGCGTTAACCGTGATATAATTTCAGACAGGGTGATAGAATTATGTAACGCTGTCTGTTGGTTGGTACTTTTTTGCCTTTCTTGTCGTTTAGGAAGTAATATGCCATGCTAGTTATTTGCGTTGGGCTCAAGCGAACCAGAAATTGAGTATTTAAACGGCGTTGTCCCCTTGCTCTAATTGTCATTCTTACCAAGCAAATACCCTCAATCTTGTTATCTTGTCAACTCTTTGATCTCATCAAAATGCGTGTCTCTACCTTGACCACTTTTGCTCTTGCTGCCGTGGTTTCTTCTGCCGCCGGTAAACGCACACTCCTCAAAAGTAACTCCGGCGACTTCTTTGTTGGAAACGAGTATGCCGACGACCACGGAGGCTCAGGAATATTACGGTTCTACGAAAACTCTCGCAATGAGAATACTGTGAGCTTCAGTCTTAGCAACGACACGACGCTTTCCTATGCCCTCCACGGCTATGAAGCCTATCCCGTCTCCTCTATGTATCTGGACCTACCATTGGGTGGTGGTGTGCCTGATGGGCCTGACAACCTCAGCTCGGAGATATGGGGTGTCGAGTTACCTGAGAGAGATTCAAAAACTGCCAAGGGCTACTCTTGGGGGGAAGATGGGAAGTTGGAATGCTCGAACAGCGCGTTCCATGGATGGGTTCATTGTAGGGGTGGTAACTACACGGACAGCGACAACTCCACTTCTTTCTACTGGGCTACGCAACCAATTACAACATTGCCAAAGGAATGCACCCAAGTTGAGCTTTTCAAAGTTGAGCTGTGATTATTCAAGTTACTGCTAAAGGATGATGTGTCTGGAAGGATATTTTATATATTGACAAACACATAGAACATGTAAAGCAGTTGGAGGGGCTATATAGATTGATATAAAATATACTACGCTTTAAGCAGCCGCTATTCAACATAACAACATATGCGAGTTAGTAAGAAAAAAAAAAGAAAATACCTCTTTGTTTTGCAGCACCTCGGATATTGTACGGCGAGTTGCACGACCAATAATTAGTAATAGTAATAAAGATAGTTTTAGCTTTAAATATAGTTTTTGAGTTTCCAATCTTGGAGACTATAGACTATTATAAATGTTATAAATCTTTATTAATATTAAAAAAGTTCCGTTGTCCAATAACATCCATGCCTCGATTCTGTGGCACGCGGGTATTTTAATCGAAGGAAGGGCAGTATTAAAAACAACAGAAGCAAGACCTTAGATAAGACCGCGAGGCCGGCCGTTCGATACCAGCGATCCGACGAGTAGGACGTATGTGCTGCCGCAGTCGTCCACGGGCTGAAACAAGAGGAGTGCGCTCGTCATCATAACCTGATGAATCCGAAAGGAAATGCGGTCGAGAAAGCAGGCGATGCTTATTATTCTTGGATGTTGTTGTTGTTGAATAATCGCAAGACTCAAGGTAGAGAACAATCTCAGAGTGGCCACGCTCTCGTGCAACATCAAGAGCGGTTTTGTTATCGATGTTTCGATAGCGGTGGGGGAATCTAGAAGCACCGACAAGCGTCTCACATATGCGCAGATTGGGTTCTTTACGGAGGCACGCTAGGTGAAGGGGTGTGTTTAATTGGCGGTCGAGACTATCAACGTCTGCATCGAGGCTGAGTAGTTCCTTGATGGTTTTATCCGAAGCGTGTAATGCCGCTAGATGGAGGGCAGTTTGGCCATTTTTGTCCGGCTTATTGACAATAACGGACATAGACCACGAATTCGCAATTTCAAGCTCGCGGATGCATGATAGAATCGATATGTTACTCGGAGACATGGCGGCGTAGTGTAGCGCTGTCCGGCGCCGAGAATCGACGCGTGCCAAAAAATCAACCGCCTCATCGAATGTGACCAAGTACTCAAATGCTTCCAAATTACCCTTTTTAGCAGCTACTATGATGGGAAACCCAAGCAAGCCGCCCCGTAGATTTAATGGAATGCCTCGTGGTCCAAAATACCGTAGCCAGGATGCTAGATTCCATTGCGCCGCAAAATATGCCAGTGTCGCGCCGTGCTGCATGTCCTTGCGTGTTGCTGCCCAAGCTGTGATGTTCTGTGAAAGGAGAAAGTCGAGAGCCCTTCGCGGGACAACACGCGACTTTTCTGCAGCGATGGCGTGGTAAACCAGCATGTTCTTGCAGTACTGCCACAGGCTTGGGGGATCATCTACCACTTTTAATGATCCAGTTGTGCTGGCGGAGGAGGTATTGGAGTCACGCCGGATCAATATTTCAGGGCTTTCTTGCTCTAATCCGTCGACGTAATCCAAAACAGCCCCGTTTCTATGACCAGCTTCACGTGAAACCAATGACGGAGAGCTAGTTGACTTGATATAATCGTGAAACGAGTTTCTTTTTGATTCGTCCTCTGGTCGACGGCTGCGAAGCAAAGACTTGTTAGAACGGAACGTCCGAATCGACGCACCAGCAGAGGATCCTAGGCTTATGTTATCGCTCGAATCGGAGTCGGCCTCCTGCAAGGCCGAGGCGACCTTGGCTTCGAAAATGTCCGCCTTCCTTTGTGCTCGTGATTTAGTGGGTTCTCCTCGACGTGGTTTTCTGATCTCTTCCTGAAACTGGACTTTGAATGCTTGCTTCATTTCTTTCAAGAAACAATATCGGATGCAAACCTCTAAAATGTACGCATGGCCCTCCCCACTAGCATCGTTAATTCCTGGGTCCAACATCGCGAGCCCGTGATCAAGAAAGAATTCGTGGACGGAGCTGTGTATCACGTCGATATATTGGTGGCTTTCAAAAGACCCTGCACCCCCCTCAAGAGAACTGGCTTCGGAATGGGAATCCGATGATCTAAACGGCACCTGTAGATCTTTAACATCCACGAGACCACAACAGACGCGTTTGATGCGCTGGAGAAGCAGGCTGTCAGACTCTGTGTACGTGGTAGAGCATTTCCATTCGTCTATGGATTGCAGACATGGGTTGTCGATGAATGCAAACACATGGTGCCATTCACCAAAGGTCAACGGGCGGGCTGAGAACAATATCCATTGCATGACGTGCATCATTGTACGGTATTCGATCGGGCTGATCGAGCGAACAATGATGTTATGGTAGAGTTCTGTCAATTGCTTTGGGGTGTCGTCGAGAACTGTATGGAGAAAAGAGGCGTCTCTTCCATCACTCAGATATCCTCGCAGAAGGCTCACAACCAAGACGACCCACAGGAAGATACCGGACGCTTTCTCCTTGATGGATTGTTGCAGGGAAGCTCCCTGTTCTCGGCTTAAGAGGCCCCCAACAGGAAGTCGGTTTTCCACGTAGGAAGAAATATCATCATGGTTGAAATTCTCAATGGCAATATGCTCGCATTGCGAATCTATCATTGGAAACGTCTGCTGGCTGGTAAACCAAATTTTCAACTTCGCTGCGGGGCCCATTGGAGCTATATCCTGGAAGAATTGCACGAGCGCATCTAGGTCTGTACATTTGTCGACCGCGTCAATGAATATTATGGTCTGTTCGAGTCGTTCCTTGCGAAATAGGCCTTTCAGAGCTTCGCACAGCTCCTGCTGGTACCGTTGCACTTCCTTGCTCAGTAGCATTTTGAATTTTTGAGCATTAAAGAGCTCTGAAGCGTCCTCTTGAAACAAAGGGGTTCGCAAAAGCTGAACAAGAAGCGATTGGTAGATCTCTGCGGGAGTTTTATGAGGAACACCAACTTCAGGGGAGCCATTAATAAAAAAAGATGCGATGTATTTTTTAGGGAAACATGGCGAATTCTTCAGACGCATAACTACATGTCTCATCAAAGTCGACTTGCCTGATCCTAAGCTACCGTGAATGCAAAACAATGTCGATTTTTCGGATTCATCGACCCAGGAGATGAACTTTTCATCGAAAATCCACTCGCACGTCCCGTCGATCGGGAGAGCAATTTCGTGCTCGGCGTCAGCCAAGTCTACGTTGTGAAGGGCCTCTAGAAATTCTAAGAATCGCCTTTTTGGTTAGCTAAAGTCAAGGCATTGTTGAAAGCTTGGGTGGAATACCTGGGGCCGGCTCTTTGGTAGTTGAGATATTTTTATCTGGTTCTCCAGATGCCATGGCTTCCTTATAGTATCTTTCTAGTTGTGGTCCTACCTTCAACCATTTCGTATCGTTCTTTCCGTTGAATTTACACATCTGAGAGTGATTACCAGCAAGAGTGATGGCCTGCTCCTTGAGATTTCCGAGGCGAGAAGATTCATCAGGAACGATCTAAAGAAAGTCAGGTCAAACCCATCACCAGTAGATAGGCCCGGCTTACTTTCTCTCCGCCGATAAACGAACGATCTTCCATGTATGTCTTGACGGTGAAACCAGACTCTTCCCATAATTGAGTGAATTTATCTGTTGAACGGAAAAGATCTCCATTCTCCAGACCCAAGGTATCCAGAAGAGCAGGATTGTTGTCCATGAAAAGTGCCTTTGCAATTTTGCGGGCTTTGTCTCCCTTCGAAGCCCATTGCTTGCTACCATTGTGTGGGGTGCCCATGAACACTACAGCCGCAGTTGTTGTAACAATGCTTCGCAACTCTGGATCGCGAGACTCGGAGGACAATATGAGTGCCTGAACTAACATCAGCTATTGCAAATCCTATGCATCCCGAGGGCACTACCTCTTTCACGACTAAGCCTCCTAATGAATGGGCGATAAAAATGAGAGGAAGGTTCCCAGCTCGATGAAGGGGAAGCTCGTGTAAGAAATCCGTTGCAATCTGGTACAAAGTGTTCTTGTTCACCCTTTCATACCCTGCAATCCGCGTGTCGTAGCCGTACACACATATCCGAGCCTGTGGACATTTTTCGGCCAGAAGGTCGAGGGGCCAATAGATATCCGTCTTTTTGAAAGGCTTCTCGTCATCGATTGCAACGGTCAGGCTCTCCTCTGCGTAGCTTCCTGCAGAGCCTGTGGTTTCATTTTGCTGGACATCACTTCGTCCTTCCTCTCCGACGTCTTGTGTCTGTTGAGGCGTCGATGTTTGCTTGCCTTTTTCTTTGCTCTTTGACTTGAGCCTCACCCTGCCGAGAATACCGCGTTCCATCCGATTGGAGGGGTCATCCTGGCTGTGCTTTGCTGGATCGCTCTTCCATGTGTTATAGGGATGGCCTTGAAGTCCATGCACCAGAATTATTCTAGTCAGCTATCAGTGGATATCCGAAGGGACCAGAACGGCACCGTGAGGCAGGCAGTTGACAGTGGAGACACCGACCGGCTCCACCCGTGAATGCCGTGGTCCACTTACTGCACACGCGGAGCCCCATCCCTGGGACTATACACCTCAGAAAACCCCGTCTTGGTGATTCTCAGGACCGCCATTGCCAGGATACCATGCTACTGTTTTCAGTCGGAGCAGAAGGTGGAGGGGACTCGGAAGGCCTTTGAATCGAAACTAATCCCCTAAATGGAAAGCGCCTTGGCGGAAAGTCGTGTTCAAGCTGGATTGGCTCAAAGAGGTTGTTTCTCAGCCTCGTTGAATTGAGCCTCAACTTTTGTACGCACCTTGTTCCCCATACACACTACCAAGCCGATTTTCAAGGTAAAAACGTTTTCGTAACTGTCAATTAGTAAGTATGTATGTCTATATCAAACTAGTATTAAATCTCGCGAAAAATCTATCAGGATATAGTGAATCGACTATACGAGCTGCATGATGGGCAAATATGTCATTTAAATTGATTATTGAGATATTATAGACTTGTAAAGGCCATGACCTATCGTATTTGACAGGGGATTGTAGATTTGAACTCAACTTTGCAGGAGTTTGTCGAGAGCTGGTAAACTGATTGGTTGGTATGATGATTCTGCCGCGAAGCAGTCTGAGGACGCTGCGATAAGGATTCACAACATGTCAGATAGGACTGCTCCCCCTCCCTGCTACGCGCTGGTCAGCGTCAATCTAGATAGCACCGACCTACAAATCCTTGATCAAATAATTTGTTTACTGGGTGTATGGAAGAACCCTTTCCGGAAGGCGGTGGGGCGCGCCCTACACACGACACAAAAGTTCTGCCATCGGAGGCCGCCTTCAGCCCCGCGGTGCATTTTCTGTGAGTCACGGCGATAAATAAAGATAGAAGAGAAACTCTTCTTTCTGCTTAGCGAAATTCAATCATGTCAACAGACGGGCCCATTCTGCCTATTCCAGGCCAGCGCAATGTTCTCATCACCAGTGCTCTTCCCTACGTCAACAACGTCCCTCACCTGGGCAACGTGATTGGAAGTGTGCTCCCCGCAGACGTCTTTGCTCGCTACAACCGGGCCCGAGGGTCCCCAACGCTGTACATTTGCGGTTCGGTGCGTTCATCCCATGTGTCTTTTTTTCGAAAAAAATGCTGATTTCTGTCTAGGATGAATATGGCACTGCTACAGAGACCAAAGCACTTGAGGAAGGTGTGACGCCTGAGGAGCTGTGTGCGAAATACCATGCGATTCACAAAAGCATCTACGATTGGTTCAAGATCGAATTCGACATCTTCGGACGAACGCCAACGGCACAGCAAACAAAAATCGTGCAGGAGATCTTCCGCGGCCTTTGGGACAACGGGTATATCGAGGAACGGGAAACCACCCAGCCTTACTGCCCCGTCGAAGGGCACGCAACCTTCCTTGCCGACCGATTTGTAGAGGGAGAATGCAGCATCTGTGGTGACCCAGGTGCCCGTGGAGACCAGTGTGACAAGTGTGGAAACCTGTTGGATCCTCTGGAGCCCGAAACCAAGACGGATAACAATCACGAGCATGATGTAGAGGCCAAGGCTACCGGCTGGCTGATCAACCCGCGCTGCAAGCTTGATGGCGCCAAGCCCGAGAAACGCACGACCAAGCATCTTTATTTGCGTTTGGATGCGTTGAAGGACAAGATTGTACCTTGGTTTGAAAAGGTCAGCAAGGAGAACGAATGGAGTCACAATACGACTTCGATCGTGCAGTCATGGATCGACAAAGGTCTCAAACCCCGCGCCATCACCCGCGATATTAAATGGGGCGTGCCAATTCCCACCGGAATCAAGGGGCTCGATGAAGAGGCATACAAGAACAAAGTGTTTTATGTGTGGTTCGATGCATGCATTGGCTACATTTCAATCACTGCCAACTATACCGACGGAAACAACCTCGACAGCAATCTATGGCAGAAATGGTGGAAACACCCAGAGGATGTGTCGCTCTACCAGTTCATGGGCAAGGATAATGTGCCTTTCCACTCGATCATCTTCCCGGCCTCGCAGATGGGTGATGGGGGCAATTGGACCAAAGTACACAGGATCTCGGCTACTGAATATCTCAACTACGAAGGCGGCAAGTTCAGTAAATCCAAGGGCGTGGGTGTCTTTGGCAGCAGTGCCAAGGAAACCGGCATTGATGCCGACATCTGGCGTTTTTACCTCATCTCAAGGAGACCTGAAACCAACGATACCGAATTCAAATGGGACGACTTTGTCAATGTCAACAACAACGAACTTCTCAAGAACTTGGGGAACCTAGTTGCCCGCGTCATCAAGTTCTGTCATGCCAAGATGGGCGCAGAGGTCCCCAAGTATACCAATGGCACCTTTCTTGCCGGCCACGAGAAGGAGGTCAACGAGCACTTGAAATCATACATCACTTTGATGGACGGCACCAAAATGCGTCAATCCATTGCAGAGTTGTTGCACATCTCGTCTCTGGGCAACAAGTTGCTGCAAGACAACAAACTCGACAACCGGCTATTTACCGAGGAACCCGATCGCTGTGCTGCCGTCATCAGCACCGCTCTGAACCACATCCACCTTCTCGCCAGTATCGTGGCCCCATTCATGCCCAGCACTTCTGAGGCCATTTTCAAACAACTCGGAGCCGAACCAATCGCCCGAATCCCCGACACATGGACCAACGACACGCTCAAACCAGGCCACAAACTCGGTGAACCAGCACTTTTGTTTTCTGTGATCCCTGCCACCAAGATCGAAGAATGGCGTGAAGCCTTTGGCGGCGAAGAAGCCCGAAAACAGAAGGCTCTCGAGGCAGAAAAGGCCGCCGCCAAGAAAGCTGCCAAGGAGCGAGAAAAGGAGAAAAAGAGACTCAAGAAGGAGGCCGCAGCCAAGGCAGCAGCAGAGGCGGCCAATGCGACGGCTAATTCGCTAGAGACGAAGTTGACCATAGATGATGGACAAAAGACTCTTCCTTGATTTAGCATGTTGTTGTTTTTTTTTTTTGTTGCTAGAAAGAGAGGGAAGGCATGTATGGGACGAGATTCATGGGTGTTTTGTCGTGTTGTTTAATTGGCTAGGATAAATGCATAGTTGTTATATGGTTATAATTTCGGGATCCTTTGAGTCTGATCTACGTAGCAATTAGTTAGAATCGGCGCATTTGAACATCACTTTTTAATTTGGACTCCACGTAATAGACCGGACCCTAGGACCTCCATGCTCATACGCCGCCAATGCTCTCTGCGAGTCCAATGCCATGATACCAGGCCAGAAACCCGGAGGCTCCGAGACCATGGCCGGCGAACTCCAATCGATCTTGCCTCCTCGCGGCGGCCCACCATAAACCACCTTGATAAACGAGTTTTGCCTGTCCGTCTTGCTCTTCTCGGCATAGTCATTTGTCATAAACACAACAGCCATCGACCCATCCCCAAACACTACAATCTGTGGCGCGCCAGCGTCGCGACCCGTGGGCGGGTTATAGATGGGTTGCCGGTGATGCCAGGTATACCCATCATCATAGGAAATTACGCATTCGAGATTGTAGTTGGGCCGGAACCGGGTGGTCTCAAACACCATGACGAGCACAGGGCGGTTGTCCTGGATGTCGTAGGTGGGCGCAATACCGGTCATCCCATCGCGAAACCGGTTTTCGGCGACGCCTTCGATGCAGCGAGGCTCGGACCATGTGCGGCCGTGGTCGTGCGAGGTTATCATCATGGTCCGCTGGTCGTCCGGCGCGAACTCGTGCGAATAGGTCATCTGCAGGACCCCTCTCGCGGCGATGCGCATGAATGGTTCCCAGATCCCCAGCGGCGGTTGCTTGACCACGGCGTGAGAGAGATGTGTCCATGTATACCCGCCGTCTTTTGACTCGTATACTGTGATACGGAATACCGTAAAGCCTTCCGGGTCCGCATAGTCGTGATTCCGGAATGCAGCCAGCACGTTATTGGGTGCAATCTCCAGCAGAAATGGATTATCAATCTCCGCCTTTCCCCGGAATATCTCTGAGATGTCCATGAAGTTCTGGCCATTGTCCGTGCTCTTGGATACTTTCAGCGCATGCAGCCGGTCTGGACCGTACCAGGCGAAAGCAGCCAAGATTGTGCCGTCATACAGCCTGGCCAGTCGCGGGTACGAGCCGTTGAATCTGGACTCGATGGACAGGCTTCGTTCGTCTTGGTTGACAATCAGACTGTTGTTGGTACTTGGCGGCGCTGGGCCAGTCGTGATCGCCGGCGACGCCGGAGGATGCGGCGGCGGCCTTGGGGGCTTAATGCCTAGGTTCTTCATCACCTTTCCGGCGAAATGAGCCATTTTTTTTACCCCTCGTTGTTAGTTTAAAGCAAATATAAAGATGAGAGAAAAAGTCGAGTGTAGTGAAGAGTAATGGGAGGGAACCCTATGCTGTTTGCTATAGCGTTCGTCATCTCCCATCAGTTATGATGTCATTCTGTGCACGTGCAGACCACTGCCCCAGAGTCGACAGTGTCTTTCTATATTTTTATAAAGGAACAATTTGATGATCGACAGGGGTTGACGCTTATTTTGACGCAGGAGTATGTGAGGTGCGAGCCCTTCTAATGACGTTGTACGGGGTAATTATCTGTCAGGCACATGGTTGTGACACCTCAAATGCACGTGGAAACAAAGGAACATGTCTAGACATCTAATAGGAATCGAGGGGAAATAGTAAGAAAGGACGATCCGTAATTTATTATGACAACGATAGAATTTTTATTTACTATATGATTCTAAATAAATAATTAATATTTATTAAAAAATACATAACGAACTACTAAAACTACTCTCAATTAGCAGCCTGTGGTTTGGTATTGGGTTACATACACACATAATAATAAAACCGGATCGCAACGCTGACAACTTCTTCGTCAACATAAAACGAGCTAATTAGTAAACCCTTACAACTAGGGTAGGTTCTTTTTGGCCTATCAGTTCAACATTCATATTATATCGGGAAATGCATATTTGCCGAAAACAGCGGGAATAGGCGGGAAATTGTGGACTTGTTCAAGCTTAAACCTACACTAGAACTGATGTTGCAACAATGAAACTCTAAACTAGGGTTTGTGCTTCTACGTCTTTGTCCCAGAGCCGTGGTAAGTAGCAGCCCTGCTAGACGCATGTATTCGGAGATAACGGCTTCCAACGGCGCAGTTCAGACTTCCCCCTCAGTTGTACCATGGTTGTCTCTACATGGGTTGTTGACGGACTTTCTTAAAGTTTCTTTGATTCAATCATATTATCTCATTTCTGTATAACTTTGTTCTTTCTATCGAATGAAGAATGAGATTCAGTTGCCATTTTACAAACTTTGTGGGTGTCATGTCTAGTCTGATTTGTGGCTATATCACACTACCAGTCGAGAAATATACGAGATTAGTGCTTTCACTCAAGACACAGGATAGTTGTTTAGGGCAAACTTAGTAGGAATTCGTTCTATATAATGCCATTCTTGATGCTACATCCGTGGATTAGGTCAGAAATCTAATTATCTGCAATGGTAATCCTTTTTTAGATCGAGTAGAGGTATAAATTGCAGTCTCGAGGACAAGTCTCACCATCAATTGATTCACTCTGCATCTACAACTTTCACTGTTGAAGGAATTGCTTACATTTCAACATGCTCCTAAACTTTTTTCTTTCAGTGCTCCCAGCACTAGTCCTGGCATCCTCACTCTCTAACAACAACCAACCCATCCCCCCGAGCAAAGACCCATGGTATACCGCACCAGAAGACTTCGAGCAACACGCACCAGGCGCTATCCTGCGTCTCCGTCATGCCCCTGGAAACCTAACTCACATCATGGGCAACTGCTCCGCGGCATACAATATTTTGTACCGCACAACCAACAGCCGCTACAAGCCCTCGTGGGCTGTAACCACCGTCTTCGTCCCAGCCAGTTCGGCCACATCCTCCCAGCCTCGCAAATCGTTGCTCTCGTACCAAGTCCCCTACAACACCCTCGACGTCGACGGCAGCCCCAGCTACTCCCTATATAGCGAGCCCAATCAAGACATTGCCAACGCGCTGGGCCGCGACTGGGTCGTCACCGTCCCAGACTTTGAAGGCCCGCTGGCTGCCAACGTCGCCGGAATCCAGGAAGGTCATGCAACCATCGACTCGATCCGCGCAACCCTAGCAGCCGAAAGGGAAATCGGCTTGTCCAGAGACGAAACTCGCACCGTGCTCTGGGGCTACTCCGGCGGGTCGATCGCCAGCGAATGGGCACTAGAACTCCAGGAGCAGTACGCGCCAGACCTGACCATCGCCGGCGCCGCGCTGGGCGGGCTCGTCTCGAACAACACGCGCTGCATCGACACGGTGCAGAACGCGCCGCTCGCGTATATTGCAGTTGGAGCCATGGTAGGTCCGTTGGTCGAGTACCCGGAGGCGTACGACCGGCTGATCAGCCAGCTCAAGACGTCTGGTCCATACAACAAGACTGGATTTCTGGCTGCCAAGCATATGACGGCGTACGAAGGGTTTGCGGCGTTTGCGAACCAGAGTATTTATGATTATTTTGTGAATGGGGAAGCAGTGCTGCACGATCCACTAATCCGAACGACCTTGTTAAAGAACCAGTTCATGACGTACCATGGTGTGCCGCAGGCTCCCCTGTTTATCTACAAGGCGATCCACGACGAGGCTACTCCGATTGAGGATACGGATGACTATGTGCAGCGCAACTGCATGCTCATGAGCAATATTCTGTACGAGAGGAACAGTATTGGCGGCCACATTGATGAAATGGCGAATGGCAATTCGCGCGCAGTGGCCTGGCTGGCTAGTGTTTTGGATGGCTCGTATGCGACAAAGTATCAGGCCGAGGGATGTACGATTCGAAATGTGTCGTATGGTTCGGCGAATACCGGGGCGTGATCTCTTCTTCTTCTTTTTCTTCTTTGATTTACTCATTGTTCTTAATTCAAACAGTGTGTACATATTGATAACTCGAATTTGATAACGCGTTCTTCCGGAATTACCCGGTAGGAATATCTCATGTCTCGAGGCATATACTATCTTGCAAAACCGGCGCCCGCATCGAACACAATATATATATATATATAAGTGACTATGGTGCGATTTCCTGCTAATGGCCGGTGATAGTCTTCTATTTTACAACCACTTTTCTTTATACTGCTATATTAAACAATAGAACTTTTATACAATATCAGGCATTTGATGCCTATCAATCCATCGTGTTGACGTATGACAAACTCCATATTATTGATCAATATATCTGATTAATCAAATTATGACTTGTTTCCAAAATTCTAATTTTCATAGGTCCGGAAGACCCCCTGAGCTTTATCAAGCTCCTGATTCAAAACGTCGCGGTGTTTCTCCGATCGCAATGACATAACAATGGGGAACGGCTTGGGCGCAATCAAGAACCCATCTGTCCATCGCGTTGCTACATCAACGCTAACGTCCTCGCTTCTCAGTTGGCGGCCAGAGGAGGGATCAATTCCGGGACAAATATTGAACGCCCAGAGGATCTTCGCAATGTTGATCTCCTATGATGCATTAGTTGTCGGACCTCAGACCAGCAGTGAAATGAAATGAAATAGAGCAGATGTTGCCTACCAGGGAGTTTTCGGCAAGGTGGTAGCCAGGGCAGATCCGTCTGCCCGCACCAAATCCGTATGTCTTCCGGAGGCCATCTGTTGTATCGCTGATACCAGGCTTGAAGCCTAGAAGGTTGTGTTCAAACCGCTCTGGAACGAAGTCGTCAGGATTGTCGTAAAGCTCTGGATCATGATGGATTGCCCTGAAATATTTATTTAGCTTCCTGCAGCCGGAATTGTATGATAAAATGGACAACCTACCATGTATTTGCCAGAAAAGTAGTGCCAGCCGGAAAGTGATACCCTTTGTATTCATCATCTATATTCATGAGTAAACAGGTTTTTCAACACTTTACAAAATGGAAGGCTTGAAAGAAACAAAAGAATACCTTGTATTAGCACATGAGGAATACCTCCCGCTGCAACTGGCCTCCAGCGTAAGACCTGTTCAATATAAGTTAGTGAATGAGGGCCGGATAGTTGTATATACAACGAGACCTTACTTCAGAGACACAATGTTTCACATAAGGTAACAGTGAGAGTTGCTCAAATGTAGGGGACCTTTCCACCCCGCATACGCGGTCAACCTCTTCTTGGGCCTTCACGAGCACATTAGGAAATTTGACCATAGCCAATAAGAAGGAGAGTAGCGTTGAGGCAGTCGTGTCAGAGCCACCTTCCATTAGCACACCACCGATATATGCAATATGCTCCTCGTCAAGCCCATATTTTTCACGAAAATTCTCGTCGAGCAACCGGTCTATAAAGCAGTTCCGCCGCATGCCTTGTTTCCGCTGATTCTTGACCTCTTGCAGTAGCTCAAAGTAAAGCTGTCGCTGCTCCTTCCGAATCTGGAGTGCCCAGCGACGCCATGGAGAGAGGAAGCCTGGTAGAAATTTGAGGAAGGGGAATACGTCAATAGGCGGGGTTGCTCCTGTCTCCAGGATGGCGGTGAATTGATCCTGAACCTGGTACAGACGCGTGACATTGGGATGGTTGAACTCAGGCCCGCGGATGCCAAAGACTGAAGAGAGGATAACGCCAGTAGAGTACCGGCGAATATGGTCATAATAATGTTCCGGGGATTGTGCGAGTTGATGTAGGGTTAATGTCGCCTCGGCCTCCTGCAATGGCGTGAGGGACCGCACTGCCGTGATGCTGAGAATTGTTTGATATATTTTCCGCTGATTTCGCCAGGGTTGTCCATATGGCATGAGCAGTAAGTGCACATTGTCGCGTGTGATAAGTTCGTTGCCTATGTGATTCGGGGGCCGGCTGGAGTATATTGCGCCTCGTTTGTCAAATAACCTGTAGGCAAGTTTGACTATCAGTCAAATGGCCAAAACTAGACGAGACTATTGTGGGATTTCTTACTCTGTGACATCTTTTGCAGTATTCAGGACAACTAAATTTGCAGGTCCGGTCTTCAGGGATATGATAGGACCGTACTCATGTGCCCAATCCTGGAACCTATACTAGAATTAGTCGTATTGTTAGGGTAGTCGTCTCATACTTACCTCAAAAATGCCTTCTGTACCGGTATCTGGAGTATGTTGCCTTCAAAGACTCGTTAATGCAGGTTAACATAGACTCAAGACGGACATGATCACCTAGGAAAGGCAGTGTTGGTGGCCCTGGAGGTAGAGATGGAGGGCGCTGAGCAGAGCGAGCGAAGCGCTGAAGTCTCCAAGCTGCCCAGCAACAAAATAAGAAGGGAATGAGAATAACCGCGGTTGCATTTGCCATCATCCTACCTAACTCGAGATGAGCATGACAAGTCTAGCTCTCACTTGGGCTGAAATGAAGAGGAGTCGGGAAGTGGGCTCAAATAGCTACGGATGCGATCAGTTTTGGTCTATACAACGATCATCCCCTCACCCCCACAAAGTATATGGTTGCGGGGTGAGCGTCGCCGATCGCCATTCCGGGTTATAGACTACGTAGTTGGGATCAAGTCTCAAGACAGTCCTAAAAATACTTGACACCACCCTTATTAGGTCATGTCACGTGCCGAAGGATGCGGGGGGTGATTTCCCCACAGAAAAGCCCCCGGATCCCCGCAGTCAACACCTACCTACCCATGCTTGGTCACCAACGCGAGAAGAAAATCGGACAAGATGGGCCCTGCACGAGATAAAACTTGCAAATCCTGTAACAGGACCTTCTCAAAATCGGAGCACCTCACGCGCCATCTGCGAAGTCACACCAATGAGAGACCTTACGAATGTTCGGTCTGTGGAAAGGTGTATTCAAGGAGGTGATAATTGCAGACAATCATACTGTGCCACTCACTAACAAATCCTGCACAGTGATGTCCTGCGGCGACACGCACGGAGCCATCAGGATGCCCCGCGTCAATCCCCGGATCACTCAGTTGGTGAGATGACAGGACTCACACCCTTGTCCCAAGAGATATCTCAATCATCGGCTCCAGGAGCAAATTCCAATATTCATATATCCAACCTATATCCCCCTGCCTTGGAACCAGGTTGGGGGCAAGAAAGAAATAGCCAATCTACGCCCGGGATGAACCTTTACGACCCTCTACTCTATGCCGGTTCAAACAGCTGGTTTCTAGGAGCGCCACTTGACGTCGATGCGTTGGACTTCACATTAACGTCAGCAGTTTCTGAGTGGGCCCAAATCTCTCAAATGCCATCCGTATCTGGCCTAGCCGATAACGGCTCCCTAAATATACCAACACCGGCGCCTACAAGAAGCACGCCAACAAGGCCAGATGGATTGCCAGTCGATAACGTGAAACAAAATTGGTTTACGCGACTTCCCGTTCAGGAGGAGACAGGAGCTTCTCAATTCTCTCTCAGAAATAATGGTGGTGTCTTTGGTCAAGGGAACGTTGCTGCCGACGAGAACTACCGGGCGAGTTTGTCGCGGAAACTCCAGCCTCGGATGAATGAAGAAACACTTCCGCCAGCCAGTCAGCTGAACCTCTTTGCGAGCCTCTTTTTCAGTCGCTTTCACTCGCTTCTTCCCGTTGTTCATGTCCCCTCATTTAAGCTCACCACCGAGAACTCTTTACTTTTCATCTCGATCTGTTCAGTTGGGAGTCTTTTTGTAGGGTCGTCCTATGCTGTTGCACAGGGTACAAGACTATTTGAGAGATTGAATAAAGCTATCCTAGCGTCTTGGGAGTCAATCCTGTCTCGCAGCTGCTCGGATGCTTTGTCTATGGTCCAAGCTGCTATAATTGGCCAGACGTTCGCCATTTTATCCGGCCGTTCTAAAGACCTCGTCCTGGCAGATGTCTTACATGGCACAGTCAATGCCTGGGCGCGGGTGTCTCACAAAAATGCACTTCCGGTTCCTAGTGACCCGAACGATATAGATCTCGATGGAGGCGATTTGGCCCAGCAATGGAGTCGATGGATTGATCTTGAGCAACGAAAACGAGTTGAAATCGCTTTGAATATTCATGATGCAGAACTTGCCTGTCTATTACTTCATGAACCTATTCGCAAACATCGGCTCACTCAGTATCCTCGTTTAGCGTCCGATGAATTATTCATGGCGCCGAACGCCTCTAGATGGGCAGAGCTTTACAAGGAAACAGCTATGTCATCGCCTCGAAACCTTCTCGCAGGCTTGGACGACTCTCCGGAAGGGGGTGAGACCGATTCGAAGTTCGTAGCATACGGAATTCTCGAAAGCATTAATGCCCACGTGAGTGACGCTCGACGGTCGATTTCGTTTGACGAACGTGAATTCACAAGGTTGTCGAACATGTTAATATGGTGGTGGAAGAAATACAGCTTCCACTTCCTTTTACAAGAGGACGATGATCCCTTTGCTTTGCCAGTTTTGTGGCATTCCGTCTACATTTCCATCTATGCCGACATGGATCTGCTAGAACAAGCCTGCGGCCGTGATGGCCAGTCTGCTGCTGCTGCTAGCAGCCTTCCTGTGCGTTCCTGGGCGGACTCGTTGGCCGCGAGTAAATGCTTAGTCCACGTGTTTTTAATTCAGCGCTACTTGGAGCGGATGCGGGTCTCAATAGAGCCAGCAATACACGTCCCTCGAAGTCTATTTGGGGCAGCTTTATGTTTGTTCTGTTTCACTCAAATTGGAGGTCAACAAAGGATTAATGTCAAGGCATTTGATGCTCCGGAGATACAGTTATTAAGTTGTCATGCGACACCTTCCTGGGTACTGGAAAAAGCGCTCAGGGATTCGACGTTTGCGGACGTCAACCATGTGCATCGCTTGATTGATCTGCTTAACCGTGTTGGGCGATGGGCTACCTCATACTCGTTTGCTTCTGTTCTAAGTGCCATCTTGGAAAGCAAGCAGGGTACATGAATTTAACCCTACGTGTATATTACAGTATTTTGTTAATTACCAAGTCTTTACGAGCGATTTTCCAGCCACCCCATCGTCGTCCATTTTGCGTGGCGGGGTGCTTGGTTGGTGAGGAGCAGGGTGTACTTGAACCCGGCGGGGTGTAGACCCTCTGTAGCCTTCTCCACACTTGAGAGATACAGATCGGCAGCTAAGTCATCTATAAAATCGAATTATGAAGTATGAAGATATGTCCAATTTTCCAGTATCCGGGCACACACTAAGTCTCGTACTTTGCGCCGGGCCCAATGCCGCTCTTCACTGAACATGCTTCCAGCTGGCGCGATCTCAGGGTCCTCCCTTCGTTCGCTCCGCCACTCCCTCGTTTAACACCGGTGTTTGAGCCGCCAGCAGAGAACGAGCCAGAGCGATACGAAGTGATCATTGTCGGGGTAGGTTTTGCCCTCAAAACGGCGATCTGGGCAGGCTCACTGCTGCAGGGGAGACAAACATTAATTTTCATGGTGACAGGCTGGACCTGCGGGTCTCATGCTCCAGCTACTCCTGGCAAGGTACGGACTGACAGACAAGTCTCTGCTATGCATCGATTCCAAACCGGGTACCCTGAAATCGGGGCAGGCAGATGGGGTGCAGCCCCGCACGTTAGAGGTGTTTAAGACATTGGGGATTTCTGACGAAATTGAGAATGAGGCATGTCAGATGTGGGAGTTTGCTTTTTGGAATATCTCTGAGGATCCTAGTAAAGTGATTGAGAGGCGGTCGGTTGTCCCTGAGGTGCTCCCACCTGCGAGATTCTCGTACGAAGCTACTATTCACCAGGGGCGCGTTGAACGGATTATGGAGACAGATCTTCTGCGATACTCCGAGCGGGGAGTGCAGAGGAACACAAAGCTCGTGTCTTTGCGTATCGATGAGCATGGCGACCCTGAATTCCCCGTGCTGGCGGAGATCGAAGTTGACGGGGCGCTACAGGTTCTCCGTACGAAACACCTCGTCGGTGCAGACGGAGCACACTCAGTAGTCCGGAAATCAGTCGGTTTGCAGCTAGAAGGCCAATCGCTCGATCATATATGGGGCGTCGTCGACCTAGTGGTTGATACTAATTTTCCTGATATTCGCAGGCGTTGTGCTATCCATTCTCCATCGGGTTCTGTTATGATCATCCCTCGTGAGCGTATCAGAACTGGCGAATATATAACTCGCCTTTACGTGCAGGTACCGGGAGCTGTTGACCCCGGTGTCAGCGAAGACACAGACCCCATAAAGGCTGTGAAGGAAACACGGTCCAAGGTCACGCTCGAAGGGATTCTCAATCAAGTTAAAGATGTGTTCCAGCCGTACTATATCCGGCCCAAGAGGAATGATGCGATAGATTGGTGGGCGGCTTACCAAATTGGACAGAGAATCTGCCCTGAGTTCATCGTGAAGGACTCTACCGGCATGGGCCGAGTGTTCATAGTTGGTGACGGTATGTTTCACTTACCTTTAGGACTCATACATGGGAACGAAAATTTTGCTAACAAACAATCAAGCCTGCCATACGCACAGTCCCAAGGTAGGCTATGCCAACTGTCTCTCACTCCATATGTAGCGCTGATCATTTTTCACTCTACAGGCTGGCCAAGGCATGAATGTGTCAATGATGGACTCATATAATTTGGCCTGGAAACTTGCTTACCACATTAACGGGCTGACACCCACCGTGGGAGATAAGAATATTCTGCTCGACACTTACCAGATCGAACGCCACGCCATTGCCCAACAATTGATCGATTTTGACAGGAAGTTCTCTAGCAGCTTTTCAGACAAAGTGGGCACGACCGAATCCAGGTCTGGTGTGTCCCACGCCGAATTCGTTGAGATGTTTAGTACCGGATGTGGCTTTACTAGCGGCTGCGGCGTAGAATATGTGGAAAACTTGGCGGTGGATAGGACTCAAGGCCCAGACCATAAAACTATTGTCAACGGAGATGATTTCTTGTCCGGAATTTTACGGCCGGGAAGACGCCTGCTCAATATAAAGATGAAGCGGTTTGCGGATGGATGGCATAGGGATATTCAAGACGGTAAGACAAGCCCTTATCTACCTAAGCGTCTGCTAGAGATCCGTTCCTGACCAGGTTGGTCACATAGACCTAGCATCTACTGGGCGATTTCGTATCTTATCAATCCTCTCGGTCGATCTTCTAGATGTTGATGGCATCTCTGCAACTGCGCTAGAGGCTGTTTCAGCTCTCATTCAACAGTTCCCGCCTTCTCTACTCGAGCAGATCATCATCTATCCACACATACCAGGTCAGATGACATGGAATAGTATTCCATCTTGTGTGAAAGAGCATGCAGAAATGTCATTTTACAGCGGTTTTGAGTTGGACGATGCATATCGGATCTATGGGGTTGATCCAACGCAAGGTGCACTGGCTGTCATACGCCCGGATGGCTACGTCGGTATTCTTGCACAACTGACCGATATCTCCCGTGTAGAGGCCTATCTCAGTCGTATCATGACTCGAAATACCTAGAATGTGATTTTGTTCCCTTTTCTTTTCGATTGTAGTGATAGGATACTAGAATCTAAATGTGCTTTGCTAAATGAGGCCAGGAGTAAGGCGATTCGTAACCTAAGAAGGGATAGTAAGTGACACAAACGTTTCTTATCTATCGATCTTGATCCATAGCTAGAAAATCCCTCTAGATAGCATTGTTTCTTGACTTTTATTAGTTAAGGTGATTTTATATAGACTCTTTAGTTGTATGATTAATATATATTATCGTAAACAAATGTAATACAGTACTGTGACGTAATTTATATGTCCCGATGTTATCCTAGAGCACTATAATCATTAGTAGTAGTCTCAAAAATTAATATCGTTCGCCTCCCTACATGTAGTAAATTTGAAATTTTAGAAATGATATACGAAGGTTCTTATTGAATATTAAACTCTACATGAGTCAAAAGCTTCATTTTTTTTTTTAAGTAGAAGGTCGAGAAGAGGAAAATGGGCGTTGAAGCAATCGTTTAATCAGCAAAAGTTAGGTCTGCAACATACAGATTTCCCCATGAACCCATATATGGGACCACATACGGATCTATTTGTTTTACTGTTTAAAGCTAATAAATACATTTAAACCTAGTTGGATAATTGTTTAAATACTTTTCAATTACAGTTTGATGATCACTAATAGCTGTCTTTGTTCTTCTGAAAGTAATCTAAGGACACAGCCGTGTATTTATTATGCACGGTAACTTTGTTCAGGGAGTTATAATCAAGGGGATATGCTAGCGCGGAATGGGAAATTAGGAGTTGAGAAATAGAGTAAGTTGATTGCATATATATCTGGCGAAGGAGGGTAAACCAGGATTTTAACGAGGTCGTCAGATATTATTATCCTCACTTCAAGGGTTGCGGAATCGCCAGTTTACCGTAACCCCGACTTCCATTCGCTACCCTTTGAAGTTCTTCCAATGCCTCTTCTGCTGACCCGCGAAATATCTCAACCGGTGGCAATTTGAACGATCGCCCGTAATTATCAATTGCCCAAAGTAAGGCAGCCCAGGCCTTTTGTCGCGCTTCTGGCTTCCCCGGAATAGTGATCGCATGTGTATGACCAGCGGGACGGATTCGAAAATCTTGATGAGGGGTCGCAGTAGGCATCTGGAATCTCTTATCAGACCGTAAAACCACTGAAAGAAGCTTAGCGTTCGGCGACAGGATAGATTCAATGCCGTCTGCTTCCAGAGGATTTGGGTGCACCCCAACCGCGTCAATGGCATACTGGATGGCGCCTCTCTGGAGGGTTCCAAGCACTTCATGTATTTCATCAACTACCAATGGCGACGAATAGTCAAAGCAGTGCGTTGCACCTAAGTTCTTGAGATTTTCATGGCGTCCAGCAGATGCTGTCACGAAGATTGGACAACAGCCACTTGCAGCCGCAAATTGAAGAGCACATGAGCCGACGCTAGACGAGGCACCCCAGATAAGTATAGGGCCGACCAGGGTACTGCCCGGATTGGCGTTTATCGGTGGAGGAAGCGGCAAATTAAACAAGTTGTATAGAGCATCTGCAGCTGTCATCGTGACGACGGTTAAGCATGCTGCGTCCTCGAGAGGAAGATTTTCGGGGACTTTGAAAAGCATATTTTCTGGGCAGACAGTAAATGCTTGGTGTGTCCCGAACTTGCTGTGCCTATCCAGACCACTTGGAGTGTATCCAGCAACAAGGTCTCCAACGTTGAGTTTGGATTTGCTGTTTGTTTTGCTAACACGCCCGCAGAAGTCATATCCCATCACCGTATCCACAATTCCCAAGAGAGTGGCGTGCTTGACATCGGCAGGATTGACACCAGAGAATATATTCTCCACGAGAACTTCTTCATCGTCCAGCTGGTAGGCTTGGTTGCTCTCCACCACTGAAAATTCGGCACGACTGTCGGCGAAAAGTGTTTTGTAGGATATTTCCATCATGTATTTTAGTACGAAGTTTGAGAATTGCCTTCACGAATATGAAAACGCAAGTATTTGAGGAATGCGGCTATCCAGGTACCAGAGCGCCGCTCCAAAGTCTCAACTAAATATGAACCGCATGTACTGTATAGCGAAACTGAGGGCCTACATGTGAAAACTAAGCGGAAGTACCGAGCTTCCGTCCTCTGCTCACTCATAGTGGCAATTGACGGGAAGTGGAGGGAATAGTGGAGAGCTAGTCACCCCGCAGAGATCAATCTCCAGGCTCAATGACCCAGTGGGTTCGATAGTAGCAACCCCGCAGTTCGCCCAGAGCAATGGTGGCATGGTCCCAATATATCAATAATTGATTTTGCTAGCAGTCAGACACGCTCTACAAGAGCGGATCACTAATATATAAACCTGTAGTGACAACGGTTTTCATCTATTGTCCAGCAAAGCCAAAGCCCGGGCTACAGGTTAGTTTCTCGAACCAGAATCATGGTCTTCTCACCGGAGTCTCCCATAAAACAGGTATCCTGCAATCGTCGTAAACCTAATCTCACGCATCAAGAGTTCCTGGACTATCACTTCCAGAAGCATGGAGCCTTGGCCGACGAACCTGTTGAGCCTGACCTCAAACCTATGTCCGTAAACAATATACTTCCAACCCTGAAAATAGGTCCCTGCATCAGATGACTCATATGTGAACTTGCAGGAGATATACACAGACGCATATTTTCGACGCAGCCTTTGGCGCCCGATCCGATGGAATCCCCAATGCAAATCATCCCTGGGTAGGCCGTGACGATGTAACCGAGCTCTTTTTCCGCGATGCCACCCACCTTCAGGTTTGCATGACTTCAAAATTTGTTGCTGAGCGAGTTGGCCCGGACGCAAGATTTTTTGCGGATTTCGAGACGGCAATTAGTGTTATGGCTCACGAGAAGTTGCTGAAGGTCGCTGAAGAAGCAAAGGCCTCAAATGATGGAGGGCTGGTTGCATTGTTGTTCTTGTCACCTAGAGACAAAAACCCGAATGGGGATGGTATTGAGGAGATTGTTTCTCCACAGTTACTGTCTCTGTTCCCGCAATACGCTGGCAAAAGTATTCGCTCGGCTACAGTCAACATTGGCGTGGAGATTCCCGAACTGGATCCTCGCGAATATTTTGGCGGCAAGAGCATGCCTATTTTCTCGCTTGTGTACAAGATACAGTTAACCGGAGACCGCGATTCGGTCCCTATGATTCGCAAAATTGAGGCGGCATTGCGGGATAGAGTCTCTGAAGATGTCGACTGGAGTAATTCATTTACAGTTTTTGGTTATGAGGCAGTAGTGCTTGACCAGGGAAAGGGAGTCCCAGTGAGTGGTTACCGAAACTATTGCAACAATGTGCGTCCCCTAAAACCAATTATTGATACTTCAAGTAGTTTGATAGCCAGAGGCAACCTCGACTGTGGTAACTAGCGCGGAGGTGTTTAAGGGCTTGGAATTTGACTCTCTCATGAAAATTTAATATTATATGCTAAACTGCTACGAGACTTGGTATGCGTACATCTTCTTTTGCTCCGAATCGTAGATCGTGGTGCCTAGTATAAATATTCTATAGATGCTTACTTACACTCACACGACAATGTTGAAAAATTCCATGAAGTCAAATAGCATGCTACATTGCTCCACATTCTGTCTTGGAAAGAATTGCTAAGTTAATATATACTCCACACATTAGAGAATCTGCTAGTTCTGAGAGCTACTTGTCTATGGGAAACAACGTCACCATTTCCAGAGAACACATGAGAAGGAGAAGTCAAAAAGGGAAATCCATACTTTAGATCATTGCTAGTCAAGAACCGGGAATCGATATCGCCGCAAAGATTGGTAAAGTAATAAGAAGTTCAGCAGTTAAGTCAAAGAGTATGAATATCCAGATAGCTCTCAAACTGCCCTCCCAGGTGCACTGCATGCGTGCCCTTATTTGCGTTCTTAAAAGAATCGACCAAAGGTACCAGCTCAGCCAGAGTCATGTCATGACCGGATATTTGTAAAACAAGCTGCTCACCGGGTTGAAAAACAATCCCAGTAGGCCATATATAGTTCTCTAACTGAATCACCGTGCCAGGAGCCACCGGTTCCACTTTCGCGTTGGAGAGCGTTTTCCAATACGGAGTGGACAATACATCAGACACGTGCCTGCGCGAAGCTCGTAGCATTCCTTGGGGGCCGATATATTTCAGCGGTTTGATTGAAGGGACTTCAGATGAAGTCGAAGCTCCAAGTTTGTCTAGGGGAATATTGTTATTTGTAAGAAGGTCCCCATTCTTATCGGCCTTGCGTATCAGAGCGTAGACATCGAAGTCGTTATGTTCAGGCGCAGACATATGTAGTACAAGCCGAGACGGGCCAACTAGGATCGTCCGTTCTGGAAAGCGATAGGAGAAACGAATTTCGTGGTCATTATCGCCTGTCAGCCTAGATGGCGCATCTGCTTGGTACACTAACGAGCTTTCTGTGCCTGGCTTGGACGTAGAAAGTTGATTACTGACGGTGAGGTATAGTCGATCATGTCTGGCATCAGGTAACTTCCAGGGAAGAGCTGGAAATTGCCTATATCCAGAGGATGGAATATTGAACCCAAGGAAGCTTGCTCTGACAGGAGGAGTCTGCTCCCAACCATTATCTTCGCATTTGAGATATTTACTGAAAAACTTATCCAGATCTTGAATTCGCTCATCTGAATATAGGTCAAACCATTCTTGAGTGTCATGGATAGTAAGCCTGCAAATGCGTCAAAAACCATTCTCAATAATTCTGTCTGACCCCAGATTGGCACGCACCATTTTTGATTATGGTTAATTTCCTCAAAGGCTCGAATTGCACCAAGCGTATGTAACCCAGTTGAATAGCTCCCCAGTATGTAAGTAGGAACCTGGATTTTGTCAAGCCTAGCTCGCTTTTCTTCCCAGTAATCATTTGAAGTTACGCTCTGTGCAAACATAGCCATAATATCTTCTTGTTTATTTCTACCTAAAGCATCATTGATGAGTAATAGCGTTTCTTTTAGCAATGGTGAGCTTACCTCTGAGCATGTTTCGGATAGCAGTGGTAAATCCAAGATTCGGGATTCCACCACGAAAAAGGGTTTCCCGGAACACATCAGCTGCGCCCTCTAAGGGCGCGATACAAGTGAGATGCGGTGGTCGCTCGGCAGCAATAAACCACTGCGAAATGGCCAGCCATGAATTGCCAGCCAGTGAGACTCTCCCACTGCACCAAGGTAATTGCGCGATCTCCTCAACGGCATCACGGCCGTCTCGACCATCCTGAGTGCCCCACCAGTAGAAGTCGCCGTCTGAATCATTTATTCCGGGGGGGTCAATGTTAACAACTGCATACCCTCTGGGGACCCATTCAGCTGGGTCCAGACTGCATTTTCGTTAGCAGACTTGAGTGACTATATGAGGAACCCGGAGATACATACCCCTCAAAACATTCATATCCAGAAAGTTTGGCTTTGGGAACCCCGGCTCGTGAAGGAAAGGATTCCAGGTTAAGCATTCCTGCGTAGGGGTTGTGAGGAAGAATTTGGTATAGGAGCTATTGCGACTTTTACCGTTTCCGGATTTTCCATAAGGTCCCCACATAATAATTGCTGGCACCTTCACATCAGTCTTAGGACGATAAATGTCAGCACGTAGTGCTATTCCAAGTCGGACCATCAACACAGCATCCTGTTCTAGAATGACTGAGCACGGCAAGGCGCGACATTCCGGCGTCCTTTTATGGCCAGCCGGAAGTTCTGTCCTTTCCGACCTAGCCCGCGGACTAGATGGAGAGGTCATAGGAGCTTTTTGGATCGTGACGCGAGCCGACTGCATCTTTTCGACAGCTATGATATAAGCCTGATGCAACTGACCTTCTATCAGACAGTGACCAAAGTGGGGGACTGTTTTTCTTTAATACTTGGTAGATATGCATGGAGAGCAAGCATGGCCTCGCTAGCGGCTTCCCAGGACTAGCGAAGCCTTGCGGGGTGGGATGTACTTGCCTCAAGTTTCAGAAAATTTTAATACAATAGCTGGCCACACGGTAGCCCAAATAATAATCGGGAAGTCAATGGTCCGTAGCCCGGCAGTTGAGACCAGAGAAGCCATGGCTGTGCCGAAACACAGCCTCTTTAATACTATGACAACTGGAAAAAGACTGCGTTGGGTGGAGACTTCTGACTGCCAATTGACTATCATTCCAACCATCATCTATGTAGCTTGAGACTTTCCGATGTGGCGTTCCCGGAGTAATTTAACAACTAAAACCAAGCCCCTCTTCTTCTTAATCCCGTGCAGCACCGTACTTGAATACAACTCTTCGGGGCATACACAGCAGATTGGCGAAAACGAAAGAGATGTGGGTCACTTATTACCCGTACTTAAAGAGTATCTTGGTCATTAAAACATTGTAAGCGTCGGAACTCTTAATTCTGCGGGGTGCGGATCCGACGTGGGGTTTGAGTATTCGTAATAGTATCTTTTGGAAGAAAACGTCAACGATGATGAAAATCCAGTGGCCAAACTTTGGTATGCTCGGCAGTTGTGCCTTGGTCTCGGTGCCGATGTTTTGGCAGCCTCCTGAACCAGTTAACCACGAAGCTAACGGTGAAATGGTCGTGATACTTCGTGCCGGGTCACTCGATGTACTCAGCTCGGATTCGAAGCCTGCGATATGATAAACTCCTAGGGGCGCCTTCGGCTGAACGACGGAATTATCTTATTGAGAAGTGAATTGTCATCATTAATTACATTGTACATCAATAGTGGCGGTATTCACCAAAAATTCAGATTGTTCCTACACTTAGAACATGGGATTCTTTGGTCAATATTTTCACATATTCACCTTAGTCATACCGGCCTCATCAGGTGATGAATGAAAGTTTTTGTACATATAGAGATGGTTGCTAGCGGACTCAGTTAATTACCGACTCATACGGCCAATTTGCGTATTCCATATAAAACAGCCGTATTTCAAACCAATTTCACCCCACAAGCGTGTATATGTATAGCTGAAAACTTATATGATGTCACCGAGTATATAAACTGGTAAGCGAAGACGAAGTTGGATAAATCTTAAAACAGATGAGGAGATTAAATTACGTGTTGAGTTTATGCATTTTAAATCTACTTTCAGTATGCTCAGAACTATACTCTAGGTGGGGAGGAAGCATATTTCGATCACTTAGTAGGCTGAGAGGAGGTGTGGGGTACTCCGACGGGGTACTCCATCCTTTCCACTGCAGCACCTCTTTCTTCACTTCTGCTTAAAAGACTAAGTAAATGGAAAGCAAACTAAACGAAACCACACTTCCAGGTAAAATGGCTGACATTACACTGGAATGAATGGTTTGGTGTGTATACATCCACGGACTACTCCACTTCGTCGACTGCTCTTGGAAGCTAATGCATGTCACATCTACGAATTAGAAGCCAAATCGCACCAGGTTAGGGAATTGAATAGAGACCTACATGCAAAGAAGAAAGAGATCCGATCTCTTGCAAAGGCTGTGTAGGGGCCCCTTAATAGTTCCTGCGGGAGTTCTTTTAGTCGATCATACGAAACTTTGCCCTTGCAAAGGAAAGCCTTGTGGGTGGAGAGCGGGACAAGGTTATTCGCGCCAACTTGTGGATTAATCTGCGAAAGCATGAGCCCAGGAATATCCCCAATGGATGTTATACGCAGGGAGGGGAAGAACCTTTGATCCACTGCCATCAGCTCCCACCAGCATGTCACAGACATCCTGGCTTCCATTGTCAAAGAAGACATGAACCTTCTCGGACTTGGCCAGTCTCCGAAAGCACTTCAAAACGAGACAAGGATTTTCCGAATTTAATTCGCCCAGCTTCCTTCACGGGCTCAAGGAGAATATCCCGCAGAACCACCTGGTTGATAGCCCAAGACCTAGTGTAGGATGGTAACGTGGTCAGGTCAAATATCGGTTTAAACTGTGAGAATTTCACGATACGCACGGTGGACCCGCTTCCGGTGGACTGACCAAGCTTGGCCTCAATTTTCCGGTAATGGGCGGGCGTCAGACATGCGCGGAATCCATCTAACGAGGCCTGGTCGATTCGGATCTGGCACATGCAGCTTTTTACTAGTACCGCCATGGATGAGGGCAGCAGTAGATGGCCGTCGGACGATTTGCGCTTCTGTTCTTAGCTGCCGCTGTTTGGCATTTCCAGCCAGCATCAAGTTCTTGTAAGGACTAGAGGGAAATCAGTTCGACTTGCTACATATCACAACTGCTCTCCGCCAATAGTCAGGGATACAAGCACATACGAAAAATACTGTGAAGCAGTCGCGATAGTGCTTCGTTACAGAGCCATGCAGCCCAGATACCATTTGCATCTTGGTTAGTCCGCTGTGCAGTCTCAGTTCGGCGTAAGTGAGCTTTTGGCAGATTGCGATAAGAGCTAATACGATGATTTCGCCCAAATTGTGCGCGCAAAAACTGCCTATGTTCATTGGTAAATACTCTGCATATATCCCGCAGTAGGAGGCTTTGGGTGTAATGCAAGGCAGGATGTTTCGCATAGTGGTCGCACTGCTGCTTTGTCATTTAAGGAATGCCAGTTTATGTGCGGCAACCGGAAGACTGACGAAATGGCTGATGGCATCGTTGAGAAGGCATAGAAAGCTTGACACATATCGCACAGCTTATCTCGAAGTAAAGGCTGCCAACTACCGTAACTACCAAAACTAGTATCCATGATTCGTCACCGGTCACAAGCATTGTTGGGTGAATGAATGGATGCTGCGGGTCAAAGTACTCGAAGTATAGTTGAACGCAGGAGTGGAAAACATCAATAGAGGGTAGAGACCCCTCAAGTTCACCGTGCGTTGCCTGATAAAACTTCTGGATCCGACTATAGACATTCTGTGTGACGGTTATCGGGTGACAGAACTCATCGGCAAGAACCACATTCTCGTCCTCTATCTGTAGAGACGAAAAAAAAATCCAAGCCATCTGCAAGGGTTGAGTCTCTCCATCCTGCTGTGCGCTGTAGCAATGTAAGCGACTGTGCTGTCGGAATGGTATTTTGAAGGATGTCCGTCTCGCTCGAAACATGCCTAGGACGCCTCTGGTCCATTGATGAATCCGTATCAAGAGTGTCTTGAAGAGAATGGTCCACACCCAAGGCCGATTCATCAAAAGACCAGGAGACCGGGACGTAATTATAGCTAGGCGTGAACGGTATGGTCTCATCCAATGCTGGACTCGTACCAAACTCGAAGGGCAGCCGATGAGCACTACTATCATTCTCAGAACTCGCCGCCATAGTTAGGTATTGAGTCTCGAACTCATTTCTAGGAAAAGCATTCGCTCCCTATCTTTCCTGCCTCTGGTAGTGCGATGAGAAACTGTATCCTTGTAACATATTGCTGCTTTCCTGATTTGACAACGTCTCTGGAATGGCTGACTGTCCACCGATATCCGCACGAGGTTCATCCTGCCTATCAACATCGATAGCGTCCATATCCACATGACCATGGCAATGGCAGAACCGGCAGCATTAGAATCCTTTGGTATGAATATGGACCGTCTCCGCTAATATTGCTTGGGTTCGACGACCCTCCGGCTTCATATATGTGGAATCACAATAAGTCCACGACACCCGGCTCGCCAGGCCCAGGCTGATGAAGCGACATTTCAGGTTGGAAGACGTAATCGAGGCAGATTACATTCTGATCTCCCACGCCACTTCAACCAGTTAAGAACGACCAGGACGCTTCAAACCCACAAGATACAGAGTCTGATGCGTAACTACCGTGAGCGTTCTACACAGCTTACCAGGTGCTGATGTACTGTCCCTTCGCACGGGCCTGATCGTCGTCACCAATGTGCAAGCCATATTGAATGGTGTTGTACTCGTGCAGTCGGAGATAGTCGGAGATTTGAGAGCAGCCGAGGTTTATTTAGTCATGTGTAGTTATTTATCTTATGTTTTTATATGATTATTGTTCAGCGTCGTAGGATTAACAACCCCTTATTAGTGCCTAGTGTCTGTTTGTTGCATGTAAGTTGGTCTCGTAACATACTAACATAGCCATCCCTATGTATACTGTATAAGATTAATCAAAAGATGTGGGGAAAGCAAGATCAATATCTGCGGAGATGGGGTAGTATGAATCCCCACCAGAGCAGGGACCTCCGCAATTCATTGTCCACAGATTGCCATGTGCATGGTACGAATCATCAGATTACGGGATCTCCTCAATCTCTCTCCATGTCTCCCTCCACAAGGGCCGAGCAGAATGGTGAAGCGGGGTAGACTTGATATGCAAAAACCAATTTGTCTTGGGAAAGTACACTTGTACTTCATTATTCCTTTCCAAGCTCGAGTATCTTCACAGACAACCCCCACCGGCCCCGCTATTCGGGAGTGTCACTACCACTGTGGAGATTCTGCCATTCGCCCTGCAAGAGAATGATTCACTGCATATCTTTCTCTTACTACTAGGAGTACGGTCAACTTTGACCAGCTACCGTTAAAGGTGTAGATCTGCATAAACATTGTGTATATAACGCTTTCGTTACCTAGTTGATCTCCTGCGTCGTCATTATACTCTCTGCTGGTGTCGGCGATGACCCTTCGAAACCAATATGGCTCTAGAAGATGTTCTCTCTGTAATTGCCCAACCACAAGGCATGTTGCTCTTGTCCCTAGTTAGCATCATAGCCTATACCGCCTCCTGGCTCATAGGCCTGGTCCAGGACCCTCTAAAAGGCATCCCGGGTCCCACCGCAACACACTACACAGCACTGTGGTATCTCGGGAGGATATATTGGGGCAAGTTTCATTCTGAAAGTATTCGACTCCATGAAAAACACGGTACGTATCCTTATCTTGTCCCTTGGCTGCAGCAGGAACCTCGACTTGCAAGTTCCCATCAGCTCCCCAGAACTGAGCAGATCCAAAACTGAGCAGATCCAAAGGAAAGATTATCCGTATCGCACCAAACATGTATAGTGTAGACGACCCTGAAGCCGCCAAGGAGATTTACGGGCACGGAACCAAATTCCTTAAAGCCGATTGGTACTCCTCTTGGACCGCGCCAGCCGTCTCGCACTTGAACCTCTTCGCTATGCAAGATGCCAAGGCGCATGGGCTTGCACGTCGGCAGTTTGCGAACTATTATTCCATGTCGTCAATGGTGACTTATGAAGAATATGTTGACGAAAGTATCCGGGCTCTCCATAGGAAATTAGCGTCGTTTTCGAGCAAGCGGCAGGTGGTAGATATGGGTGTTTTGTTGCAGTATTATGCATTTGACGTAATTACCAATATTACGGTATGTGAACAGATCAGGAACGGAAAATCAGACTCGTTTTCTTTCAGGCTAATACGGAAGTTCTTCCCTTTGGGAATTTCAGTTTGGCAAACCATTCGGGTACCTTGAAAGAGTAGAAGATATCAACAACATGATTGCAAAGCTAGATCAAAGCAATCTGTACAGTGCCCTGATAGGTCTATTCCCCTCCGCCCATGCCGTCATTGTTCGTGTTGGAAAATCACCCGCGCAGGGAATGATCGAGTATATAAAAGGCATAATCACCCAGCGCAAGGCACAAGTAACGACCGCGGGAGACGACTTCTCAAAATCCACCCAGGATGAAAAAGCACGAACTGAAGATTTCCTCCAGAAATATCTAACAGCCCACAACCAAGATCCTGCTAAATTTACCTCAACCCATCTTCTCCTTGGATGCGTCCAGAATATTTTCGCTGGGAGCGATACAACGGCCATCGCCCTTTCCTCAACCATCTTCTATCTATCGCGAAATCCGTCCTGTCTAGCGAAGCTCCGAATGGAAATAAATGCCGCATCAGCGAAGGGAACGATTTCAGACCCTATCACATTTGCTCAGAGTCAGGCTCTCCCCTACCTGCAGGCTGTGATAAAGGAGGCTCTGCGCATAAACCCGGCTGTGGGGTTGCCTCTCGTTCGTGTGGTACCTACTGGGGGCGCTATGCTTTGTGGCAACGGTGGCTGGAGGAAAGCGCGCCTTTGAAAGCAAGTATGATGGAACGATATTTCATGCCATTTGGTCAAGGTTCCAGAACTTGTATCGGGAAAAATATCAGCCTGTTGGAGATTGGGAAATTGATCCCGCAACTTGTGAGGTATTTTGACTTCGAGCTTTTGAGCTGTCAGGACAGGCTCGATGGAGACAATCACTGGTTTGTGAAGCCGCACGGATTTAAGGCAATTCCTTGTGAACTGTGAATGGTCCTTTCGATGACGTATCATGTCCACAACGCTTTTTCATCCTGCATTGAACGTTGATACCGCCAGCTTTTACGGCATATAGCTACCCTTTACTAGGGTAGGGAAACGGGATTGTAGAACCGAGAATCTCAGCAGCCTCGAACGAAATGTATACGTTTTATTATGCAAGGCTTGAACTAGAATGCAAATTTGAGAAGAGCATGGCACCGAGCGCTTACCTCTCGTTCCCCGGACTATTGTATATCATCAGAGAAAACAGTCTACTCAATATGTCTCTGATAACACAGCTGATAGGAAAATTGAACCAAGCGGGCAATACTTAATTTTAATACACCCTGGGCTGGATTGGTTCACTCTTAGCTTATGCTCCTTAAACCTGACTTCGTAGCAAATATACACAGGAAGAGAAACAAGTACGGCTATACTGGCTTTTGTAGGTGGGAAAGTCGTCTACACGTATACGGGGTCCGTTTAAAGACCATTCAAGGCTTGCTCAAGGATTGAGTGAACCTTCCTATCCTTAGAAGGTATACAATTGTAGTACATACGATTGGTTACAGGCGATCTTTCACTTCCAGGTAATATTTCGACTCAACTACGTATTATAGACCAAGACCTCGCAGTGACTTTCCGTGCATATTCAACGACGATAGTAGGAAGCTAGCCACACGAGACATGGAAAACTGAGGAAAACGGTAAATTGCTTATATGTCCTCCCGAGTGTGAAAATTGGCAATTCCGGCCATAATTGGCAAAAGGCCAGCGTTCATCCGATAGACTTTCCTGAGCTAAGAAGACGCGAGAAATGAATCGTGACCGTTACGGATTAGATAACAGACGACAATAAACCTGGTCCATTCCGCAGTGAGCCGGGTCGGTCCTTGCGGGGCCGCAAATTCATTGGGTGTGGCTGTTATGTTCAGATATCTGTCCCCCTTCGCATTGTTATTATGTCTCTCTACCCCTCCGCAATAGACCTGTACATAACCATCAAAGATCATCGAATGATATGGCCGCAAAGCGCTAGACTGCTTCGTCGCGGTCTCGACGCTAAGTGCTATCATCAGCTTTTGCTGGACTTTTTTTGTTGGCCACTGGTACACTGAAGCAAGTTATGCTGCACCATTTGGTGGTTTTGGTGGATTAGTAGATTAGTGGGTGCTTTCACTCTACTCATATTTCCGGATTTGCTCTGGGGAAAGCAGATACGCATCACAACAGAGAAGTTTGTCCTATTACTACAGGGAGCAGCGTCAATGCGAATGTACCGAAGACGAAATTACTTCCACTTGTGTACTAATTTTCTTTAAATGAAACGTAACCCTCGCCCAAACTACCTTCTTTGTTACGAACCCAATTCTTGTGTCCTCACCAGTAATGTCGGCTAGATACTTATCTGCACACCCACAAATACTATCAAGGAAGCTTATAATTAACTTACCAGACAACATTACGCATTGGTTGGTCCAGACAATTTGTGTGCTGACCCTTGTTTTCGTATTTGTAATTGGGGAGCTCGTTAGCATTGGCTGTGACCTGTGAACCTAGTATCCCTTAATGAGAATATATAATATTCAGTTTCAATTTGATTAGACCTCTTTTGACCTGAAACATTAGACGGGTCCCTCTTCCTGTATAGAAAGACAGTAATGACAATTTAACCTTTTCATGAATAAGTTTGAATAAAGTGGACCATTAAATAATTATAATATGTTTTCTTTCTGCTTCTGTTGTGTCTTTTTTTTTTTCATCTTTAATTATACTTATATTAATACCGCATGCAAGCGACACACTGGGATTAATTGACTATTATCACTTCTGTCTCAGTCACAGTGGCATGTGGAGCCTCATTGTTAGATGAAAATAGGCTGATAAGAGTCTTGAGATTTAAGCTATGTTTTGAGTTTCTTAATAACGATAATAACTGAGAGGTATACAGACTCAGTTTTGAATTTCAATTAGTAAATTAATACGCGATTATCCTCTAGTCCTTGTTATTGGAGAAAAGATAAGTAGCTTTTGCTTTTAACTATAATTAATTTAATATTTAATATATATATTATTAAAATATATTTTTATTTTCAACTATAATCTATAATATGAATATAAAACTATATAGATTAATTTTTTGGGGATAAAGAGTCCACTGATTGTTAGCTAATGAAAACTGTTTATCGATTGGTTCAGCCTTTCCTGATCCTTAACCTATCTAATTGGATATGGTTTGGATTGGGTAAGGGTTAACCGACCCATTCGGGACACTCTACTAGTTTCAGCTCGCTTGGCTCATATAACGCTAAAAAACAACCTAACCCATCTGTAACCGCAAAAAGATGACAATTAGTTAAACTGAAATATACACTATAGTTATCTACTTTTCTGTTCACTGCAGTAACTACCTCTTGTCACCAGACCTGAGCATACTGATTGGTGAAAGCAAAGATGGATTTCAAAACACTTTGGGTTCCTGCAATTATAACACTTGTCCTGTATAAATTCTTCCTTTATCCAGCTTTCTTCTCCCCGCTACGGAAACTGCCGAATGCGCACTACACAAGCCCATTCTCAAACTTATGGATAAAATGGCAGCGATATCAAGGTCAAGCAAACAGAGCAACCCACTCCGCCCATGTAAAGCTAGGCCCTATAGTCCGAGTGGGTTCAAGTGAAGTCAGCGTGAATTCCCCAGAGTTGGTGAAACAAGTGTACGGCCAAGTCCTCGAAAAGGATGAGTGGTATGCTCGGGCTTTCGAGAACTATGGGTACGTTCGGCACACTGCCATGGGTTTGTTCAAACGGTATAGATGCTGAAACCGTCGGCTTGTCAGAGTACCCAACATGTTCTCAATGACTAAGAAAGAGCCACACGCAATGCGGAAACGGATGCTTGCCGGCCTGTACAACAAAACCACACTACATGCGTCGCCTGAGATCCGCGACATCTGCCGTGTTGTTGTCATAGAGCGGCTTCTCCCAATACTCGAAAAGGCGGCTCAGATGCAGAGACCCGTTGACGTTCTCGAACTCAGCATATCGTTTTCCATGGACTTTATCTGCTCATACCTATTCGGGATCCGTAATGGTCCCAATTTCTTGCAGGACGTTCAAACTCGCCGCGAATGGTTGGCGTCGCACGCCAAGGCAAAAGGATACGGATTCTGGGCATTGGAGTTTCCTAATCTGACTTTGCTGTTGGCAAAAATCGGTATCCATCTCGTCCCTAACGTGGCTCTCGCAGCGGCTCGCGAAGTGAGGGAACTCTGCTTGCGGTTGCTACAGAATGTCGACTCGTCATCATCATCATCATCATCATCATCATCTGCAGAGTCTGTGCATCCTCCTCACACAGGCGCAGGGGATACGCCGGTGGTTTACCAGAGACTGTCGCAGTCTCTGGGTGCATCTGTCAAGGAAGAGATAGACGGCGGAGAATCTTCCCACCTTGCAGTTGCCTCGGAACTCATGGATCATATCAAAGCTGGCACCGAGACAAGTGGCTGGACGTTAGTTTATCTCTTGTATGAAATGTCGCGGCACCGCGAGATACAACAGCATCTGAGAAAGGAGTTGTCGTCAGTCTTACTCGAGTCTGGCACCACGCTCTACTTCTCGATGACTACACAAAAAACTGCTGCCAATGTCCTCCCATCTCCACGTACCCTGGATGCATCACCCTTACTCCAGGCCATTATACTCGAAACCATGCGGTGCTACCCAGCCGTTGCTGGGCCACAGCCACGAGTCATCCACAACACGAGTTTTACACTTGCAGGCCACATCCACTTGCCGGCTGGAACCCGCGTCAGCGCGCAAGCGTACTCTCTACACCGAAACAGTGATGTGTTCCCTGACCCGGAAAGCTGGAAACCGAAGCGGTGGTTGGAGGCAACTCCAGGACAACAGGAGGAGATGATGAGGTGGTTTTGGCCCTTTGGCAGCGGCAGCGGAATGTGCATTGGGAATCATTTTGCTAACTTGGGTAAGCCATTATCTATGAAGAAGAAAGCTTTTACAACTTGTTAATAAACGCATAACAGAATTGAAATTCGCCGTGGCGGCGATTTATTATAACTATAGAACGGAAATCATTGACGACGATGGTATCGAGCAAGTCGATGGCTACAGCAATGGACCAGCAGGAAATAAATTGATATTGCAGTTTAAGAGAGCGTGAAAAAAAAATCATCTCGATCTCTCACGCATTGTTTTTGTCCTTTGGTCTGTTTCATGCAAATATACATCATTTTGGAAAATGGATACGATAATCCAGCACTATCCAAATATTCCATGTCGTCACGTCAAACTGCTCTCTCATTCTCTTTATATAGCATCTTTGGCAAGTAGAGCACTCTCCAGCGAGACATGTTGCGGTCCAACATAATCTCGTTTCCGCCAGAGCCAAAACGCCAAAACAAAGATGGAGCAGCCACCCGTTATCAAGCTCGCATAGTTCATCGATTCAGCATCAACAGGTCGGGAGAATGGGAAGCAGAAGATGATCACAAACGCTATTATATATAGAGACGCAATCGCATTAACGAAAACCCCAAGAAATCCTTGCATCCAGAACCAGCCTGGTGTGACGTTTGCCCTCTGGGTCAATAGGTGCGGAAGAATCGCTGCAAGATACGATAGGGTAGATAACACGGCAAAGGAGCCAACAAAGGCACTGAAAGCAGTCGAGTTACCTACGTAGATACAGCCCAGAATTGTACAAATAACGCCACACAGGATAATCGCATTGAAAGGGTTCCGCTGTTTTTGATTCACCTTGCTGATAAACCGACTGAACGGCGTTGCATTGTCGCGCGCCAAAGTCCACAACACACGGCTGGAGGTCAGATAACATCCGATCACAGCGACAAGTGAGGGCAAGAAGGCAAGAATTAAAAGGCCTAAAGATCCCCCCGCCGATCCCGTCGATTGAACGTAGATCTCTGTCAGCGGAAAGAGATAGGTACTTTTTAATACAGCATCTAGATCGTTGATGCTGTAAAAAATCGCAATGGCGTAGCAAAGAGCTGTGATGAATCCGAGAACGTATTGTGCTAGGATACCCAGGGGGATATTCCTACCAGGCCGAGGCACCTCTTCGGCTAGATGAGAGACGACATCGGGTGTGCCCACGGCGAAAGCCCCGTTCAGCATCCCGAGGCAAAAGACAAACCCATTGCTTGTATATCCGGTTTCATTCTGCCAGTTGCGCCAGACAAAGTCATCAGAGGCATAAGGCTTGCTATTGACGTGGGGCATGATCGCGCACACCAGGACAGTGACCAGAAAGCCAGCAAGAACTAAGAAGCCGCCTAGCGATTCCACAGTAGGAAGCGCTCTATTTGCTAGTGCGACGAGGAGACAGCACACCCATGTGCATATCAAATAAGCGACAAAAACATGCCATCTCTGAACGTCAAAATCAGGATGGAAAAGCGCATACATCGACACGGTTTGGGCGCCCACAATCTGAGCCGTTGAAGCAGCCCCAAAGATCCACGCAATGAAGTTCCACCACCCGGCGAACCAGCCACAAATGCGTCCATATCGGCCTGCAGTTATCGATGCCCAGTGATAGACTACCTTACACATCAGCTGATGACAAAAAACGAGAAAAGAGGCTGCTGGTCAACGGACCTCCTCCGGACGATGGCATTGCCGATGCCAACTCAGCAATAGACGCGGCGATAAACCAGTAAAAAACTGAGGCTGCGATTCTAGTTCCACCCAAAATCACCCATTAGCATTGGCCCATCATTCGAAAACGAGATGAAACAAAGCCCTTACAGCTCATAAATAACACCCGGTGGTCCACCATTGTAGATTGCCACGACCTTGGACGGTTGTTGGTAAGCATTGCTATTTCTGTGTGTCCTCTCTCAGGTGCCTCGACATACGATAGTCCCACCCAGGGCAATCCAAGTGTTCCCACTCGTGATTCCCAAGCCGCAAATGTTGACGAGACCGAAGTTGCGATCAAGCTCCTGGGGATGGCCTGATGGATTGATGACAGCTTCTTGAGCACGGGCTTCCGCATCCACGGAGGGGTGCACATGCTTTTGTTCAACAGTGCCGTCCATATCGGGAGCGAACTCGCTGAACTTGACCCCTCACTAGGACCGTGAAAGCAGTCAATGGCCCTGTTATTGTAGAAGTAACTCCCAAAGCAGAATCACTCCGTAAGTCACAATGGCTCATTTTTCGCAGTCGGGTGGCAGCCCACCAGTCTTTAATCCCACTGTCTCCTTGGTTTGGAATAGGAAGAAAACCGACTATAGCTCTTTTTGGTATATGTGGCCCGATTGGTCCGGTCCTCTAGACCCGACCCACTTCGCTGTATTCTCACTCTCTTGTATCTACATCGGCCAATAAGACTTTCTGTCGCAATTTCTTTAGCCTGTTCCTGACATTAGCATATGTTATAAGACAGGCGTCCCGGCATGCTTATGTGTCCTATGGTGCTTATAAAATAATACATTAAATGAGTTATTTCTCCGTCCAGATACGTCGTTGGCGATCCATCCTGTTTGCGGATCCCCGGGGAAACCTCCGTCCGTCCCGTGCCGTCCCAAGTGGGACTATTCGGAAATAACCAATGGCCATTGACCGGTCATTATAATGAAGGAGGACCCTGCAGCAAATACTCACACAATCATGAAATTTCTTAAAACACCAGGATTAACAGTGAAGCAGGATGAGTAACAGAGACGAGTCCAAAGCTGCTTATGTGACAGCGTATTGGGCTGGCAAAAGCAGCTATTTTTGTGTTCCCATTTTCGCAAGTCGGTTTAGAAAAGAGAGGTTGCAAAAGAAAAATATTATTGCGGGTACAATCCTGCATCAACAAGATACGCACGAACAAATACGAGAGGCACTCACCGTATTGGTGCTAGCGCGTGCTGGACTGGGAAGTCTGGCCATGAATTGAGCACTCGTACACTCTCGCGATCTTCACCCCTAGTGATAAGCGTAACTATATTGAGCTAAGAGCGCCGAGCGATTCTTTCCGGCTATATTAGTATACCCCGTGATTGGTTCCCTGCTTTTTCCAAGCACGATTGTTGGAACGAGAGTCTTGCAAATTTACTGGGATTCTTGCATACAAGGAGATCGACCTCACACCACGTTGAGTTATCTACAACATGTTCTCGGTACCCTTGTATTATTGGTGTGCAAGGATCTGTAACCAGATGTGTCTCGGATCGGACTAAATTGATAACTAGGATAAATGTCCTTCTATTAACCCAGTGCAACTCTACTGAAATCCACTTTTGCTTCAGCGCGATGGAACATATATATATCCACACTCCTGGAAAAAAGCTTTCTTACAGAGCGGTCTCCATAAACAAATCCTCAATGTGAACATGTCCACTTCAGCGAGCTTCAACCGAGAGTTCCGCACCGAAACATGGACACTCTACGGTGTGGGCCTGTTCCTGACACTGCTTCGACTGTACGTTTAAGTAGCTTGGAGTTTCTACAGAGAGTCGCTGACATGAGCACTATCGAAAAGGGTCGCGCAAACTCGCAAGCTCGGTATTAGAGGCCTACGCGCTGATGACTGGGTCATAACGACAGCTATTCTGTGGTATACGCTTCTAGTCGTATCGCTCAACAAGGTCGTATTCGGTGGAGGGTCGAATTTCATGACGCCGGAGGAGATCGCCCAGTTGACTCCAGAGACTCGGCAGGCGCGGATCACTGGTAGCAAGTGGGTGTTGGTATCGGAAGAAGTGATGCTACTCTCTGTATGGACTTGCAAACTCTGCATGCTCTTTATATACCGGCGCTTGACGTAAGTGCATTTTATCCTCTTGAGAGTCATCATGAGAAAAAGTGCGCGTCGATATATCAATTGATTACTTACTGACGGTACTAACCAGGAACGGCCTGAAGCAGATGGTCATCGTCAATGTCATTTTTGGCTACGTTGGCGTAGGGTTCGTCGCCACTCAGATCGCCTTGTTCGCTGAGTGTCGGCCCTTTTCAGGATATTGGTCCGTTCCTGCCATAGACGGTGAGTAACGTAGCACGTTGCAAATTCTGGATCACAAAACAATGAACTGATATCTCCCATGGACCAATGCTGGTCATATTACAGTTTCGAGATTGTCGTTGCCACCTTCAACATCAGTTCTGACCTGGCCGTCCTCCTCGTCGCCTTTCCACTCATTGTCGGCCTCCATATCCCCACCCAGCAAAAAGCCGTGCTCTGTATAGTATTCGGTATGGGTTTCTTCGTCATTGCTGCCGCCATCCTGACCAAGGTTTTCTCTCTCGATCCCGACCTCGTTTCTTATACCTATCTCAGCTGGTACTTTCGTGAAGCTTCGGTGTCATTATACGTCGTTAATCTTCCCTTGTTGTGGGCCCTGATCCGCGACTTATTTCCCTCTGCTAAGACGTGGGGATACTCACGAACGACGGGGGATGGTTCCGCGCCCTTGAACAACAATAACCTCTTGGGCTCAGTGGGCCAGGGTAAGAACGAGGTGCCTTTATCTCGGCTAGAGAGTCATTTGGATGAAGAACTGGATACCCACTCGTACAACCATAGCGAGGAACGTATCCTTCCGCAATACAGAAGTGAACGAACGAGTTTAAATAAGACTGCTGGATTCAGTCATCACTCATCTGGTTGAGTAAGCTCAGTTTTTGTCTTTAAAAACACAGCATGGACAGTAACCGATGGTCCGCCACCATAATAGAATCTATTAAAAGTACAGGTCAGTGATACACCTAATTCGAAATATAGAGTGGTAAACTCTTTATTATGTTAGTGATAAGAAGATCTAACACTATTAATATATTTTAGTTTTTAGATAGGGGCCCTGTATACGGGCATAAGCTATAAAATACTCTAAAGGTTTGGGAACTGACACTTATAATCAGAGAGAAGGAAATATAGAGTTTAAAAGAGTTGAGGTATTCGGAATAGACAGAATAGACAGGATCTTCACTATTTGTAACTTAGTTTATAAGCTAATAAATTTATATAGAGGCTTGCACGTGTAATTCTTGTAGTACTTTAAACAGTATGGTAAAACGTATGTGATTGTATGTTCCATCTGAATCAAGCCTCGATATGGTCTTATCCCCTTCGCTATTGAACTTGTCTGGTCTAGCGCCTTTCAACTGCCACATCACTTTTACATATATATTACATATGCAGTTCCTAATGCGGTAATATTCGAGAAAGGAAACACATATTGTACAGCGTTACATCAATTGATGTAGATTTTATGACAAGTGGTGATTCTTTGTTGCAGAAATTGATTGCTATTGAGGCTAGACAATATACCCAAATAAATTACAATCTTTAAAATATTACTATTATACAGATATATCATATGCAGATGCTAGAGCATTAGGTCTGCCCATATCGAAAAAATAAACAGAAAAACTGGCAATCTATGAAACCCGATGGAGTCTAAACAGAGAAAGTTCGCGACTTTTGATTACATCGAAAGGCAACCAAAGAGTATCATTGATTGATTAGCGTGCCCCGGACACAGAGGCCTCTGGGCCAAGCTCTCCCACTGACTAGGGGGTCATCAATACTAGCTTCAATAAGATGATTTCAGATCCAACCTCAGCAGGTCTAGTTACTGATCATATAATATATATAGGTTTGTTGGAGCAGTTTAAGATAATCCAAGATAAATGTACACAGCTTAATAACTCTAAATCAGAGTTAGATGGTGAAGAAGAGCACTGATATAAAAGATAGTTCAGTATAAAGTCTTTAAGCTGTAGAGATAGCCCTATTGTGAGGCCCAGGCTCGGGAACCATGTGCCAGGCTGCCGGCCAGCTGCAGGATCCATGCCGGTGCGGGATAACCTCATTTGATATATCAACCTTGAAGCTTCACCCCTCATGCTGTGTCATATTTACCCCTCCTCTCGCTACACACACACCCAATTGGGAAACAGGATAGCAGATAGATTATGCCTATATAAGCTTGAGACCCTATCCTAGAGGATAGAGGCCTCAAGCAAGATTATTCTTGTAATTTGACATACTCCTTAGTTTCATACTTCTACTCGGTACCGCCTCGGCTCCTAGTCAAACCCCAGTAGGCTCCTAATACCCTCAACCAGTCTTCTCAGACACCCAAAGGTTTTACACCTATAATATAGTGTTAATATAAAATCTAGATATGCTTGATAGGAGATTAAATTCTTATACTAATCTACAGAGACTGTGGCCTATTTTTATTTATATATTTTCTTTGTGTGGTACTACTTTAGATCTTATTTTACTTTACTAAACTGCTTAATTTTTACTTTATTAACGTTTAGGCATGTATATAGATAGATAAGAAGGCTAGGCTTCTTAGAGCCTAGCCCCCCCGGCATAGCGGCCCATTGTAAGGGCATGCTGAAAGGGTATGAATACTACTACTACTACCAATGATTGATTTGTTCTTTCAGGAAGTGTGTGGGCTGGTATTGGTCATTTTTGAGAACATATGTGCTATGGTAAGAAGAGTTAATCTGCATTGGGGGCACGTAACATTTCGAGGCTCATCTTTTCAAAGAATGAGTCACCTCGTGTGTGGTTGTTTGGTCTGTTTGCGCCGGTGCCTGCGATATCGCCAAGATAAATAGTGCGCTTTCCCCAGTCGCTGAACAGTAACGCAAGATTGGTTCTTGAACATCAGCTCTTCTTTGAGGCCGGCATTCGGAAGAAGAGCATCATGGCGACAGAACAGCAAGAAAATGTCTATGACTTGCTCATTGTCGCCGACGCGACAGCTTCAATGCAGACATTTCTCACGTCGCTGTGCATCTCTCTTCCACAGATCATCTCTGTCTCGGCCTTGACAAACTGCTTTTCGCGCATTGGACTATTGTATTATCGCGATTATGACATGCCGTATCCACTCGAGTGGCACGGCTGGATTGAGCCTTCGAAACTGGGCACCCCAGATGAAAGGCACCAACCGGACCTGGTTTCTATTGCAAGAAATGTTCGAGCAGAGGGGGGTGCTGATTATGCCGAAGCAACAAAGACGGCGTTGGCCAAAGTCTACGAGGTCAGCAGAGCGGAAGCAACGACTATAGTTATGTTATACACAGATGCCCCTCCCCACACCACGACCACAGACAAAATGGGCGTAGGCTATGGCGTAAAAGAGCGGATGGTGCTGTTAATGGACGAATCTGCAATCCATAAACGCTACTTTGCCGACTGGGTGTCCGCCTGCGACACGCTGCGAAACGGGGGCAAGCGTATCCATACCTATACTGTAATCGATCACGGGATGAATGACGAATATTTGAGTTTGTACACTTACTTATCCACAGTGACTGGCGGAGCTTGCATACATCTCAAGAAGAACTCGGACCGCTCTACTGTGATCTCCCGAATCACAGTAGAGTTGCTGCTGGCCTGGATGGGAGTTGAAAAGGCCGGGTTATCTGATGAAGCTAAAAACAAGGACCTGGGAGCTATGTTGACTCGGTACATCGACATCTCCAAAATCAAAAAGGTTACAAGTGAAGCTAGAGGAGAAGCTCTAGGATTTTTCAGTCCAGGCGTTCGTGATAATACGACGAAAATTACGGCGACTCCTGACACGTTGAGGAAATACCTGCCAGCGACAAAAACCCCAATCGCAGAGTTTACTCAACAATGGAAAAACGACGAAAAATACCGAGAACTTGCTATCATCCACTTGCAACGGATAATTCGATATGACGTCCGAGCACTCGCTTTGAATCCAGTGCTGGGGAGCCTGTGGAGGGTCTTTTGTAACGACCGGACCATCTCCAACCGTGAAGCGGTATTGGCATCTTTTAGCCAAGGAGTAACAAGACTTTCAAACGAAACGGAACGAGAACAGATGAAGGCTTGGTTGGAAGAGTCGTACGACTTTGTGGCGCAAATCCAGGAGACTGTCGAAACTGTACCAAAAGAAGCTCGTTTCCCATGCGTTTACCTAGATCCCACGTTGAAATTCGAACAGGCAGATGTTAGTATTGGGAACGATGATGAAGATGCCAATCGTGCAATTACCGAATTTAGACGCAACGAGCTTTTGGAGATTGGTCGTTCTTGTGATTACAAAATTCTCAGGAGATTGGGCCGCGTTCTCACCCGACTCACGTACGTCGAGAAAGCCAGTGACATGCCTCTGCATATAGCGCAAACTACCGACGAAGATGTTCCTAAAATTCCGGTTGCTCTTGCTTCTGAAGAATATGACAGGAGCTTTTGGGGGGTTCTCCTCCATGCTGTTCTCCCAGGCACCTTGCTTGCGGCTCGCCCAGCTACACTCCTGGCAGCATTAAGTCTTCGAATGGGCGTTGAACCCCTTAGGGAAGCCGCCGAGCATCAGATGATGGCGTGGAAAACAAAATGGAATGATATCGAGGTTTCTGAGACCTGGAATATTGGCTGCCTCACCTTGCTGCTAGACGCCGACAAGGCGTATCGTCAACGGCGCGAGAGTCTTGGTCAAGAAATAGAGGAAGGCCTGCTTCTTACGGACGACCGACGTCTATTTGAGACTCTGGTCGATTTAAAGATCCTGGAACGAAATCTTGACACTCCCCTGGTGGCGAAGGTCGGATGGACGCCGAATAAATCCTTTCTGCCTATGGGGCCTGTGGTCGTTTGTCGAACATGCAAATTCCCCCGTTCCGTAACCATTATGGGCAAGAGTGGGCAGTGTGGTTTGTGTTTGGCCGATGATTACAAGTCCGAGAAAGAGAGACTGACGGCCGTTGCGACCAATGTGTTCAGGGACGACAACGAACTGACAGAAGCAACATGGGTCGAGTGCTCAGTGATTACATGCCGCACTCAGTATATCGTCTATCACCAGGACGCCCTGCGCACGCGGGCCAAGTGTCACTATTGTAGATCTCAGAAATATCTCCCAGACAGCCAGCGAAGCGCTAGCCCTGCCCCTACCGTCGAGTGCCGGCGATGCCTGAATCGGATGATCTTCCCAAAGGCTTATAGACAGTCTACATTCTCAGAGTCTTTCCTCTGCGTTGCCTGTACATCCAACCGGGAAACAATAACGGAAATCGAGACGAACGCAACCCAAATTTCTAATGAGAATACTACAGATTGGTTAGCCGTGGACGCACAAGTTCCATCGAAAAGTCCCTTTAGCAATCGTTCCGTTTACCACACGATTACTACGATTGGCACCGGCACATTCTTGTCCCGGCTAAAATTATTCCCCAAGACTGATGGTCCACTGCGTCGCCGCGGAAAGGTCATCCATAACTCTCAGGAACTGATCGAGAAACTGCAAAAGCAGGTATCTCGCCGACACGCCGAACGAGTGTCATGCTCGCTTTGCTTCTCGGACTTCCTGCCCCGAGATCTGAATGCAGCGTGTGGACGACGAGGATGCCTCCAGCGAATCTGTCGCGGCTGCCTTGATGGATGGTACGGCCTCAATTCTGCTGGATGTATCCTAAATGTTGCGTCCTTGTTCTGTGCCTTTTGCCGCCGACAGCCCCGGGCCCAGACCCTCGCAAAACACGGCATGGGAGTGCATTCTGTTGGAAACCTCGCCCACGCCGTACGAGATCAGGGCCAATGGATCTATGCGTGGTGCGAAACGTGTGCCTACGCAAAGCCATTCGTCGAGCGTGTCTGCGCGCGCGGTGTTCCCGCGGATATCACACATTGGACCTGTGAAGAATGCCACGAGCAACAAGCACGCGAAGAAGAAGCCCGCCGACTAGCGGAGCTTGAAGACCGCAGAGTCGCTGCCAGAATCCAGGGAGACATTCGCGCCGCGGGAGAGGTGGAGAGAAACCGTCGCCGGTTTTTGGAGAAGAGGGAAGCAAGAATACAAAGCAAAAGGAAGCCTTGCCCGGGCTGTGGCGTCGAGTGCGTGAAATCAATGGGTTGCGGACACATGACCTGCCCCGTACCCAAGTGCTTGACGCATTGGTGCTTTTTTTGTGGCAAGAAATTTGATCGGAGAAGTATTTATAATCATATGAACACAGCCCATGGAGGGTTGTTTGGCGGTGACTCTGAGGGTGAGGAGGAATAGGCGGGTGGAATAGATGTTAATGACTATTTTTAATAATCTCTATCTAGGGAAGTTATATTATATGTGTTTATTAGTGGTACTGTGATAGTTTTGATGCTTTAATGAATGATATACCCCAGGTTTCTCAGATACCGAGAATAGCCCTCGAATTCGTACTTTTTTGTGTGAATCACAGGCACATGACGTCAAACCAGCCAACAGATGTAAAATAATAGTAAAATTGAGACACATGTTTCCTGGGATGTGCTGGGTGTGTCTCTATGGCGGTGGGGCGCGGTGTCAAACGCGCGAGTGCCTGGCAGTTGACAAGCCGCCTTCCCTGTTCTTTCTCCTTTCAACCACAGAGGAATTGGCAAGCAAACAGGCATCGCCTTGTGGGATACTCTTCTGGTCTCTCTTGTGATATGTGACCCTGGTTGCATCATCTATTCATATCTGGTCTGATACTGATATGCACTCGTTGGCAGATCTACACCGGTGCCCTTGTCTTGGGACTGAAATCTACCATGGAAACTCCCTCGTTTGCCTCAGTCGAGAGCCGCCCACCAAGCCCTGGCCCAGAAACAGTTCCCTTTGAAAAATGGACAAAAGAGTGGACTAGCGACGAAGAACAGCGAAAAGGCTTTCAGGGGTTCTCCCTGATCCCTCGCGAAGTCGCAATGGCCATTTCGGATTGCTTGCCAGACCACGTCGACAAAATCTGCCTCGCGCTGACCACAAAACCGCTGTGGGATTTCCTCAGCACCAGACTAGAGACAGAACAATTCAAGCTCCGTGGCGTACTGCCCAACCGTGTCAACCACAACCACGGTGTCAGAAAACCGTGGCCGTTTTTCGTTTCGCCGCGGTGGAGGCTTCTCGAAAGGCTGGAGGATAACTACTGGAAATGCTGTTCTGGGTGTCTCTACTTGCAGCCCAAACGGGATTTTGCTCGCACCGAGCTCTACAGAGTGCCAGACGACCGGTTTTGTAGGGCGCCGGGGCTTATTCAGCTATGTCCGCATGTTATTTTGACGTACAGAAAGTGTATGAGCCTTCAAACGTCTTTACAGAAAGCCGAAGATGGTTCCGAAGAGCAAAAACAACAAAAGGAAGAAGAGACTACTGCTACCATGTCGAACCTCACACATCAGTGCGTTCTTGAATCCGAGGAAACCATAGTCACCTGCACGATTCTCCCCAAACTCTCCCCTCGCCGGAACCACCTCATCTTTCGAAACCACTACACCGTATCCGATTTCAGCAAGGAAAACATGCAAGCCTGGATGTCGCATTTCGGCGACGACGCGCTTCTCCCTTGCCCGCACCGCAACATTTCAACGCACGTCCTGGACATGTTGCACATGCATCGATCGTGGGCACGGGAAATGACGCCCAAGGAATGCGACAGAAGAGACAAGCAAGTCTTTTGCAAGTTCTGCTGGACTTATTACATCCATTTCGAAACGACGGAAAGCAGTCCGCTGGGGACTAGGACGGTCTCGTTTTCGACGCAGAGGCATATTGGCAAAAGTCTCGGGCTGCTACAAAAAAGGTCCGACAATGGCGATTTGATGAAACGGATTCAAGGATGGGTGCATAGAACCGATCAGTCGAACGTTATTTCTGTTGTGGGTGGAGAGCGGAGTAAAGGGGGGTGGCGGTTTTCTCGCATCAAGCAATGGCCCCGGGGTCCGACTTCTTTGCCGACTATGAGTTGGAAGCAGTGAGCAATGTAGAACGAAGAGGTGAGAGAAGATCCGGGAGGAACTGTATTCCTTACTTCCGAGTGGGAGAAATTTCGGTGGACATGGGGAGGTTTGAAAATCGTTGCAACGGGATAGATATCTGGAGAGTTCTTGTATCACACATGGTTTTTATACATGACCTGCCAGCATATGGAAAACAAAAAAACGTAATTTACATTTTTTAAAATGTTTCTTCTTCTCGTCATAGATTACTAGTACTCACTAAAAATACTTTGTTATTTATTTAACCAAAAAATTCGACCCAACAATCCCCTCAATCCCTCCCATGACCGAGCCCGCCAAAACACCCACCCCGACTATCCCACCATCACTGACTTCTCGCAAAAAGATACTCTTCCCACCTTCCTGCGGCCCACCATGGACAAGTAACCGGTCAATCTGCCGCTGCATATTGTCCTTGTAGTGCGGATAGTTTTGGATCACGCCGCCACAGAACGCGACGACGAGTTCTTCGGGGCCGTTGTTCCAGTCGCGGCGGGATGAAGGGTGGAGGGGGAGGTTTGTTTCGGGTTCTGATTCTTTTGGGGCGGAGGAGGATGATGTATTTGTAGAAGTGGTGGTGGTGGTGGTGGCGTCTTGCTCAGGGCTGTCCGGATTCTTCAGCTGGATTTCTCCCGTGCAGGAGAGCAGTCCGACAGTGGCAGCGGCAATCAGCGCGGTGGATCGAGCCTGCACGGCTGCTGCTACTGTTCGAAGGATGCCGGCCTTTTCGGCATTCCATATCCATCCCTTTGTCGAGGGCAGCCGCTGCGTGAGCTCGGTTGCCAGAGCCTCATCGTCGCGGCCCGACGGCGATGCCGAAGCGACATTCAGCGACAAAAAATCTGTCGTCAGGCCATCGACCTCGAGCAAGCGCCATGGCAAAACGTCCCTATCTGTGTTTAAAACGGTGGTGAAATAGTCCAACACAATGACTCGGATTAGTTCGCCGACGTAGCGACCGCCAACCATGTATTCCAGCGGCTGGAACCCCGGTCGTTGGGAACGTGCTTCGACTTGCTTATCCCAGTGAGTCATTAGGTTCATGTCCAACACGGGCATGCTAGACCGGCGCAGCGTCCATTCCGTACTGACCAGCGTTTCCTTTGCAGACGGGTTCTGGGCGCGGATAAACTCGGTTTTGGAGGCGTGGAGATCGGACAGTTTCATCGGGACGGTGGCATTACATCCGGCGCCCACCATCAGGCCCATGACGACGCGGCTGTTGGGTAGATATTTGATACTGTAGGCCAGCGAGGCAAACGTGGCAACCGTGTCGTTGGTCATGGCTGCGATTTTGAGTTTGGGGAGAGAGAAATGTCGTCTTCTCTTTGCCGATCTCGATCTTGGTTGAGCTTCAGACTCGGATGATTCTGATCCATTTTCGTCTTCATCGCTCGTAGGCGGTCGGATATGGCATTCATAGCCATCCAAAAGTGCCTGGCGCAGATTGAGGTCTGACTCCAGGCCGAATCCTTTTCCGGTTGGCATCAGAATTGCTTCGTCGAGAGATTTTTGCCTGAAACTTATCAGCATATAGTTGAAATAACAATGAGAATAAATAATAACAAAGAAAATAACTCACATAATTGGAAAACAAAACGAAATCCCCGTCACCAGCTCTCTCGTCGACGTATCTGATTCACTTTCACTCCTCATGCTATCCTGCACCACCTCGGCAATACAATTCCCAATCCATGAAAACAGATCCTTGGCATGGCCAATTTTCAGCCTCTCGTCAATCGGCCATGCCTTTTCGAGCGTCCGCCTGACGCGCTGCTGTCTATCAGGCGGGATCATGCCATTATGATGGTGGTGGTGGTGATGATGATGATGATGATGATTGCTGCCATTGGTATGTTCGCCAGGCAATTCAATAAAACCAACGTGCAAATAAAACAATCCAACATACACCGCCAAATACCGGCCCTTCTCCTGGCCCGTAGGCAGGTGCGTAACGGGTGTAGGGAAGAATTGCTCCAGAGAAGAAGCGGCGAGGGTTTTGTATGTTTGAGAGAGCTGATAGGCGAGCCGGTAGAGTGTTGGGTCGGAAAGAGTGAGCGGCGAGATGAATTCTTGAAGAGAGGGTTGCTTTGAGGCTGTGTTGTCGGTCATTTCAGTTTCTATTATTTGCCGGTGTATGTATGTATTGATATTTTAATTATACATGTGCACGTGGTGTTGCTGATCCGATTAATTCACTCTGGTTTGAACATTCAAATGTTCGCGACTGTCCGAGTCGGGTCGATGCGACGGTGGGATCCACCTGGGGCGAGGTCATTGGCTGCTGCGTGTACTGGCCAATCAGACGGTTACCTATATAACAAATATGCGTGATACTAGCGCGCTCAGCATCACGCCGCTTTATGCTTACCCTAGCTTGGGGACAGCTTCCAGAGTATTCTCAGAGTAGACTTGTAGGCTCTAAAGAGGGTTATGGCAGCTTTAGGAAGTTGATCTATATTAATTTTATGGTTATCCATCTATTATTATTATTATTATTATTATTAATTTTTTAAATAATTGAAAGAGTCTTAAAGTAGTTGTAATTTATGTATTTTGTTACTTGAAAAATTATATACAAAATCAAAGTCTATCTAATAAGGTTGATTTTAGTTATAATTAACTATTCTGAATTATTAGACAGTAATAGATATAGTCTGCTATATCAATTGCTTTCAGTTATAACTTTTGTTATACAAAGTCCTACTACTTCAAATTGGTGTAAATAGCTGCTTGAGTGTGGCGTGGGCATTTCGTATGACTCTCAACAGTTTCATCCACAAATTTGTTACGAAGATGGAAGTTTATGTGAGGCAATAAACAAATGACTTTTTTTTGTGCAGTATGCCTCCAGAGTCAAAGTAGCTGAAAGGAGTTACGCCATATGTCAATGAAAGACTATACGTTGCCTTGTATGTCTCTGTAAATGCTCCGTCTTGGTGAAGGTGCTCACACAATACCTGTATATGTGATTGCACAGGCAGCCCGGTTGATTGTTGAACCATCCTTGTCAAAGGGAGCGGGAACCAGTACTCGAGGCCGCAGCAGAAAAGTACACAGAAGCGCTATTTAGTAGATCGAAGCTCTTGACCGGGTGTTCAGAAGAAATGGATATCTCCTTCGCAACGGTATTTGAACGCATGCAGCACAGCTCTTAAGGGGGCAGCCTATGTCCCGATATCTGGACATGGAGAAGTCGTTATGGGAGCGACTCCATTAATGAGCTCACTCACGCAAGCAATTAAGCCCCTACGCAACGTAGGCCACCCAACCCGTCCCTTGATGATGCGCAAGTACTCCTGCAGCAGCCTCCTCGTGCCGCCCGTACTGGACAGCAAACCAACACCGGTCACATGTACCAACACATCGGGGTCGCCGCGGATCCATCGCTCTCTAACGCTCTCCTCGTGGGCTTGGTCAACCTTGAAGATGATTGCAGGTCCGCTGCTATTCCGGCGCGCTTGCTGTTCCGATTCTGCGAGCGGCGACGCGGGCTTTAGTCGTTCATAGGCCCATAGAAACAAGACGGATATCAGCAGAGAGAGCGGATCGTAGCATGACATAGTAGGGGACAGCCGAATCTTGCCAATGAGGGCCCCTGCGTGCGCCACACATTCCCGAGAGAGCTCAGAGTTGTTTTGGAACCAGGTGCGGAGGCAAGCCTCTGCACTGGAAATGTCGTCTTTGGACGCATACCACCCGGAATACCGATATAGGGTTTCCCGGGATATGTGCCGGAGGATAAAGAGTAGATGGAAGAATGTGTCTCTCATGTCTGAGACACCGTTGTCCAAAGATGAGGCTAAGGGCGTTGACGGGATCAGCATCTGGTATCTCCAGTCCAGGCTGCTGTAGGATGATTGCTGCGGACATGGGCTTTCGTCACCTCCAAAACCATTTAAAACCCACGACTGGCTTGCTGCGATAACCTGACGCTCTTCAACAAAGAGCATCAAGTGCTGGCAAAGTTTGGCAAACTCCGATGTCTGCAATGCAGGCGCTGTTGAAGAAGCCGAGCCGAAGAAGAGGTCTTTGAGACTATGCCTTTGTAGAACATCTACACTTGACGCGAGAGCCTTCCACTCATCTTCGTTGCATGCTCTCCATAAAGCGTCGGCAGAGGGCAGTATTTGCTGACAATCCTTTAGGGATACGGTCATTGGCATCCCCATGAAAATGAAGCAAATGCAGTCGATCACTAAGGCGAGGATGTGTTAGCCTGCCAGAACATAATGGGCAGAGTAGGTAATTGACCATCTCGCGACCGGGTATGCTAACCTATGTAGCAGTATGCCAGTCTCCTTTCCATCTCACAGCGCAGCCATGAATCCCAGTGGTTCCCAGAAACGCAGTCGTTGATTTCTTGGGACAGTAATGAGCCTTTAGGCTTGCTGGATGTAACGAACGGCCGTACTAACGTGACAAGCCATGCTCGTTGAACTTGCATATTGATCACGTTGTCCTTGAAGCCAGAACACATGAAATTGATGATAGCAAGCAGTGAGCACTGGGCCAGCACTAAGGTATCATAACTTCGTGCTTTGCTGCCCTACATAGTTGTTAGTAGCTTTACCCATCGGTATTCATTATATGTCAAGATGGGGCGGACAAGACGTACATGAAGAGGCAGCGACAATCGCAGTAGCTCAGTGAGCAAAGTGCAGTACTGATGCCCTTTGGCCAGCTGTGTATATTGGCTTCCGACAGACGCGATAGCTAGGACAAGAAGCCATGACGTGTCCTGCGTTTCCAGCACGGAAGGGTGGATGAAGCTCAATTGACAGTCATAGTACTCGTAATACAACTGTACGAATGACTCAAATGCTTGCTGGGTTGGAAATGATGTTTCCTTGAAAGGGAAATCTACCTGGTCCCTGAAGAATTCGAGAATGGCCTTGTACGGCCTTTTTAGGGCAACTTTGACATGGCAAAAATTTTCAGCTATGATGATATCTTCATCTGTCGCGTCCATAATTGCTGCTGCTCGACTAGTGTCGGAGGCCCTCGCACGATCATGTTCTTGTCGGAGAGACAACACTAACCCGGTGGGATTGAAGCTATTATCGTCTGCTGGTGTAGGGGTTGACCCAAGTGGTGAAAATGAAAATTGGGTGGCTACACCGAGAAGCGAGTGTGTCTCGCTTGGAGCGTCGTCCTGGAAGATGTTGGTATAGTCTAGCATCCACGGAAAGTCATAGCCAACAGCTGGGACACTGATGAAGTCTTCCTCACCGCTGGGTATGCAGATGGCGCTGTGTTGGAGATTATTCGCAGGCATCCCGCCGCCCAGCGCCGTGGCAACATCGCCTTGAGGGATGCTTTTGCGGGAATCCTGGTGCAGATCATCTGAACCCACCAATGCGGTCTCAGTCGTTCGGCCAGAGGATCGATAGATGCAGTTGCGGCCTTTGCTCTGACATCGCGCACACGGGGCCTCACCGTTGCATTTCAGCTTCGACTGGGAACACGGTACGCAGGCGCTGGTACCTCTGGCTCGTACATGGAATCTCTCAGCCTCGATGCCATGGGTTCCAATATGCCGGCCAAGGGTGTCACTATATTGTAGTAACCCATGAGAGACTCATCCTATGTATTATGCGACGGGCTATCCTCGACTTACCGTCTTGAGAACGAGCGCGAACACAATGGACAAGGAAAAGGGCGGACACCCGAATGGCGGCGAGAATGGCGCTCAAGGTGCTCCCTGCGATTAAACCGCTGACGACAGACATGGCACTCGAGGTCCATTCTCGAATGCGGATATTCCGTGACAATTTGTGAGTTGTCTGTCAGTCAGTTTCAAGGATGGAGAAAGAATGTGGGGAAGGCGCGGCATTCAACGGATTACGGTAACTACTAATGACTTATGCATTGATCCGCGAAGATATTCGGCGTGGGTGATGTTCGGTCCACCACCAGATGTGTATAGAAGTCTGATTCATCAGATCTAGCAGCGATATTTCATGGTATATGTAAGAAGTAGGGTTAATAAATAATTAGTTGGTTAGCTAATCTAACTAAAATTGGCTGTAGAATCGGTACAAGGGATGTCCGAGTCAGCGGCGCTAACTTGACAGCTAGTTTTCACAAGAAAAAGCAAGCTAGTTAGTTATAACTAAACTACTTAATTATATTATCGGTATGAATCTCTGGGTGGGAGCCGTGGCGTGGTCTACGGTTACATATATCCCGCATTCCGAGAAATTGTGCTGCGTAGCCCTCGCCTGGCTGTTTCAAATCTCTCAAGAATCCCAATATCTATACCAAGTTGGAAGAATGACGCAAAAGGAGTTTGTATAAGGACATTCGGGGACCGTCACCAGGTGAGTCCCTTGTCTGGCCTTGCTAAGAAGGGCCACATAACAAGCCCAACGACAGGAATGAACAACCTGTCAATCACGGCCACCAATGTCCCCAGAATCCCGTCAAAGTCGATGGTCTACGATTGCGGTCAGTCTTTTTTGGTCTGCGTAGTCTCTGCATTGGCATTCCTAGAAACTCACAGGAATCGACGTTCCTCCGCTTTTGCGCACCCATGCAAAGGCCCTCTGCATCATCTCGGCTTCGTACTGGGCGCATCGGACGGAGATTTCCTCCAAAGTAGGAGCCCTGTTCTCTACAGCGGCAATGTTATTCAGCTCAAGGAGATACGGCAAAATCTCAGCACAATCGTGCATTGCTTGATTGCCACCCATGCCACTGCCAATTAGATGAGGTGTCAGCAAGACTGATTCTCCGTAATTTGACTGGCCCGTCCTACCGGTTTGGTTGCATTGCGTGGATCGCGTCACCGAGGAGCCACACTCGGGGGTGGCCTTTACCGTGTTCTTTCTTCCCTGACGCAGTCTGCGCATGCTCTCTCCAATTCCTTGCCGGCTGGAAGCTCGCACGTAGCGGGATGACGTTGATACCGGATGAATTGGTGTCCTCTTGGCCTGTCGCGATCAAGGATTTCCTTTTTTTAACGATGAGAATCCATACTAGTGATACAGTCCCTTTCGGGCCTAGAACATTGAGCTGGAACTCACAGTTCAGGTGCCCAGTCACATATGATATCCTGGCAAAATTGAAAGCGATCTGGGATCTCTGCGAAGTCCTTGTATTGCGGGACACGAGACTTGGGGACATTTAAGCCCCAGTAATAGGACGCTTCCGCAGCGTTGTATACCAATTGCTCGGTGTTAGGCTTGCTCTCATCCTTACTGGGCAAGTATACTGCATTGCAGAATACCGTTGGTCAGCACAGGCCCTTCGACCCTGAGAGAATAAACAGCACTCACAAGCAAAGAAAAATGAAAGCCCATTCGCGAAAACTATCACGGGCCCCTTCTGCAGCTGCACAGGGATCTTCTTCAGACGATCCTCAGTGAGGTTTCCCTTTGATAAAAAAGTCCAATGAGAATCGAGCTCGACTAGATTCTTCGCGCCGACAGCTGCGTTGACTCGTGAGCTGCTGCCGTCGGCGCCGATTAGGATATCACACTCATCGGTATAGCCATCGGTGAATGAGACCTTGACACGCTCCCTCCCCGTCGATGCGTCCACGACGATCTCGTAACCGGAGAACTGTTTTCCATACTTGAAGTTCCCGCTCTGCACCAGGGGATCGACAAGCAGGTCGCGCAGAACAACCCGATTAATCGCAAAGGACCTGGAATAGGTAGGCAGACGGGTCAAATCGAGCACTGGCTGGAACTTTGTGTTGTAGATACATGGAGCAGTGGGCCCCGACATGGCCGATTGTCCAAACTTGCCAACAATGGCGTCCAGAAGCATTTCAGACAAACATGCTTTGAAGCCCTTTACCGCAGAGTCGCCCAGGCGAATCTGATATCCTTCCCGTTTGGAGTGCGCGGAGTCCCGCTCGTAAATCACGAAGGAAACATTGTTGTTCAGAAGCCCATTTGCAAGGAGGGAACCGGCAAGGCCGGCGCCTATAATAATGACTTTGAACGGCATGGACTCGGGAATTGGGAGACCGTGGTCCTGCCAAATCTTCGGGTATTTTTATTCAAGAGATCAGTTGCATGGACGCTAGAGCCTAGGCCTTGACCTCTTAATAAGTCTCTGCTTGTTTGGCTGTACTGCTTCGGTTGCTTGAAAAATACCTGTCCTAAACTATACCAGACGCCTTGACTGACTTGACTGATACGCATCCAGTATAGTTTCTCCCTTAGCAGTGCGGGGAGCCGACAGCCCTCGCTGCAGCCGACGGCGGGTTGCCGATATTATGCGGCAGACGATCTGTGGCATCTCATACTTCCAACAATATGCAGCACCAGTGTTCTTCCTAGACAAGTAATGTCTCGTCCAAAGCTCCAACTCCTCGGGTAGCCCTTAGCAGCGTATCAGCAGATGATCGTCTCAATCTAGCGCTATGAAACAAAGATACTCTGCCAACTATGACGGAAATATGCCAAGGACGCCAGCTGAGGGGGAAGAAGGCTTGATATTGGTACCAACTTTAGTCCGGTTTTCGTCCAGTTATTTTCAGTGGGTCTTATATCCCCGAGTCGCTTCCTACTTAGCTCTTCTCGCACCGACTGACGACATCTGACTGGAGTCGGTACTCCGCAATCTTAGCCAAAATTGCGTCCAAGTTAGCTTAAAGGCAGCGCAACATCCAAGCCGCGAAACCACCATCCCGAGTAAAGATGGAGAAAAAAGAGACACTGGAGTTCTTTGGTGCGTTGCTCCAACCTGGTATTCCAGGCGCTTTGACTAACTGTGCAACCTGCAGGTGCGACAACCTTCCGGCTTAGCATCGCCGGGCTGACCATCTTCCATGATGCATGGCTCAGCCGCCCATCGCTGTTGCCCCACTATCTCGATATCAATGATATAACAGAAGCAGATTATATCCTGATCTCGTATGCGCATTTCGACCAGTACGTCGTCCTACCTAGACCCACCACAGACACAACGAGAACAGACTCCCTTCGTGTCTTGTTCTTTGTTTTTTCTCCGGCTCCCCTCCCCGCTCAGCTCAGCGTAGCTCAGACTCGTATACTGACTTGAATCCACCTGTATGTAGCCTTCCCGGCGCCGATGTGATAGCTAAAGCCACGGGAGCAACAGTCATCGCGAACTGCGAGGCTATCAACCGCCTCCGTGAGGCCGGCGTCCCAGACACGCAGCTTCTTCCTGTCTCCGGCGGCGAGCGTATCCCGCTTTTCACACGGGAGGTCCGTTTAGCTGCTGCCTCTGCTGCTATTCACAGTGGTAACAATACCATACCCCTCCGCCAGGGAGGTCCTCCCAGCGCACCCCCAGAGCCAAACCATACACTCGCAGTCGCAGAAGTGCACATCTGGCCAAGCTTACACTGCCTCATGCCCCCGGGCGGCCACGATGCACTCCCCGAGGTGTTCGATACCGGAGTCTCGTACGAGGGAGAGGCAACTCCCTTTGACGGGACTGTCGACATCACCCGGGGGATGAAGTACGGGCTGTTTCAGTTACGACAGCTGGTCCCCGCCGAGGCTCTTGCCGCAGATCACGGGATGCGCTGTTTTGTGGAGTGGCTGGACGATCGCGGGCCCGGTGGGCGGAATGTGATATCTGCTTGTGATGGAGGCCAGCTCATGTTCCACGTGTTGAAGCGAGAAGGCACGGCAGCTGGGGGTAAGAGTAGTACCGGAGAAGGGATCCTGTTCAACGCGCATCTCGGTGCATATGAGGGGATTATCAGGACGATCCGCCCGCAGCCGGACCTTGTAGTGCAGGGCATTGCCGGGAGGGCGAATTTCAATGGCAGGCCGTTCAACGGGTCTGCCGCCGAGTTTGCGGTGGAACTGCTGAGGTGGTTAGGAGAGCCAGAAAGGGTGATCTGGTGCTTGCATGACGAATGGTTGGTTATCCTTCTCCCCTTTCTGCTTAGGATTGTGCTCACACTGAGGGGAAATAGTCTTATCAAACCATACAGGGTTGATACGGCCGCTGCGAGCGCGATGGTGGCAGCTAAGACAAGGACACACGTTGTGGATGTGGTGGCTGGAGAGCCTTATGTTCTACTCTAGTCTTGGTAGAAGCCATGTAAAAACTCATTCTTTGCTATTATGGAGACCAACTATCACGCGTTGTTACTCACGGGCAGAAAAATGTAAAATGTCCTGTTGAACCCACCCGTTGTACATACTAAGCCGTCACTTTGGCAATATTATTATATGTCAGCCGTAGTCTCTATGTAAGACTCTAATCATTAGTGGTCTATGCGAACTGTAGCTATTAGCCAAGAGACCAAGAGGAAGGATTGGAAAGAGTCGGTCACCTCACCGCGCTATCCAGCGTAGTCCTCCTCTCAAACGCCGACAAAAGTCGCGCAAATGTCAGAAACAGCCCATGCTCAGCAAGCGGTTGGTCGCTACACTGTCGTCGGCCCCAACCATACGCACTATGGCCCTTTTTGTTCGGAAATGGTCTCCGGTCCTCCAAAAAGCGCTCTGGCCGGAATTCGTCTGGGCCGGGGAAGTCCCTAGGGTTGCGGTGGATGCTCCCACATGGTCCCAGCAATCCAGGATCCACTGGGGATCGTGTAGCCCTGCCTCAACGACCAGGTTTTCGGCAGTGTTTCTCCCCAAGAGCCTAATTGGTTAAGCTGACTTGCCATATTTCTCTGCCGATAGTGGTTGGCATGTCCCCCTCAAATCAGCAGGATATTGAGGCTTTGCGGAGTTGTCATAGGACGTCGGCTCCCCGCAATGATCAATCACACTACTTTAGATCCCCAAACACGGTCGGTTCTCAATCGCGCAAAAAAGCAAAAAACGGTGCCAGATCCCATCCGGGTATCGGCTCTTGCTAAGGAGGAAGCGCCATATTTCTGTGAGCCCCGCTCTGCCTGGTTTTGAGGGGATTTCATCTTGATGAGTGGAAGTACTTCTTACTCAAGTTATCCCTGTCCTCTTTCTACCCCCTCCCACATTCTGTTTGCCCCTATAACGGGAAACTAGCAGCACCACCAACAAAATGGATATTATTCACAAGCCTATTACATCTGTGACTGTCCCTCAAGCCCACAACGACGGACTGAACCCGGGGGTCACACTCCTCCCCCAGGGATTCCGGAAAGCAGACGGCTGCCGCCCCTTGCAAGTCGACACAATTTGGGAGCGCGACGTCGAAATTCCACTCAGAGACGGTACCAAACTGAGGGCAGATATCTTTCGGCCGCAGCATTGTACCGGCAAAATCCCGATTCTACTGGTTTGGAGCCCCTATGGGAAGACCGGGACTGGTGGGTTGATCGTCGTTTGACCTTCCCGCATTTACTGGGTGAGGATTCGGGCTGCTAACTCTCTCTCCTTACACTTTATATAGGTATGTTCGGTCTCGACCTCACTCGGGGACGCGTTGGCATTCCAGTTGATCGACTCAGCGGCTTTGAAAGCTTCGAAGCACCTGATCCAGCAGAGTGGAATGCACATGGGTATGCCGTCGCACAAGTGGATGTGCGAGGGATTTTCTACTCGGAGGGTAACCACATGTTAGCTGAATCCATCCATTGCATTTCGTAAAAAAAAGAAACCCAGGAAACGAATCTGACCTCTGTGGTCTGCTTTAGATGGCACGGAACCGCCGAAGGCCGCGACGGATATGACACTATTGAATGGTTTGGCAGGATGGACTGGAGCAATGGCCACGTTGCCTTAATTGGGAACTCGTGGCTTGCCACTTCTCAATGGTTCATCGCAGCCGAGCTCCCTCCTCATCTCTCCTGTATACTGCCGCTGGAAGGGCTAAGCGACGTCTATCGCGAAACGCTGTGCCGTGGCGGAGTCCCATATACGCCGTTCTGGGAGTTTCTGCGGGATAACGGGCTCAATGGTATGGTTAGCCTCGGTAAAAGGTCCGGATAAACTCGACTAATGACAGTAGGCAACAAGGAGCAAGAAGATGTCATTGCGATGATCAAGAAGTATCCGCTCATGAACGACTACTGGCAGGATAAGCGAGCCAAAGCACACCTTATACAAGTGCCTGCATATATTCTCGCCAGTATGTCAACAGGCTTGCACACTGTTGGCTCCATCCGCTGCTACGAGGATATCCCTCATGAGAACAAATGGTAAGTCGATAATGGTTTGACATCAGCCAGTGGAAAGCTAACAATTTCCTTTTTTAGGCTTCGAATTAATGCGACTCAGGAGTGGCACGATCTCTATCAGCCGGAAACAACGGCTGATCTGAAGCGCTTCCTCGACTTTTATACAAAAGGGATTCGCAACGATTGGGAAGCAACCCCACGGGCTCGGGTCTCGATCCACCGGTTTAACCAGGTACTTACCTACTCTCGTTTCTTCCGCGTAGACAGTAACGGCTAAAGGGACACTAGTCTCCCTTGATGAATATCCCATTCTCGAGCTGGCCTCCGCCCAACACGACCTACGAAACGTATTATCTGACAGAAGGTGGCCGAATGACACGGGACTCTACGCAAGTGATCAGCGACTCAGTCTCCTACCAGAGTGACGCTCCGGCCTCGCAGGTCGACAACGACCCAGAAGAAGCCATCTTCAGTGTTACATTCAACGAGAGAAAGACCTTGATTGGAGCTTCACGAGCAGTCCTGTACATGTCCTGCATGGAACATGACGACCTCGATGTATTCGTCCAACTGCGCAAGGTTGACCGCCACGGCCAAATCCTCCGTAATGTCAATATCCCCTTGCAACATCTTGGCTTCGCCTCTGAGGAGGAGGTCGACAGCATTAATACGCTCAAATACCTGGGACCAACGGGTATGCTTAGGGCGAGTCACCGAGCCCTGGACCCTGACTTGTCCAAACCGCATTGGCCTGCACACGACCATTCTCAGACGGTCCCTGTACCGCCAGGAAGTATAGTTGAGCTGGAGATTGGGCTGTGGCCTGCAGCTATCCAGTTTGAAGCTGGTGAGAGTCTTATGTTGAAGGTTGCGGGACACCATATGGCGCTCGCCGAGTTTGTGCCACTTCGCGGCCGGTTTGAAACAGGCAATAAGGGAGTGCATAATTTGTACTTTGGAGATTTTGCGAGCCGTATTTTGATTCCTACCGTTCCTCTTTAACAGAATGTAGCGAGATAGTTTCATCACATGGGTCCAACTAATGCGCCGTATTTATTTACTGGCTTCAAGCATCCAAACTCTCTTCTGAGTCCATGCCTAATACATAAAGGTGCAAAAGAACGTTTTTTTTTTTTTTTTTTTTTTTTTTTTGAAGCGAAAATTACTAGCAATTGGAGGCTTAGCTACGCGAGATTCAGTAAGTAAGCGCAGTTTAGACAATACAGAGCAATTCCTCGTTTGGGGTGTCTACGTCGAAATGAACTCCGGGACTCTTCACTTGGGAATTCTTTCTAACAATGAATGAATGGCTCTATTCTATCCAATTTGCCGTACTGGGGGTACAGTACAGGAGCGACACGGAGGGTTAGTGACACAATGAAAAGTTAAGAGTTCACGTTCATGCTGGTATTCTACTAGGCTCACCACTTGGCTAGTTGCGAAAAGCACTACTTAGATTGTGTTCCAAACTGCGCACATGAGCAGCTCGTCTTCACCAAAGGGATATCTTGAATCTTAACGCGGGGTATGAAATCTGGGGTTCTCCGGATTCACTATTGCGGAGTCCCCGCAGAGAGAGATGTTGGGGAATTCGTTGGCGGAGGAGGCCGATTGCGGGGCCCCGATGGCATTGCTGTGCTTGGAAGACGGGATGCTTGCGCACTTTTTAATAACATTATTGTATTTAGTCAGACTAGGAATTCCTTGTCACAATGAACAACATCAAACATGCGGCTTCTAGCTATATGTGTCGTGTCCATTATCGCCGGCTTTGTGGCGCGGGGGGTCTTTCGGATCCTGATCGACCCGCTGCGATCCATCCCAGGGCCTTCTCTGGCTCGATGGAGTCGACTATGGGAGCTCTTGGAGGTGCGCAAGGGATACTTTGAAAAGACAAATATCAAATTGCACCAGCGCTACGGTTATTCCTTCTCTCTTTCTAGCCGTAAACCCTCCAAGTCTTCTCACTGGTTTTGCAGGCTCAATCGTGCGAATTGCTCCATCCACATACAGTATCTCTGACCCTGAAGCTCTTCGCCAAATATATGGTGCCGGATCATTGTTCACAAAAGCTCCCTTCTATAGTGCGTTTGGAAATCCAGACAAACCTCGCTCTGATTTATTTTCGGAGCTGGATAATTCACGCCACGCACTGAAGCGGAAAAAGGTTTCCTCCTTGTATTCAATGTCCGCGCTAGTGAACTACGAGGCAGCCGTCGACAAGGTCACAGAACAGTTATGTCAGAGCTTGGATGAGAGGTTTTGTACCAAGGGAGAAGCCTTTGATTTCATGAGCTGGATGCAGTTTTATGCGTTTGATGTCATAGGAGCGATTACGGTATCCTTGCCCTCTTTGTCCGCTGTATTACTCGTTGGCCTTCACTGATATGCCAGCAGTTTGACGAATCGTTTGGATTTCTCCAGGCTGGTTCGGACTGGAACGGAATTCTTCGCGGCATTCACCAAAGTATGGCGTATGGTAGCATAATTGGCATTTTACCTGAACTTTACCCCATTTTGTCGAAGACCACCCGCACGCTGCGCATTCAGATCCCCTTTGACTTGGTGGCGAGTTATCTCACGAAGAACATTGAAGCCCGAAAAGCTAGTCCCTCCAATTCATCCTTAGATGAAAAGCTGGGCACGGATTTCCTGTCCCTCCTGCTTTCTCGGCAAAACGAGGGAAAAATTAACCATGTCGATGTTTTCAACTCACTCGGAGCCAATATTGCTGCGGGCTCCGACACCACGGCAATTTCTTTGAGCGCTTTCTTTTACTATATCCTTAGGTCTCTAGAAGCCTTCAATAAACTCCGAAATGAGGTGGACAGTGTCATGCGCGACAAGGCAAAGGGCGACCCCATCAATTATGATGAATCTCAACAGATGATATACATGCAGGCATGTATTAAGGAGGCTCTTCGGCTCCATCCGGCCACAGGCTATCCGCTTTTACGAGTCGTTCCAAAGGGAGGAGCCACGCTGGCCGGGCAGTTTTTTCCAGAGGGCGTACGTGACAATTACCACCTTTTGTTCTCTAATTATTTTATTTTATTTTTTTTCCTTTTGTTTTCTTTGGTGCAGCATTTTATAGCTGATCCTCACCGCAGACTCGTATTGGCGTAAATACTTGGGTTCTCCATCAGAACGAGGATATTTTTGGGTCAGATCCAGCTTTGTTCCGGCCAGAACGATGGCTAGAAAACCAGAACGCCATTTCCGTCATGACAAATCATCTCTTTTCTGTGAGTCGAAATACCCTTGCCCTTTCTAGATATGCAGCGGTTAACGCGTGACTCGCAGTTCGGAGCCGGCGCTAGAACATGTATAGGAAAGAATATCAGTTTGCTGGAAATGTCCAAGCTAATTCCACAGATCATGACGAGGTTTGATATTCAGCTAGAGCATCCCGAGCACGACTGGCAAACGCGTACTGCTTGGTTTTTCAAGCAGAAATATCGATGTATAGTGAAGAAGAGGGAAGGTATGTAATGAACTAAGTATTGGTGAAGCCAGGACTTAGTGAAGAGACTCGGCGGCACATTTCAACTTGACTTGCAGGCGACGAGTTAGCCACTCGTTGGCCTACCTTAATAAGGCTGAAAATCTATATCAGTTTTAAACGATCAGTGAATCGCCTTTTATGGTAATTGATACTAGACTACTGAGTAGCTCAATCCAGGAACTAAACGACGACCACCTCTGTACAAAAGGATAAATACATTTATATATGCATAGTATGGCTTAACCTCTGGTCCTCAGCCAATTCGCTGGCCATATGACAACCGCCCCACTTATGCATATCCCCATTCTTATACACTCATGCGGGGATTATGCAGAATCTTACGCAGTTTGACCTCAGCGCTAAATAATACACAGTTCCAGCAAGGCCGCCAGGGAAAGGTTGCCTTGGGTGAAAGGAGCAGGTCAACGAGCAGGTCAACCTCAGTGAACTTTAGTGATTCTCAGACTGTGTGACACTATTCACAAACAGAGTGGAGAAAAGCAGGGATCGTCTTCATCGGCCCTCTCCACATACCGCTGAGTCGAGAAGTTGAACATCTCTTCCACTTTTGTCCCAATTTGACAAGCGGACTGAATCAGTGATCTGTTGTAGACGGGTGGAGCTGTTTTTCCGTTGTCGGTCAGTGAACGAACGAGAAGAAGCCCACTGATTAAATCCACCGCTCCATTGAAAAAGGTCTATTGACCGCTACTTCGAACCCGAAGCGTGTACAAAATATCTCGTTTGCTACACTTCACAATGGAACCCAATGAGTATTACTCCGTCCCCACAGAGACACAAAAGCTGTTCGAAGAGGGTATTTTGCAGAATCCGTTGATGCCTGACCTGCCCGAAGAATTGGTATCGTTAAGCAAGCATGTTCGGTTCGAAGGATCCGACAAGCCAATCATCCCAATCAACTGGCGGTTTGCGGAAAGCATCTCGGCCATCAAGGCCTTTGAGGCTACCATGCTGAACTACCTATTGACCAAGAAATACGGTATCGATCCGGTAGACATTAACATCAACACGTAAGTTTTCCTTCTCCACGGGCATATACATCATCACCAACAGAGAGCTGATCCCAGTCACTCCTGGGCTATGGTCTAGAAACCATGCCACTTTGTTCTTCATGTCTCCCGTTATCGCTCAGTATCTGAAGGACGGGAAGCCATCATCGATAGATCCATCCTCCGTGGACATGCAGAAGCTGTTCCCCAATCAGGACAGGCACGGTGCATGGAAGTCTCTCTATCGAATCCTTGCCACCAACATCTATAAAACAAAAGATGGCCGATACTATCATCTTCATGGAAACATGAACCCCGACCCTGCTCTAGAAAGTCTGGGCCTGCCTCTAAATGGTGAGGAGAACGATACCTATGAGTCTGTAGTGAAAAGAATCGGAGCAGCTGTGGCTCAGAAAGACTCTGCAGAGCTTGATGACCTCCAGAACGAGAAAGCCCGTACCTCGGGAACTATTGCATGGACGACTGATGAATACTTTGCCACTGAGCAGGGCAAGGCTTGTGCCAAAGTTGGATTGTATGAGATCTTCAAGGATCCAAAATCGGGCCAGTTGCCTTCTTGGTGGCCAGAACACCCGTCGGTCCCCTCGTCACCGAAGCGACCTCTTGCAGGTCTTAAGGTGGTTGATCTTACCCGGGTCATCGCGGGTCCTACGATTACCCGTTCCCTTGCCGAAATGGGTGCCAGTGTAATGCGTGTGGTATCTCCTCACGTAACCGATCTCTCTGCTGTTCACCAGGACTTGAACTGGGGGAAATGGAATGCATATCTTCACCTGAAGGACGAGACAGATGCGGAAACACTGCGAGAGCTAATCCGTGAGGCCGATGTCGTTGTGGACGGATATCGCCCAGGAATTATGGACAGACTTGGATTCGGGCGACAAGCTATCTTTGACTTAGTGAAGGGTCGCTCACGGGGAATCTTACACGTGCGGGAGAACTGTTATGGATGGTATGGGCCTTGGGCCCACCGCAGTGGCTGGCAGCAGATTAGTGATGCGGTAAGCAGACATCCTGTTCTATTTATACTTGCTTGGTTTGGGTGTGATCCTAATATCCACTCCCCTTTAGTGTTGTGGTGTGTCGAGAGCCTATTCACAAGCAATGGGTCACGATGAAGCCGTAACCCCAGTGTTTCCGAACTCTGACTACTGGTAAAGGAATCCGCATTTCGCTGAGTGAGATATTCTGAGCTAATGGCATCCTCTAGTACGGGCGCTCTTGGGTCTACTGCCGTCTTGGAGGCTCTTATTAGACGCTCACAACATGGTGGTAGCTATGGTTTAGATGTATGATATCGGCCTCCCTTGCGTTCCCCCTGAGTCCGCTAATCAGGCTTGAATTTATAGATTTCGCTTAATTACTATTCCCAATGGCTTGTCCGCTCATGCGGCACCTATGACGAGCAAGTATGGAATGAAGTATGGAAAAGACATGGCTCCCTTACCTTCCGCCATTTTCATGCCATGCAGCACCTGCTTCCTCAAATGCTTCGGAACTTGCACCAACACGACTCACAAACTCTGTTTAAGCCGGAATTCTTCGAGAAAAGGCTTTCAAAAAATCTGAATACAACCCTTCTTGGAGTGAAACCGATTGCTCAATTCCCGGGGAAAGAAGTTGATCTTAAATATACCGTAGGTACTCGGGGCAACGGCATTGATCAGCCTGTGTGGCCAAAGGATCTTTCTGTTGAAGTTGTGACTGGATCTAATTGATCGAAGGGAAGAGTTAGAATGGATGGAACAAACTTGGTATTGATTGGACATTCTTTCGGCTCCTAGTCCATAATATTTTTTCTTCCGATAATCTAAATTACCTGTCATACCCTTTCCACCACAGCTTCGTATTGCAAGTAAACAAACCTAGATCAAGCATTTCTCCGCTGTCACTCCTCCCTGGATTTTCAGGGGAGCACAGTAAATTACGGCCGGTATAGAAGATTCTAAAGATGAAAATTAAAAATATTAAATAAATATAGCTATAGTAGTAGATAAGGTTACAATTTTAATTATTTAAAGATTCTTAAAGAATTAAGTTCCTGCTTAAAATAAATATAATAATAGTATCCACTTTACAAATATTTCCAAAGGCTCGAAGAGTAGTGTAATCTACTTATAAAATTTAAAAATAAGGATAATTAGTCTCTCAGTATTTAGTACTACTCTAGAAAGTAGGATGGTGTGTCACATGAAATAGTATAAAAGTGGCGACGGACTTCAGCTAAGGGTGTCTGCCAGCGCTTTTAAATGTTACATATAGCGTACATGGATACTAACTAACTTGACTGTTGAGATGGACTGAAACTTGGAATATCTTAGTACGTCATATCGTAATATATTTGACCATAGAGGTACAGCTTCATTCAATTCCAACTCAACAATGTATTCTCAACAACTATTCGTGCCCCGACCCAAAATGCCATGACCATCATACCAAATTTTTCATAAGAAAAAGATTTCATCCACAACATGTCAGTTCCTCACAGGTCGCTCCACAATTAACCTGACACGTCGATGCATCCGACAAATACACAGCTGGAGAGGCTGCTGCTGACAAGTCAGCAGTAGATGATACAACAAGTTCCGGTTGGACAGTGGCCGAGTGAATGCCATAGCTATGAAAGCATTCATTAACCGTGTTGGCAAGCCGCACAAAATCAGAGACCATGCAGTCAGACAGCAGAATGTGCACAGAGGCAAGCGATTTTTGCTGGTTGAGGCGCCAGACGTGCAGCTCGTGAACGGATTTGATGCCGGGGATCTATCATGGTTAGCTTTTTGGGGGGAAAAATAAAATGAAAAGAATAGAAACTGACTAGTTCAAGATCGTGTTGGATGTCACTTGGGTCGACGCCGCTAGGAACACTTTCAAGTAGAATCGTCCCGGACTTTTTGACTACTCACCATGTCAGCTGAATCACCTCACAGCAAAGTTGAAAACAACGAGTAAACAAACCCAATGGCAGGGAAGTGATAAATATCATAAACGAAATCGCCATGCTGACAGCCGGGTCTGCGTAGAACCGACCACCGTAGTTGGCCAACCAAATCACCAACGCCGAGATGATCACACCTAGATTGTTCATTGCATCGCCAATGACGTGGATCAAAACGCCGAGCATACCGAGATCGTGGCCGTTTTTATTCAACTGGTGTCGACCATGACGATGATCTCTGTGGGGGGATGGAGTAGTGTGCATTGACTGGAGCAATTTTGTTTAGTCCCCAGATGCAGTAAATTACATCAAGACTAACCTCGCCATTCGTCACGACCTCCTCAAGCTCAACAGTGTTGGAAGGTATGGGTGTTCCGTGGTCATGTTCTAAAGGCAGGTCAGCAGCAAACCACCATACCAAAAGAAACCGAAACAAACCGTGAAGAAAAATAGCACTTATGATATTAAGAGCCAACCCAATACTGCCAATAATCAAGATGAGTTTTGGATTTTCGACGCCTGGTATCGTATAAGTATGGATTTTGATAGCATCGTATGATTATACCCACGCTGCAGCGAGATGAATCGTTCAATCGACTGGAGAAATATGCTCACACCGAGGGCTAGAAGAAAGACGCCGTTGAAAAATGCACCAAGAAGCTGGGCTCGTTGCCATCCAAACGACAACTCCTTCGGAGAGTGTTTCCCGCTTGATATCTAGGGTCTTGTCAGTATGGTAGACATGGCTTCATCGCCGACTCGACCTACTTGAAGAGCCACCAAAGCCACAACAAAACCAACCAGATCGTTGAGCTAATATTATTAGTTACTGAGATGAAACGATGTATTTCAATGCATACGTAGTGAAAAGCGTCAGCAACAAGAGCGAGAGATTTTGTGTAGAATCCGACTGTCACACAGGAGGAAGATTAGCTGGCCGCAAGACAAATCGAAATGCCGTAACAGTACCTGATATTTCCGCAAGGAAGAACACCAGAGACACACTGATCACTAGATACAAACGATGAATGCGAGATAGCCGGAACGCCATGTTGAGCTGTTGAGCGGATAGTTGGGAGAGTGTAGAATTGAGACCGAACAATGATGCTGGATAATTTAAATTTTGCGCCTTTTTTTGCTTTTTAGTTTTCTCCTTTTCTCAGCTGCTTTTTTCTAGCCGAGGTGGGACTCAGCACTAGTTCTTCCGCGTCGTATGACTGATTATCCGGGATTATCAGGGATTTTGTAGCCGGAAACACATGCATCCGGTTTAGTGTCGGGGTGAGAAAGGAAAGAAAAGAACAGGAGAATCAATGACTCCTTCTTAAATAGACAAATAGCTGGCGGTGTGGCTTGGTCGTTTGCTTCCTGGCGAACACTATAAACAGCAACGGTGGCAATTTCCCCGGACCATGTTCCTTGGAACCATCAACTAGCACCAGAATATTGGCTCGCCTATTGCTTTCCTAATCGTCGGACAAGAATGAGTGAATTGAAGGTGACAGCGCTTCATATTCTGTGCGACGAGAGATCTCGGTTGTCGTATGTCGGCTGTCGTATTCCCAATTCCCTGGCAAACGCTGTCGCACGCTGATCCCTCCGCGTAATTGAAAAATCTTTTATCGGCGTGTGTGGAAGATTTTCTGGCAATAAGAAGGCCAGATATATTTCAAAAATGGAGCACAACAGCATATTTATGTGTGTATTCTTCAAATATCGCTACTCCGAGACTTTCTGCACCCTGCATAGACAGTTAGTAAGGAGGAGCGGATTGACGGCGAATTGACGGCTGGGGCATACTCTTGCTTTGTGGCATCTGCTCTGGCAAGACGTAAACCTGCTAACGAATTCCATCGTAATTCCATCTATTGCCAAGCGGAACAACAAAACCTGGCCATGTCGTACTTAACCCGCCACGAGGAAGTCCAGAATAAAAAGAATGGCATGTTGGTTTCACCGACCACAGACGGTAAGCAGGGGCGCATCGCACAGGAGCAACAGTATGTATCAGCCACAACACCACGAAAAGCGTTTATAAACCAGCACAAAACGCAAGAGACGACGTTGAAATAAGAGAAATCGGCAGACACACTAGCAGAGCGAAAAGCAGTGGGTAAACTTGAATTTGCGCTGATGTTGTTGCTGCTTCGGGCTAGAGCGTCCCCAAGGTCCTCGCGGGATCCGCCCAGACCATTCACAACAGCAATAAGACGGAATTCTGCATGTGTGTACAATTATTATTCGGAAATAAGAATGAATTGATGGCTGAAAAGCTCATGCGAATTATCTAACCCTTGAAACTTTGTGACTTCCTTTGTTGTTGATGTTCATAATCTCCACTCAGAACATCTATCCGGCGAATATGTCCACTAAATCAGCCCTTCCTGCTTCGATTTGACAATGTCTTTTTTCTTCTTGTAATTTTCATCGTCACCATCAATAATTCCATTCTTCTCCAGGGAATCCAGCAACTCAAGCACGTAGTCCTGGCAATTATATCCCGGGTACTCGTTGTGTATTACCGTGTTCTTCGCAATCTCCACGGTAGTCTCGATTTTGGTCGCTTCTATTTTACAGAGATAAACCATCTCCGACAGAATCTCGGATTCGTGCTCATTTGATTGTCGCATCTCGAATCGGTATTGAGTAGAATCGCCCATGATGTTCAACACGATTCTTTGTCTGTCCGTCGAGCCGTCCATGAAGAGGCTCCAGTGTTTGTAAACGCCTTCGTCGTTATAGATGGCGACGTATAAGCTGATTGTGGTCATTTTGGAATAGTAATTTAGTGGATAAGGAAGGGAATGTCTGGAGACTATAATAAATAAACCACGTGCTGCCAACGACTAGATTACTTGCTGCATGTGTAATTGAGGGGAGAATCTTTCTGCAATCCGCAACGCCCACGGCTGCCTAAAAGCGGCAGATGACCGCTGCTAGTCGACAGAAGGTGGATACTCGACAGCATGGTGTCGTTCTCAGTTGAGAATCTGCACGCTTTATTGACCAGCGCTATTGATACAGTATGTGAAGGAAAACGCCTTAATGAGTACTGAATTCTTATCAACGACAGATCGGTAGTGGCCGAGGTCCATCGGAGGACAGTGGAACAGCCCCAGCTAAGTGTCGAAGAGCCTCAAGACAATAGAGCCCCGAAACGTACCAAGACTTGTTCGCAGGCTGAGGAGCGACGAAGACTCTTCCTGGCCGTTTTTTGATGGGCCAATTTGGTAGGCCTTTCTACCGGATGGAACCTCAATCTCACCGGTGCGGACGCCGGACGTCGTCTCCCATGTGAAGGAGCTTTATGGGAAAAAGAGCATAAAGTACTCGCTCCTTTTTTTTCTTGGCATTTCTGACAAGAGCTGTTTCCCCGGGAGTAACTCGACCCTTGTGGACAACAAATTGAAAGATAACTCCGAGCAAAGACGCAGTTGGAGGACTTGCCTACTGCATCGAAGCCAGAGTCGCTTAGACTCGTAATTAAATTCTTCTGTCATCATTACGATATCAACGTCGCCTCTCTTTGTCGAATTTCCCTTCTGTCTTTGCTTGCCTTGATATATTGCTCAGCTTTGTTATACTGTACACATTGGCTATTTCAGGTTGCAGCCTATCCCTCGAGCCCCCAAGGCAGACACCAGCAGATGCCTTGCCGAGTTTTAGCCCCATGAATAACAACCGACCGTAGAAATCTTCCCTTCCATATTCTGTCCCGTTCGTCAGCTACTGTTCAGCAATAATTTCAACGTCGAAATTCAGTGGTGAGCATAATCCAATCATGACCTTGATCACGCTGCCTCCAGAAATCTTTCAGATAATTCTCGCACATCTAGATCTCGATAGTATCAAAGCTGTTCGTTTAGTTAGCCAGAAACTAGCCGCTAGGTGTGTTGGACCACGGTTTCTGGCCTTCATTCAACAACCGACACTTGATGTATCGCTGCATAATCTTCGTTCGCTTCATGCCGTGATATCTTACCCGCTATTCAGGGATCGGATGCATACTCTAACCCTTGTCGCTACCAGTTTTGAGCGTACCGAGTTGGAGAAGATCCTGAAGACAAAAACACGCAGTGTGCATGAAGCCCACGGAATGATCTGGTCTAGGAAAGAGGTCCGTTGCTCGCCTGAAGAGCTTTCAGAAGTCCGTTCCAGAGTAGAATGGCTGAAAGAACAGAAAAGGGCGAGGGACACGGAGTCGCCGGATGATCTTATCAATCTTCTTGAATCGGTCTTCAGACAGTTCGGCAGCCTGGATGCTATTCAGCTGGATGCCGCGGTCATTGTCGGCCCCAAAGAGAGAAAGTCCCCCGTGAGTGGGAAGTGGCATCCACTCTGGATGCGAGCCTCACACGTGTTCTATTTGGTCTTGATGGCCATGGGCCGTAGCGGGGTTTCCGTGAAGAGATTAGACGCATATCGCAATACTCGCAGATGCAGCATTTCCTCGGGGGACATCACCTACTACGTCTCCTGTCTAAGCCCAGAGCAGCTAAAAACGCTGGGTGGAAGCCTAGAATCGCTCGAACTAAGCATGTCCACCGAATTCAACAAGGAGGTCGGAGATGACGAAATCGATGAAATCAACGAATCAGCCCGTATGCCAAAGGTACACCTATCAAGTGATGATCCTCGCGCAGGGCTGGCAGATGGTACCCCGGGAATAGCATTGCTAATAGAGTCCGCACGAAATCTTCGCCGGTTGAACCTCCATTTCCGCTATACTCTCGTAGGAGATCTTCTACACAGCTACGATCGGATTTTGGAGGCTGTTGCTCAAGTCCAGCTTCCACTGTTGAAGGAGTGTTCGCTCTCTGGGTTCATGTCTTCTGGAGAATCACTCCTTGGATTTCTCAGGAAGCACACCCAACTCATAGAATTCAAGCTAGAGGAGTGCCAATTGACTAGTGGGTCATGGACGCCTATATTTGGCCACCTGAGCCAGGGTATGCCGGAACTTGAGAACGTTCACCTCTCGAACTTGAACGGGAATTATTTGATAAACGCCGAGCACCAACAGAATGACAGCAACTTCAACGCAGATGAGGAGAAAGAGGAGAGGAGCGGGATAGTGAATTTGTATCCTATATGGGATACTAATGAGTTGGATTATCATTCCATACGCGCGGTAAGCTACAGTTACGGTAGAGGATATTTTTTTCACACCAGAAGCTTCGGTCGGGAAGATCTGAAGAAAGGGCTCGTATTTCGACCCAGGCCGGGGGGACGCGCCAAGGGCTCGCCTCAACTAGCGTTGTGGATGAGAAGGCGGAAGGCACTTTATGGGCTCCCATAGACTAGGGGGATAATTGGGTATTATATTCAAGAAGGTCACTCCGGTATCTCCTTGTTTGGTTGTACGACATTGTAAAGTTACCACCCTGTCAACATGCATGCCCTCGTCTCAATCACGATAGTGCCAAGAGGATACTTTATAGTAACCGAAAGGCTTGACAGTGGGATAGAGTGAAGCCAGTTTCGAACTCGGTCAAAGCTACCATCACCTTCTAACAACTCCTTCCTTCCAATGAACCCAGCTACGATATGTATCGTTAAACTGGCTCTTGTGTGATATACTAAGTATCATACATATTTCATCTTTAGAGTGTGCAATTATAATAAATTATAATAACCATTCGTCCCTATGGAGATTTTTCAGACGAGAAAGGGGTTGTGGAAGTCGATTCCCACCGACTCAGCCGGTCCACTTCTGAAGTGTGATGACCCCAGATAAATATTTATATATCATTTGTTTTATATATTTTTTATATTTTTTATATTTTTTATATTTTTTATATTTTTTATATTTTTTATATTTTTTATATTTTTTATATTTTTTATATTTTTTATATTTTTTATATTTTTTATATTTTTTATATTTTTTATTTTTTATATTTTTTATATTTTTTATATTTTTTATATTTTTTATTTATAACATTTTTTAATTTTTTTCTAAAAAGTAAAAAGGAATTAGAATATAAACTATAGATTACTATAAAATTTTGAGCTGGCCAGAGTGCATGCAAACCGTTTGGTCTCCCCTACATCAGCACTACATCAAGAACAAATGGCTCGGATTCATAGTCTCCCATCGCTCTAAGGAGCATCTATATGGATTGAATCGCTACTGCACTAAGAAATTTCTAGGTTAGTAACTTACTCCAAATCAACAAATGATTATTTAGTGGAACGTTGGTATGCGGTTAAATTAGGAGCCCGCGTTCCGAAAGCACTCCCCCGCATCTTGGGCATACCAGTAGTTTGACAAATATAGTACGTACATATGCTCACAGCTGTGTAGTATTCCTCTTTTATTGGATACTGTATTATCAAAACTGCGAATCTAACCGAGTTACTTGGCCCTATCAGGGTCTAGAAAACAGGAAAAATTCCACGGGCCCGGTATAATATGCGCATCAATCACTGCCCTTGATTTGACGATAACTCTAAAAGCAAGTCGAAGACCGACTTGAAAACCGAATACCGAGAAACGTATCCCGAGTTCCGCGAGTGGGGATAGTATTCTTGCCATGAGTTCCGCGGTTTTTTATTCTGGTCAAGACATGTGCCATGAGAGGCGACCGATACCCTGTTCAACAACCGGAAACCCGAGAGCAAAACCTCAATGATTCAGGCTGAGATGCTTTACCACCGTATTTCCCTTGTTTGTGACAGCTGCAAGTTGCGCAAAGTCAAATGCACTAGTATGAATAGAATCCATCTAGTCCTAATGCAAGTTTAGTGGATACTAAATGTTGCTATAGAGTCTCAGCAACCGGGGACGGCGTGCATAAATTGTCGAGTATGTGAGTGTTCCGATGATAAGGTAATAACTAATTTAATATTTAAAATAGAGAAGAGGCTATACATGTGTTTACAGTCCATTAAGAAGGAAGTTCAGACATCGAGTATTAGAGCCACAAATAGAAGATGACACGGAACCTTCAATCGAACCGACTTCCCAGGCAGTGGTTTCGTCTTCGATTACTAGAGGTTTGCTCGGCAACACCCCAAAGCAGAGATATATTTTCTGAGAAAATGGTTTAGAAGACCTGCTGCCGGTACTGAACCCTCCAAGTTCAGTAGAGAATGCAACTATTCCTCTCTTATACGTCGATCAATTACTTCATACACGACAATCTATAGGCAGAACGCAAAATCCATCATGGCTCTTGGGAGTAAGTAGTAGCATTGACTTATACAGACACGAATATTAATTCCAATTTTGAAGGCAAACGAGAATTATCGTACGTTATTGACAGACCAGACAGTCTTGTTTTCCCCAAATTTTCTCTAACTTCTTTACATGCAGTTGCCACTTCTAGTATGAGCTTTTTTTCAGAGTCACGGCTCACGACTCTATCCAATCTCATAGGAAATGATGAAGTCGAAGTATTAATCAGACGCATTTCTGAAATGGTGAAATCAAGACTGGACGGGCTTCATCGAAGCGTGGGGCCCTCTAATATTTGGAAACGTAATGAGGAAAGGCCTAAGGTCTCAAAAGAAAAAGTTGGACTATATATTCAGGGCAAGTTAATCTTCATTCTAATCCCACAAACAACTTTGTTAATACGCGAACCAACAGTGTATTTTGAACAGGTCCATCCTCTACATCCATTCTTGGACCGAGTGGAATTCGAGCAAAAAGCGCTATATTCAAACCATCAATTTGATGGACTAACTAATATTTCGTGGGAAGCTCTATACTACACAGTCCTCGCCTTGGGATGCAAGTTTCAGGGTGGTGGCTCGTTCGATCCTGGTTGCGGAGAAGCATGGGAATTATTCCGAGTTGCTCTTGAACTATTTCCGGGAATTTTGCTGTTAAATACAGGTCTTGCCGAAGTTCAGGTAGGAAGTAAAAATCCAATCTGCTCTATTTATGATGTGTCTTACCGTTCTATAGGCGCTCACGGCCATGGTAAGATGTTTTAAAAATTTATCTAATCATGTTACTTAATATTAAGCAGGCAATATTCTCTCTAAGTCTCTCTTGCCTCCAGATTCAAGGCAAAATTATAGCCGAGGCAGCACGAGCAGCTCAAAGGGCTGAATTGAGCAAGACTACCAAGAGTATGGACGCGGCTGCACGTTCTCGAGCGTTTTGGGTCGTATACTACATTGAGAAAACCGTCTCATTCAATCATGGCACTACTTCTGTAAGAGAGCCTCTCTATTCTAAATTTGCGACTAAATGAAAACAGTTGATTATGGATTGCGACATTGGATCGCCAATACCCTCAATACCAGAAGCGATATTTAAAGGCTTTGATTGGTTTCTAGCTTCAATCCGAATTGCTAGACTTTATTCATTAGCCTTTGCCGAGTTATTTTCTATCAGTGCTACTAATAATTCAGTTCCAGTCTATTTATCTAAAATTACCAAAGTTGAACAACTTTTGGAAAGTCAGCGACGAAGCATTCCCATTTACTTCCGACCAGGCGAGAAGCTTCAGATTAATGCTTTCAATAACTATTGTGAGGTCGTAGCTGCCCTTCGTATTCACTATCACTATCATGAACTTCGAATGGCATTATGCAGATTGAGGGTTCATGTCACCGGAGACCAAAGCTCCCCGCAATCCTTTGCCTCAAGAAATACAATGGAATCCGCACGAGCAGTTATTGAGCTTACTAGACTCATTTATATTGAACCATTTATACCCCTCTTGTAAGGACTCCCCTGTTCTCAATGTTTATTTTACTAAAAATTGTATAGTATTCTCGTCTTCATGCCTCTTTCGGCCTTGTTTGTTTTATTCGATCTTATCATACACAATCCGACCCATAAGGAGACCCAGGATAACCTCGCGTTACTAGAAAGTGCCGCGGGGTACTTCAGTTCTCTTGATTATGCCACAAAAGGTAGCTTTCCGAGCTCTATGCTTGCTCAATTCGCCTATATAGGTCGTTCATTCGTCTACAATTCGAAAATCGGCGGACAAAACCATGGCAGGACTGAATTTCAGGAGCTCACGGTACCGAGTCCGGACTGTCTACCGAATCCTGAATTACCTGATGTAAAAAACCACAATATTAACCCGTTGGATTTGATGATTTCTGATAAATTTCCACAGATTTCGATTCCTTTAGAACGTACAGAAAGGGAGGTTTTTGAGCCTTTAAGCTTCCCAATAGATATGGCTGATTCTGTTAACAACATAGAATTTCCTGGATTAGAAGTGCGAGATCTCTTTGGGACGCCAGTGCCTGATTTTCATTTGATTTTTCGATGATATGTTTCCAAATGCTGTTGTATAGTACCAAACAGATTCCAGATGTTTTAATAGCCAATTTTCACAACACATCATTAATAAATCTGTTAAAGCATCTAAAAGTGCTATAATTTCAAGTTTCCTAATGCAATACTGAAGAACAAGGGCTCGCATTGATATGATGCATACTGATATCAAATATTTATAGCAGCATTTCTTTCCGTATTAGACTATGTTATACGTATTATACAGCAATAAATTTATGAAGGAAATGAAATATAATTTCGAATCTCACCTCTGGATGACTATCAGGTATGTAATATGTGTAACGCAGGATTTAAAATAATACAAGTCACACTTTAAACCCTTTAGGATTTATACAATGTATCCAGAAACCCTTCGGCGAATTGACTAAGAACAACATTCCCTGAAATACTTCCTCCGACACCATACAGTGCAGTTATATCCTGTGGCTGACGTGACCTAGTGGCTCCCTTTGTTTTGCGTTCTTTGATTTTGTGTAGTTCATCGGTTATTGCATCGCGTAGATCAGAAACAAGAACGTCGACACTTTCGGCAGTCGGTTTTGTGAAGGCGCAATGTATCGCTGGTGGGGACTGCAGGGTATTCAGATGCCAACCTTTGGCAGACATTGCATTGGAAATATTATAAGTATCGATTTCGCTGTTCGTACTTGCGAACGCTATGACACTAACGATCGGATTACCGATTAAATGAAGATGGCGGGAAAGAATTTCATCCTTTAAAATGGCACGCTCCAGAGTTTTTGCGGCTCCCACAATTTCACGACAAGTAGATATGTAACCGGACTCTCCGATTGCCATCAGACTGGCCCAGGTACCCGCAATCAGCGCTCCTGGACGGGACCCTGCCATAGAAGGAGAGGCGTAAGTGCCACCAGTCCAATTAGGAAGAATAAAATATTGATAATTTCGAAATGACCGATCCCGATATAAAAGCACCGAATTTCCTTTCGGAGCAAAGCCATATTTGTGGGTATCAACGCTGATACTAGTCACACCAGGTTGACGAAAATCGAATCCACCTTCATTTTCGTAAGGAGATGGAAATCCAGCTTGCTTGAGAAAGGCAATAACGAATGATCCTAGGCAGCAATCGACGTGGAGTGGAATCTTATTTTTCATGGCTAGGATTGAGAGACTGGGGATGTCATCGACAATGCCATGAGGGAAATTCGGAGCTGAACCGACCAATAATACTGTATTGCGATTGATTAAGCGACGTACAGAACGGATATGGACTTTATAATCTGGAGCTGGACAAGGGATTTCGTGCAGTTTGATATTGAAATACTTTGCAGCTTTGTAAAATGCTGCGTGGGCCGTCTCCGGGATTATCCTGACTTTTTTATTAGTGAAATATATGAGTCAAAATGTGAGGAAATTAACTCACATTTCAGGGTTTGTAACACCACGCTCATTTAAAGCTTTTTCCCGAGCTGCCAAACAAGCCATAAGAATGGATTCAGTGCCACCAGCTGTTGTGACACCTACTCCGTCAGAAGGGCCGTTGAATAAAGCCAAAACCTAGACATTTGTTAATCGACGTTAGGAAAAAGTTATTATAAGAATTAGTTTTACCATAGCGACAATTTCAGCTTCCATTTTTCTTACACCAGGAAACACATCGGGGTGGATAGGGTTTGATACACTGAATTTTCCTATAGCTTCGGTTTGTAAATTCAGTAGATCATCGCCGCCGTGATACACGGTACCACTAACACGGCCATCTTCCCATCTTGTATGATCCATGGCATGTAATCTCTCCAGTTCGTCATTCACCTTGGTCACACTCCATCCTTCCTTTGGTAGTGTCAAATATCTTTTGTAATCAGGGCCGCGTTGAATGAGCTTTTCTTCCAACTGGGCTAGGACCTGCTTATCGACGTTTCCTCGCATTTTTATCTTGGGATATAAAATTGAAAGTATCCCAAAACCAATAGAATGGTAAGCCTTTCTAATGCTCCCGAATATGCCGTATCTGCTAATATTGGAATATAACTTGTTGATACAGTGAAGAAGAAAAAACGCATTGATGATATTTGATACCAATCGGAAGCTTTGGATTCTCCATGTCTGCTGTGGGATCCTTAAGCTTGCCAGATTCAGTTTCGAAAAGAGAGGAATGAATCCCATCTTGTCACTCTGTCATATGCTCCCAAATACTTTTCTCGTAGATGGGTTTCTGAACTTATGGGCGGGAACAGGAGAAAATATTGATACTCTTTACATTGACACAATAATATCCTTGATATAAGTGAGCTTACATATTGCCAAGTCATCGATTTCGTAATTCCCGTGCCTTTATCCACTTCCGTGACGGCTCCACGCCGGTTCTCGGTATACGGCTTTGGATAATCCAACACCGAATTCCGCAGACATCCCTTGTAATATATTTATCTCTGTTACAGTGCGTATTGTAGAGAAATAATGATACCTAATGTGCGTTCAAAAACTTAATCATTGGGCATTGTATTGGTCTATCGGGATTTGATCCCCTCTATCGAATTAAACCAATCTCAACTCCAGTTAATATCCCGTTAGACTTTTCAATTACGAACATTTGAATCCTCCCAGATACATTGTATAAAGCCGTATTTTAACAGAGCTCTTGACAGTTTCAGGGAATTTTATGGACCCCACCTCTCCCTGTATAAGGGGAAGCGGCAAAAATTGATCATATCATCTAGAAGCAGTTACCAGTAAACGCTGCAAAAGATGCCGTTCTCGCATCACTCGCATTCGGGCGAGTTCTGCCCGAGCCATGCTTACGATACCCTGGAGGAGATGATTCAAACTGCAATAGCTAGGCGCATGGAGGTATTTTGCTTGACTGAGCATATGCCTCGTCTAGATGAGGATCTCTACCCAGAAGAGGTTTCACTATTTTTCTTTTATTTCTTTAATACTGTATATCTAACGAGGTAATTACAGATCGCTACTGGCGTGAGTTTTCAGTCTTTACTCACAAATGAAGAACAGTATTTCAGGAAAGCGAATGAGTTGCGTGCGAAATATTCCACACAGATACACATCATTATTGGCTTTGAATCGGAGTGGATACGCAATCCTGGATCTTTATCATTGATCCTAAATTCTCTTTCCAAATTTTCTTACGATTTTTTTGTCGGTTCCGTACACCATATGCATGGTATCCCTATAGATTGGAATCGTGAAATGTATGTGCAAGCGAGAGAAAAGTCCGGAGGAACCGATGAAAAACTCTGGGAGAGTTATTTCGACGAAGTCTTCAATATGCTACTGCATTTGAAGCCAATGGTCGTCGGTCATTTCGACCTTATTCGACTTCAAAGCGACGATCCGAATTTAACAAATATAGAACTAAAAAGATGGAAAGGAGTATGGCAGAAAATCCAGAGGAATCTGAAATTTATTCACAGTTATGGTGGGCTATTGGAGCTGAACTCCGCTGCATTAAGAAAAGGGCTACAGGCGCCTTATCCAGCTGCGGAAATTTGTCAGGTAATTTATTCATTTCCCTTCATATCTTCATCGCTAATTTCTACAAACTAGGAATTCTTGGCAATGAACGGACGATTCTGTTTATCTGATGACAGCCATGGGGTCGATCACGTTGGAGCCAAATATCATGAAATGCTAGATTTTATAGAGTGTCAAGGAATCCCAGAATTGTATTATTTGAGGATAGACTCGCAGAACATCAACAGGGGCCCGGATTCGAGGTTCCCAAGAACTCATGTGGAGAAGCGATCATTGCGTGAGATAAAAAGATCATCCTATTGGACTTTGTGAATAAAATTTTCTAGAATAATTTGATTTTCTGGCCTTGAAACTGGATCAATTATCGGTAACGTTATTGAAATTAGACGTACTTGCTTCTACAAAAGAGACAGACTATTCTTGCTCTATAATCGTTTAATTAGAGTAGACACATTGCTACCTAGAGATAATTTTGTCTTTCTGGATAAACCACAAATGTTTTCTATCATGTGAAGTTTTCGCAAAGAATCCTTTAAATAACAATGTCAGTGCTTTTGATAAGAACTCGAATGGCAACTTTGACGAAATTATTATCACTTAAATCCGGCATTTTTATCAAAGCTAACTCTAGTAATTTGATTGACAGATAAGTAAGATAGGTTCGGAATTGGATCCCCACTAATAATATTACTTGCTGTTTATGAGAAAACTCCAGACCTGCTGAAAATCATGTCTGAGATCGAAAGAAGCGGTGTAAATATTATTCCACGCCGATCTTGACTAATACCTGTGATCAAAATTACGTGAATACTAGCGCTGTCAAAATTTCAATACTACTCGATTACTCTCGCAGGTGTTCCGAGATACGATGATTTGAGTTTGATAACCCCAACTCACTACATGACTTGAGAGTTCTCGCTTGGACGACTGGCACTAATTCCCCGCATTTCTTATCAGCCAATATGTAAATAAAGCGGCGATTATATTTTCTACTCCCTGGGGTAAGACACATGACTCTTAGGCAGATAAGCACTTTTGGCGGTTTTGCAATATATGGAGACTGTTCTTCCCATGCCCAACATGATTTTATCATATATCCATTCACCACCAACCGATGTATTATACTTCTTAAATCGAATAGCAAAGCAAGGTGAAAAATATGACTACCTCCAACAAAGACAAAAATGAAAAGTCAGTCTCTTTCTCTCAGTCAAACATGGAAAACGGCGAAAATGGTCTAGAGGAAGCAAGGGTAACTAGAGTATATAAACGTCGATTCTTTGGTCTAACTCAGCTTATTTTGCTGAATGTCATTGTCAGTTGGGATGTAAGGCCTTTATATCTTCTGAATTACTGTACCTTCGCTTACCTTGTTGTAGTGGGTTACATATACGGCAGTACCCACAACTGCATCAGACTATCTTGGTGTATCCGATAATGCTATCACTTGGTTAAGCACAGCTTTTATTCTTGCCTATTGTGGCAGTGCTCTGTAAGTACTTCTTGTCTGTATAGGTGTTGCAAACATCGCAGGAGTAGTGTGACTGCTGACTATATGAGATTTGTCTTCCATGCCGTCGAACGGTTTGGTCTCAAAGGTACTAATATAATTACCTCTCTGCTACTTCTCGTCGGAAACTGGGTCCGATACATAGGCACAATACCTCGCATAAACAATTATGGGGTCATCATGTTTGGTCAAATAGTGATCGGGCTCGCCCAACCGTTCTGCCTATCCACACCAAGCAAGTACAGTGATACATGGTTCTCCAGTAATGGTCGTACCAGTGCTACGGCTATTGCTACTCTTGCAAATCCCCTCGGTGCTGCTATTGCTCAGTTTGCCAACCCATCTCTTGCGGCAACTCCAGACCAAGTACCTCGAATGGTTTTGATTATTTCAATTATAGTGAGTAATCACTGGTTTCTAACCCTCTATGCATTAAGTGGATGGGTATACAGAAATTTCTAATCTAATATATCATAAGTCGACGGTTGGCGCAATTCCTTCCTTCTGCATCCCATCTAAACCGCCTAGTCCTCCGTCTCATACCGAAGTTATTGAAAGGATTCGAGTTCTCGACGCATTGAAAGGAATTATACAAAGGCGAGAGTTCTGGCTCCTGATGCTACCGTTCGCAATTTATGTGGCTCTTTTTAACTCTACTGTCACATTGATCAACCAGGCCATCTTACCTTATGGAGCCACTGAGACAGAGGCTGGAATCGCCGGCGGCATCCTGATAGGCGCAGGGCTTGTCGGTGCAGCAATAGTATCTCCGCTTAATGATAAATTCAAGTGGCATCTATGGACAGTGCGGACATTGTTCCCGATTTCTGCGGCAATGTACATTGCACTTATATGGGCTCCAGCTAGCAGCTTGGGTATATGGCCGACATATATGGTCAGCGCTATTTTAGGAGCTTCATCTTTCAGCTTATCTCCTGTCATACTGGAGCTTTTAGCGGAGACTACATATCCATATTCCCCGGAAGTTTCCAGTACAATATCTTGGTTGGGAGGCCAGATTTTCGGCGTGGTGTTTATTGTCGCTCAGTCAGCACTGACTGCTGGGCCATCGGCAGACCCTCCATATAATATGACAAACTCACTTATCCTCGGTGCAGTTGTCAGTGGCGTGTTCTTGCCATTTCCGCTCGCTTTGGGTTTATTCGGGCACCACATTAAGCGTAATCGTGAAGATCACCGTTCCAGGACAGTAACAGACGAGAAGATCGGATGATAGTCTATGACTACATATACGAGTTGATGCAGATATATTTATCTGCATGAGGAACGCTCCTTGGGATGAGGAAATCAACCTACGTCTGACTTTCACCACCTATAATTGAACGATTCCGCCTTGATGTTATTCAATCAGATATTCAATACTATCTGACACTTTTATCTTTGCCATAAAGGTTACTATTATCAACGGATACTATTATCAAAGAAATGATACCCAGATACGGTCAAATGTAATTTAGCACATTTTGATTAAAATGGCCAACGATTGTAAAAGAAAAGCTGTCATGATAGTATAGCATATAGAAGCTACCGAACTTAGTCCAAAAAGGGAATGAGTATAATGAGACTACTCAACGGTTTTTGTTCTTAGTATTAGGTGAATTGAATAAAACCAGAATCAATAGGAACCGCATCTACGATTATTTTCAAAAACGAATGGGGCAGATTAAAACGGCAACTATCATCATTATCATCTAACCCCGCAAGTCGCGGCTGCAGATCAGTACCCTAGCCTTAATTGAATACCGAAATCCGATGCGGCGCAATAGTTCCCCCGAGCGGTAGACACCAGGGGGGATTCACTGAATCGTAAATCACCAACCTCTGCACAATGCCGGTTTACTATCTGCGTACAGGAGTGACCCGTATCTAGTTTCGGCACTGAATCCGGCCAATCTAACCACGAAAGTTTGGTTCGAGGTAGCTGATTATTAAACTCATTCTATCTACGTCGAATCATCACACTTGGACATGTCAAATGGCGTTGAGCACAATTAACTGTAGTATTACGGTTATCTATGCTATCTAATCTCTTGTGTATTATCAAGATGATTCGCATTAAATGTGGTCACTCGTATCTCGCAAAACCGTTTCGTAATTGCGTCGCTTGATTGTATCCCAAGCAGGCTAAAATGTCTGTGACATATTGTATATCAAATGCACAGGTACATTGTTTATCAGATTAGCCAAAGTTAAAATACACCATTCACGTCACTGCATGCACAGTCCTTCCTGGTAACTTTGGACCGTAGCACACCAGTTGACACATTCTTAAGTAGCCAGAAACTCTAGACCAACATCTGGTTTGTCTACATATATCTGGATAAGTTTGACAAAACGTGTCGGTATTAATATCGCTACTATTGCCACTTGATCACTTCTACTTCACACTATTTTTTGTAAAACTGTGGTTTTGCGTAACTTCGGTTTATCAAAGAATACACAAACTTTCGCGTTTTGTCCATTTTGAATATACTGCTACTGTCAAACATGCCCTCAAACGCTGATAATTTGTTACTTCTCCTTCTCACTTTCTTTCATCTCTTTAATATCGGGACATCTAAAGAGCAACTCAAAAGTTTCCCTCAAAATATCCATAATCGGGCGGTCGATGGCTCATCCTTTCTAGTTGGGGTAGGGAAAGCCGATATAACAGGGTAGGCATTTTTTCCAGATATGAAATTTATGAGAACTAATTGTTTCTATGTTAGGCCTGTCGCAGAAGTGCCTCTTGTGGGAATGGGAAATACGTCACAAATTGGGACAGGGCTTAGACAACGAATCTTTGCTCGCACATTTATTTTCGCCGATCCCACCAACGTCACTAATACATGGATATATAGTGTCTTGGACAACCAGGCAGGAGATACAGCTATTCGACATGGAATACTCGAAGGACTAGATCGTCTAGGGGACGAGTATAGTCGGTATGGAGATCATAATGTGGCTATCACTGGCACACATTCTCATTCCGGCCCAGGAGGATGGCACAATTATCTCCTAGTCCAGATATCCACTCTCGGTTTTAATCAGCAGAGCTATGATGCTATTGTAGAAGGAACCCTACTATCGATCAAGCGAGCTCATGAGAGTCTAACCGAAAGCAAAATCACGGCAGCTAATACCGAGATCCTGGACGGCAATATCAATCGGAGTGGCTACTCATATTTGGCAAACCCGGCATCTGAGCGGGCCCAATACAAACATGACACGGACAAAACCATGACATTGCTGAAGATTGATCGTGTATCAGATAAAAAGACAATAGGCGTACTGACTTTCTACTCAGTGCACGGCACATCAAATTATAACAACAACACTCTCGTAACAGGAGATAATAAGGGTGTCGCTGCATATCTCTTTGAACGGAGTGTGAGTAACGATACTCGTTTTTCAGATGGTTTTGTTGCTGGGTTTTCACAGTCCAGTGTTGGTGACAGTTCTCCAAATGTGCTCGGGGCATTTTGCGAAGATACAGGATTACCATGCAGATTCACTGACAGCACGTGCAACGGGAAGTCGGAGCTCTGTCAAGGACGTGGACCTTATTTCCAAGAGAACGACAATGGAGCAAAGAGTTGTTTTGAAATAGGAAAGCGTCAATATTCGGCCGCGGCTGATTTGTATAATCAGATGGCGCTTGGTACAGCGTTAAATGCCACTCAGATTACTGGCAGTGCAGCTGTGACATCGTTTCATACGTATAATCAGATGTCAGGGTTTCAATTTACGTCCCCATTCAACGGCAGCGAATTGTCAACTTGCTACTCGGCTTTGGGTTCTTCTTTCGCAGGTGGGACCAGTGATGGGCCGGGAGCTTTTGACTTCACGCAGAATATCACGAACCCTGAGACCAAAAATCCTTTCTGGCGGGCAGTCAGTGATATAATCCATAAACCAAGTCCCGAGCAAATCAAGTGCCAAGCTCCGAAGAAAATTTTGTTTGACCTTGGTCTAAATACATTCCCATATGCGTGGGCACCAGATATTGTGGATGTTCAAGGCCTTCGTATCGGCCAGCTGATCATCATAGTTTCCCCGAGCGAGGTTACTACTATGTCAGGTCGCCGATGGAAAGCGTCAGTATATCAGGCAGCGCAAAAAGAGCTATCTATCTCTGACCCGATTGTTGTTCTCGGCTCTCCTGCTAACTCTTATTCTCATTATGTAACAACTGAGGAGGAATACAATATACAGCGCTACGAAGGTGCATCTACTTTGTTCGGCCCAAATGAACTCGCGGCCTATGTTAATCTCAGCCTCACCTACTTACCTTACTTAAATACGGCCATCAACGTTGGGAGTCTACCTCCATTGTCCGCAGAACCGAGTCCACCCATCAACACCAATCATTCTCTGTCTTTCATCCCTGATGTTGTCTACGACAATCCCCCTGTTGGATATTCATTTGGGGACGTCTTGTCTTTCCCGGCATCAAAAACGTTCTCTCCTGGCGACTCTGTTACAGTAGCTTTTGTGGGAGCTAACCCACGAAATAATTTGCGGTTAGAGAACACATATGCTGCTGTTGAAAGAAAGAGTGATAGCGGTGATTGGGTTCAGGTGCGGGATGACTCGGACTGGAACTTGAAATATGAGTGGGTGCGTACAGATTCAGTCGCTGGCACCAGTAAGGTTATTTTGACTTGGCAAATTGAAGACCCCTACTATCTTACTGGATGGTCACTGCCACTTCAAAGAGGCACATACAGATTTCACTACTACGGTGACTATAAAACTTTATTAGGTTCCATTGTCTCTTTTGAAGGTATTGGACCAGATTTTGAAGTTGATTTATAGTCATGGACACTTTGAGGGATCAGAAATACAGTTGAATATCAGAAAAAATACTAAAGTGGAGAAGAATTAATAATACACCGAAGAGTCGAAAAAACTCGTACAAGAGGAAGTATGACCAAATAAAAATACTTCTTCTTCAGACACTTTATTACGTGAAAACAATGAATTATGTCTGCTTGACCTATGATCATCATTGAGGTGCATAAACCGAGAGGCCATCTGCCATTCGACGTATCTGTCGAGAATAAAAACGCTATAAACATTTAGCAAATGCAAAAGAAATGTAAGCTGAAAGTAGACTCACAGTTTCGGCACCTCCTCCAAGAGCGCTGATTTGAAAGAAATTTGCCAAGAATGGAGTTGCGACCTTGTTCAATGGAGCTTTCGCTTCGTGATCCGGACAAGTGGTCGTCGTAATCAGTTGTGGAAATGCAGGGTTGATGACAGCAGGGCGTCCAACGCCAA